>VZSF01010769.1:0-110968 GCA_013398295.1 Chionis minor
ATTCTATGATTCTATGAAAGTTAAATAGGTTTAGCTGTTAAAAAAGCATGTAGATTGCAAACCTGAAAATTTGGGAAAAAAAAGGAGATGATTAGAATTAAGATCACCTGTGCAAGCTTAATGCTTCATTTTATGTAATCCCATTCAGTACCAGTGATTGATTTTACTTTGTATTTAGAGGTGAGAATGAGGGTCAGACCTTATTTAGGACTCGGGATGGCAGGATGAGGGTTCTGCTGGAACAGGCTGCGTGAACCGTTCAGACCTGCGTTGTTTCTCCCTCCTCACTATCCAAATCCTAGCCAGCTACACCTAGTTTATTTTTCTGTTGTGCTTAATCCCGCGCCAGAGGAGGAGGCCATGAAGCTGTAAGAGAGTCTTTCAGCTCTCATTGTGGTGACTAGGGACACCAGTTGCCTTGTGTAACAATTGGGTTGGGGTCTTGGTCCTTGTAGCTGTTGTCTGCAGTACACTGAGCACAGAAAGTGTCTTCTGAAATAGCTGACTACTAAGCCTACAAGAAACTCTTGACCGTGTGTGACGTGATGGTTTTTCCCGAGACTTTGTAGCTTGGGGTGAATTTTCAGGGGGATAAGAAAACAGTGTATATTTAACAAATACGAAGTCAGTCAAATTTTGAGGTCCTCCTACAAATGAGAGACTTTGAAGCTTCTTCAAAGATTTTAAGGATTTATAGTATGAAAGATGTTGCTTATTCTGAAGATTGCTTGTTATCTAAATCAGCCGTGTTTACTGACACAGAAGTTATTTTCATGAGAACTTCTGAGTATGTGAGGATTATGTATAACTCTAGATGTCAAACATGTACGCAAAGCAGTGAGGATGGTTAATGAGGAGATGCGGGATCATGGATTTTCCCATGTCTTGATAGCTTATTTATATCTCTGGGTTTTGCTAATTGATTGCTTGTTTAGGAATACTCGACAGTGATGAAAGGGGAGTTATGAAAGAGAATACGCTTGCTGAGACTTCGTTTATGTAAAATGGAGTTCATGATGTGTTCTTGAATATCTGTGTCAGACATTGGTGTTTGCTCTGCGTAAGAAGTCCTAACTTCCCATAATGTCATAACTTTTGCCCTGTGTGCCTGCATTATCTCTCCATCAGTTATGGCAAGAATACATTTGGCTGAGGAGATAAAGTCTGTGCTTTGGTCAGTTTAATAAATCTTGGTGCAGAATTTGACTGCTTTCTTAATTGCCAGTGTTTTGCTGGGAGCACACAGTGTCTGTTTACAACAATTCTTTCAGTGAATTTACAGTGCTTTTTATGTGAAAGGTTCTAGAGGGTATGGGGTTTCCTTGTATGGGACTGATACAGCAGTGCGATACACACGGTCAGTGAAGGCACCTGCACTAGTATTTTGAGGTTAAATTCAGATAGCAATTTTTTTAGGCTGCTTTTATGGAACAGTTTTCTTTTGGTCATCTGTTCTGAAAGAACTGTATTCCTCCTGCAGCAGTATTATCAGTTGCTTTCTTTAAGGCATGTATGTGTAGATTGAGGTGTGCTTTTGCTAAGTTCTCGCAATGGATTCGAGTTGATTATGTGGATTTTAATGAAAAATAAATGTCTTTGTGTCCTTTAAGACTTTTCCAAGAGACATTGATAAGTTGTGTGCTGCTACTGCCGCTGAGTTATATTAATATGCACTGAGTTATATTAATAAAACAGCATTTTCAGTAAAATTATGAGTGATCGAGAAATACTCGTATTTGAGAATGGTTCTTGGTTTGGAAAGTTTGTGGAGTTGGTAGCTGGTGTAGGAATTAGGAGTCCACTGTGCCATTCTGTTCATCTTTATAATCTGGAGATTACTCAATTGTGTATGAGTATATATAGATTAGACATGCATATATATGTGTGTATCTAATTTCTGTTTGGTTTTGTTAACGTATTATTTAGGCCAAACAGGGCAATGAATTTCACAAGTTACCTGTTTGATAATAAAAAAATAATATGTTTCCTTTTTGGTAGCTTCAAATCATCTTTTTCTTTGACGAGAGACGTATCTACCTTGTCATGTGGTTCTTCACTGTTCTTTGTAATTCTAGCACTTACGTGATGTTCATCCTCCTCACCCTTCTTTTTTTGCTTTAAGTGTCCTGGGCTAATTTATAGTAAGGTCTTGTCTTTAAGCTATATATTCGAGTAGTGGCTTAGTTCAATTATTTAATGTTAAGCATAAGTCTCTTTTTCAAAAGATATGAGAGAAATTAATTTCTAAAATGGATTTAATGTTATTCTTTAGAGTGCGTGCGAGGGTTTCTTCACTTTCTTTCTCAAAGAGCCATCTGACATGTCCTTTAAATTCATTTTACATTTCTAAGCAAAGATGTGATGGGAAATGAAATGTTTTTATTAAACGCTTTTACAACAAGTTCTGTTTCTCAGGTATAATATAGTAAGGTTGGATTGATTAGTCTCAGAGCAGGAATTTACCTCTTCTCAAAACTGTAAGACATGTAGTCAAATACCTAAATAAATCTTGTAAATGATAAACTTAGTTTTCTGATCAAAAGCATCTATTACAGATTCTTATTTAGAAAAGAATATCTACTTATTTTTGCTTGGCTTTTGAAGAAAATGGGGCTTTATGAGAATGTTCTGTTGTGCACTAGTTTGTCAGAAGCACAGACACTTATATTATTTTTTAAGTTATTTTTTAACTTATTATATTAGTTTTGTGGAACTTTGTGAGAATTGCTAGCTGTGTAGAATACAGACCCAAATTAAGGCCATTTTCCACCTCAGGGAAGGATGGGCAATGTCTGGATCGTATCTGTTTTAAGAGGGACTATGAAAGTGAACATCAATATGAATATTCACTTTCCCAGCTGGCCAGCCAGAGTGTGTTGAGGAGAGCTGAGAGGAAACTAGGGCAGTACTAGATGTGGAGGTCCAGGGTTGTAGTGTTCTGAGAAAGAAGTAGATCAAAAGCATGTATAAATATGACTTCCTTTTTTCTGTAGCTCCCAGAATAATTTTCTCAGTAGTGATGATGATGATGAAGTACTTAGGGATGGTAAACTAACATTTCTGTGAAGCACATAGGCTACTTTGTTGAACTGATAATATATAGGAACAGATGTAATTTTATTCAGCAACTGAAGTGTTTCTCACTGCAAATTCTCATGTATTATGAAAATTAAATTACATACTCAGTTATAGGAGGTTGGGTTTTTTTGTTTTGGGAGTTTTGCAGGTGTGGGATTTTGTTTTGGTTTTTTACTCTGATCTTTGGTCTAGAGTAAGTGATGTTACTGTGAATAGAAGTGTGCTACTTGTGATTCTATTTAGGTATTAGGATGGCTTTATTCACATGAACATAGAAGGCGCAGACTTTGATATTATAGAGCTTGTCATTCAGAGCTATTCATGTCAGGCTTCACTCAGGCTTCTCAGCAGAAGAGAGGAGAAAATGTGTAATGATATCTCTGATACTTGCTTGAAAATGTTCCCCGGTGTTACACAAAATGGGCCACCAGAAAAACAGAGTGCAGGGCTGCCGTTACAGCAAACATTATCTGTGAAGCGGTAAAAATGCAGGTTGTTTGCTTTTCCTTGTTTGTTCTCCCATCCTCCTAAGTTAATTCCTTTGGAGTCAAGTATTGTCAGTGCTAACAGCACAGAGAGAATTTTGGCACAGGCCCCATTTTCATAAAGACTCAAATTTCATAAAACTGGGGGGGCTTGTGGAAGCAGCGGGAGCTGGGGAAGGGATGTCTTTAAGTTACACTATGTTTACTCAGTACTTCGGTGGGAAATTGGCCTTAGAGGAAATCAGGCTTTGCAGCTTGTGTCTTTTCTGTTACGTTAAAAGACTTAGGAAAAATCAGCCTTTTGACAGAAGCATTAAAGTCTCACTGATGTTAATTCATTGTCAATTTTCCTAAATGTCAGTGGCTTAATGGACAAGAGAGTTTCAGGTTTGTGCCTTCACTGAGAGACTCCCTTTATTTGAGCAGTTTCGTGTTCTCTTGGTCAAGGACATAAAACACAGAACAGATCAAGCCAGGCTTCATTGGTTCCATTGCTCATGAAACAACTTACTCTGCTTTTGGGTTTTAACTCTTTCCGTTTGATATTCTCAAAAACAAAAGTATAAAACATTGTACATAACACCTTACATGACCCGACTTTCCTCCTTTATAGCAAGAGCCTGAGAGTTTCTCATCTAGAAAAGGCTGATCATTCTTCCATTTGCTTAACAACCTTAGCAAGTTTTAAACTTCAGGTCTAGGCTTCCTGGGTTTGTTTTCTTGGAAGACCTGTGATTATTGTAAATTGTCACCGCATTTTTTTAAACAATGGTTGGAGGCTGTTAGTTGCTTGATGTCCATGCTTTTAAAAAAGGGAACATAAAGATATTTTAGCTGTAAGTTTCTGAAGCAGTAATTACTGTGATATGCCAGTCTCAGTCTGTATCAGACCTACATCTCAGTTGCTGAAATGAAAGAATATTCTGAATAAAAACAGCACCAGGATGACTCTTCCTTCATTGGAATATGATGTAAGTCTTGCAGATTTAGCTGATGCAGTTTGATACTGCCTCCCACTGTCTGCTCTGCCATCTGTCAGATGTGAGATGGCAGGACAGCACATACATATGCTCCTTAGCCCTGCCAGTTAATAGGTAATTCACAGCATAATTTTAAACTGTGAATGGAGGTGTTAATGAGAAGAAGTCAGAATGTGAAGAGGGAAACAAGGCATTCTGTTGCTTTTCCCAGAATCTCACCAAAGATGGATGGAATGCATTCCTCTGCAAAGTAACATCTTTAAACTGAGACAGTTTAATCTGTTAGAGCCTTCCAATAATCTTCAAATGGTCAGCAATAAAGCTTTGATGCTATTAAAAAAAAAAAAAAAGCTCAGTAAAACCTGAGAAAAGAATACAAATGTGTGTGTGGCACACGTGATTATTATATGCAATGGAATTTGAACATAATAAAGACTGAAATTGTGGCATAAAGAATAGATTTTAAATGTGATACTGGACTGGACCTTGCATTCTGAATAGCTGTAAGCTATATGTAGCTTATATAAGCAAATTCAGACTTGTAGGGGTTTAGGGTTTTTCCTTTAAATTGAGCTGTGTTATATCCTTGTTAAAAGCATAGGAACCTTTCATCTGATGAAGTAAATAAAATGTTCTTTTGCATCCTCAAATAAGACATTCAGTTCAGTGCAAGTTCCAATGGACTAGTGTTTCTTTTCCTAGCTCGTCCTGGAGATGCCCTGTACTGGCATGTTTGCTGAGCTGAGTATTGCTTTTCTTGAAAAGGCTTTGTAAGTGTTTCAGCTGCTTCTGGTGATGTAGCCTTTTGCAAAGAGTTTTCTTTTCCTTGGCAAATCAGCTTCTCTGTTCTGTTGTCTCTTACTTTGCCAACCTTAGGAAATGTATTCTAACATTTTCCCCTAAATACCTGCAAAAAGACACCTCCAGTGTGTTACAACAATCGAATATCAATAACAATGTATTGGTTAACTCTTAGCAGTACTTGTGGTGCATATTTAGGACAGAGTATATGTCTGCCTTATGCTGAAGCTCCATGCCGCCAGCTGCAGCTGATTTGATAAATCAGCCTTGTGCAGGGTTTAGCTCTCCATTCAGCATTGCCACCATTCTCATTGTGAGCAAATGTTTACCAAAAAATACTTTAAAATATCTTAGTATTTTAACTAAGATAACGCACAAAATGATCTGTGTATTTGAAAGCAGAACCTACATCAGTGTTGTAAGAAGGAATAGACTCTAAGAGAATTTCTTTATGGAGCCTAATATACTCAATCGTTATGAAGGGTTAAGACAGTACACCACTGTATTTTTATTTTGGCAGTCTTCTCATCATTTCTGCAATGTGTTCAAGCTGCTGAGAGACTGAGGCATTTGTCTCAAAGGATCATTTTGAAGTAGTGGAGGCGGTTTGGGACCATATACTAGTTTGAATTGATTTTAATTTTTTTTTATTCTGTACAAAAATAAGTTTAGACTGCTTGGTACTGATTTGATAATGAGTAAGCAACAAAATAGAACAAGATAGTCTTTAATGGGTGCACTTATGTGTCTAAATATATTATATTTTTCTACTTGCTCAGCAATTTGGTTATCTCCTACCAACATCTGTCCTACTTAATACTCTGGATTACAAGTGGAATTGAGGAATTAGTGTCTTTTCAGTACTGACACCTATAGATATCTTGCCTATACAGATAAAGGCTTTCTCAAGTTTTCTTACTGGCAGAAACCTGTTCCCTCTGACTTGCTCAGTTTTAATCATTAACTCCTCAGGGTGTGAGAACAACCATTTGAATCACTAGCTAGTTGTTCCATTCTTATCCACAAAGAAGCCAGCTGGTTTTGCTAGCCGTCATTACAGGTGGAGAATTCAGGATATGCAGACCTTTTAAATCTTTGCACTGTTCTAGGTAACATTACTGTTGAGAATGTGTGCCAAATTTATCCCAGAAATCATGGAAGACTTTTTTTTCAGCCAACTAAATGTTTTTTATTTTGTGGTTGTGATTACATGCATTGTATAAATTGATCTAAATGTGATTATTTCTGATTATATGTTTTCATTCTAAAAAAAATCGAGCTACATCCATTTAATGATGACGTTGTTTTGTGTAGAAGGCTCTCTGTCCATATGACAGGGAATGGGGTATTTTGTCTTTATTAGGGACTTTGAAACTCAAGTTAAAGGCGTTTGTGAAGAGTATTTGGTTCATATATAGTATGCATGTAGGGCTAGACAAGCACTTGGAAACACAGAAATAATTTATTTGTGTGTGTATCAACAACTTGAAAAGCATTTCGTCTTTGTAGTCTGCTCCACTTCCATGAGGATGATAAACGGTTTTCAGGGGGTTGAGAATTGAGATGAAGTGAAAGATTAAAGGATTACGATGTGCATTTCTCCCCCCTCAATGCCCCTGTGATGTCAGGTAGATGGACGTGGTTTAAGAGAGATATGACGAAGAGGGAGAGGGAGGAGTTTATTTTTGAAGTGTTTCCATGTGTGTATACCCATGGTGTGAAATGAAATTGATAATATTTGACAAGGAACAGTTGTGGGTAATCTTTGTTTCATGTCTCTGCTTCCAACTTCCACTTTTACGAGTTGTTGCAAGGCCTTGTAAAGTGTATATATATAAAATGTTTGTGTATACACAGTCAAGCTTTTAAAATTGTGTGTATGTAAATGACCAATATCCTCATGAAACACATTCTGACAGTGGGTTTGTGCTTTACAATTACTGTGTGGGAAAGTGTTCTCCAAGTTAGAAGTCTTTCAAGAAGAATGAATGTGCCTCATTGCTTAAACTACAGGATTATATAGCTTGTATTTTTGCAAATACTGATTAAATAATTCATGTAAAGAATTCTCAGTCAAAAACACCTTTGAAGTCTTTTTTTAATCATTCACTTGTTTCGAAGTTATTAAAGGCACATGTGATTTCAGTTTGCAGTTAATATGTTCAGAACATTACCACCATCTTCCAATCCAACGGGAGCAGAATTTGATCCAGAGGAAGATGAACCAACCTTAGAAGCTGCATGGCCTCATCTACAGGTATTTAATGAAGACTAAAATGTCACAGTCCAACAGAATTTTGACATTAAAGTCATTGTTTATTGATGCAAAACTGTTTAGGTTATGTGTTTATCTCAAGTCAATTACATTTCTCTGCAATATTTAAAATCTGTTTCTTGAGTTTAAACTGATAATCTTTAAAAAAAAGCTCAGTATATTATAGGTTAAAGGCTCTTTGTTTCTTGCGGTACAGATGTAACTGCTGTGATTTTAAATGAGCTTCCGTTTGTCACTATGGATGCTTTGATCTGACTCTGGCACAGCTTTAGCTTTCAGAGGTACCGTGACAAACAGAGGAGAACAGAGAATTTTCAAAACACATACTTCTGGGCATGATGAATTTTAGATTACTGTGTGTCATTTGAGAAGAATCTAGTGATGGATCTCAGCAGAATTTCAATGCAGTTTGAAGAACTTTTAAGTTCTTCTGCTTCGTCAGGAGAGCAAGGGGAAAGCTTTTACTGTATGGTATATAAATAAAAACATAATGCTGTTCTGAGCAACTAATAAGTAGGTTTGGTAATGTGCTGCTTTTATAAAATGGTTCCTTGTTTAAAAGACTAATACTATTTTTTGTTTGTTTTTTTTCAGCTTGTTTATGAATTTTTCTTAAGGTTTTTAGAATCTCCAGATTTTCAACCTAATATAGCTAAGAAATATATTGATCAGAAATTTGTATTACAGGTGAGGTAAAAAAAAAATTAACTTCAAGCTCTAAATTATTTTTAGAATGCTTTAGATTCTAGTAAAGCACATCTCTTCTTTTCCCTCTTTGCAGCTTTTAGAGCTCTTTGACAGTGAAGATCCTCGTGAAAGAGATTTTCTTAAAACAACTCTTCACAGAATATATGGGAAATTCTTAGGCCTAAGAGCTTACATCCGGAAACAGATTAATAATATATTTTATAGGTATGTCAGTATATTTCTATTATGGTGCGCGTGATCAGATATGCAACTAAAAATACTCCAAGACACTGCTAGCAATTTTTTTAATTCTTACTAAGTTTATACTCAATATCGCTACATCTGACAATAATTAATACCAGCCTGGGAGATTTAAATTAGGGTAGTCTTACACGCAGCATAAATTTGGCAGCTGAAATTTGAGTTAGTATGTGATACAGTGGGTGGTTTAGTATCTTTATCTGTGAGGCTTTTTTTTTCTTATTGGGTAGTAGTATTTGTGTTACAGTAGTGCCTTAATAAAATGTAGTTCTCCGTAATGCAGAAGTTGGACTCCAATCAAATGACTGAGAGATCTGGAATTTGCCTGAAGGAACATATTTACTGCCATGTCTTTCCGCAGAACTAAGATATACCACTTAGGGCTCATGAAATATTTTTTTTAAATTGCCACAGAATGAACTGTAGTATTATCCCCGATTCAAAAGAAACGTAAAGTTGAAAAATTAATCCACTGTATTACCAAAGGTCTTTACAAGTGTGTTTTTACTGCCATTATGTCAAGTGTGAATGCAAGATTATGGTGCCTGCTCTTTAGTCTTTTAGTTTTGGTTCGCTTCTCTTTTGTACAAATTATTATGTTGTGTATCAGTTTTACACTCCTGCCATTATGCTTCCCTTTTTCTCTACCACTGCTGTTTTCACTCCAAAATGAATGTGTGATGCTACTACCCCTTTAAGAAAAAAGCAAAAAGCTGCTGCATACTGGGTGCCATCTCATGAATGGCACCCAGCAGTACCAGCTGTAGAGGGAGCTTATCTTCCCTGTCTATGGTAACAAGCAAGCCTTTAGAAGAGATACAGAGGGGCTACTTTAAAATAATTAGTAAGCCTTTACTGTCTTGCAGACAACTGTTCTTGACTGGATGTGTGAGGAGCTAGTATGTCCTAAGGAAATAGTTCAGGTGTATCTTTCAAAGAAAGATGTAAATTTACACACACACTGATTCTATTAAATTAATTCCAAAATCCATGTTTGTGTAAAAAGTCTGAACCAGATGGTCCAGCAGCATCACAGCGTGTTATAGTGCAGTTCTGAACAGCGTTTATATTTGCCTGCATGTTACTTTCAGGGTTAATGGAAGCGCAAAGTTTTCAAACGCAGATCGTTCTGGTGCAAGGCTTTTGAAAGACTAAAAAATGTCCTGGTCATTAGATCAACTTTCTAACAGTATAGAGAAAAAAAAAAACAAAATATATATATATGGGAGATTATGTAGTTTGCACTGTAGAGACTACCTTTCTCTGCCAAGTTGTAGGGGAAAAAAATTAAACAGAAAACCTTGCTTAGTTGTATGATATGTAGGAGCTAGAAGTTGAAACATTTGAATGTTTCAACATTGAACATGAACATGGACATGAAATGTAAACATGAACATGAAATTTAAACTAGTTTCATGAATTTAATGAATTTTCATGATCATTAAATGTAAACTAGCGTTTCTGGATATGAGCACCAGGAAGGAAAATTGTTTCAATTTCTGTCTTGAATTAGTGGATAGTGCATGATAAGCTCTTAGAGGAGTATATCTAGAATTTTTCAAAATATTTCCTTTACTTATACTTTTTCCTGCAAGTTGCCAGTTTGTTACTCTGCTTACCTAAGAAATGTGTAGTCTCTATTTGTCTTTTAGTCACTGACCAGAATTGCATGAATTCTGTCCCACTAGTGCATTAGTCTTATTTTTTCCTAATGTAAATTATGTACATTTTTTTACTTAGTAAACCTTTATGTTCTTGTTGATTCGGTCCAAAGCTTTTTGTATCATTGTCTTTAGTTTTGCTGGGATTTGTTGTCCTGAATTACATGGAAAAGGTCTTTAAGGAGGAAAAACGGTCACATAAAATATGCTGGATTAAAAGTAGCTGTTAATATGTCAGTCTGTGACAAATTGTGAAAGAGAAAAAATATTTTCTAATGAGTGGAATTATTTTCTCATAAGTGTAAATTTTTATAACTATTTGCAAAATACCTGAAGTTGTGCGTAGAACTTCCTCAATAATTTTACACTCAGGCAATTGGGAAGAAGGGTGGAAAGGTGATTGCCTAGTAAATTACAGTGCTCTATCAAAAGAAAATTCAGGAAAATTTGACTTCCACTGTTTGTTACAGAACTTTTTGTATCCACAGAAGTCTGTAATGACAAAGAGCTTTTTAGATCTATAAGTAGTAACTGTTTGAACACCTTGTGCTTGCAGGCACTATAGAAAGTTGAGTCATGGCATTTGATTGTGCCAGATGCTCTGGTGTTATTTTAATATTTAAAGCATTGTTTGCTGTGTTCAGTTTTGCATTATTAAAATGGCATAGAATGTGAGTACTGGAAAAAGCTCAAGTGCATGCTGCTTTGTTAAATGTGGGAGAAAAGAGCAAGCGTGAATGTTGAAAGCAGCTTCATGTGCTGTTGATTTATGTTTCCACAAAGTTTCTTTTCCACTATGTATTTCTGTTTTCTTTTTACTGTGTGACTAAAACCTGGGAGATCAAGGCTAACTTTAATGTTACAGGGGGATCTTGGTGTTAGATATGTATCTCTCTTCAGCAGTAGCTGAGTAAAACTTTTCATTTATTTAGGTTTATTTATGAAACAGAACATCACAATGGCATAGCAGAATTACTGGAAATACTGGGAAGGTAAGTTGTATGTTTTGTTTAATTAAACTTGCTTGATCTTCAGAGTAGACTTTAAAAATCAAGTTGGAGATTGCAGATTGCTTTTAATCTTGTTTCAAATTTCCCACTCAACTCTGCACTTGTCAGCCACACCTGGAATACCATGTTAGTTTTGGTCCCCGCTATACAAAAAAGATGTGGGCGGACTGGAGAGGCTCCAGATAAGGGCCACAAAGATGATCCAAGGACTGGGAAGGCTGCCATATGAGATAAGGCTGGGAGAACTGGGTTTGTTCAGCTTTGAGAAAAGAAGGCTTAGGGGAGGCGTTATCACCATGGCCCAGTATTTAAAGGGTGGCTACAAAGATGGTGCAGACTCCCCTTTTACAAGGAGTCACATGGAAAAGATGGGGGGTGATGGGTCCAAGTTACTCCTAGGGAGATTCCGATTGGACTAATCAGCCATTGGAATAATCTTCCCAGGGAAGTGGTGGATTTCCCAACATTGGACACTTAAGATTCAGCTGGATGGGGTGCTGGACCATCTTGTCTAGACCGTGCTTTACCCGAGAAAGGTTGGACCAGAATGATCCTTCAGGTCTCTCCCAACCGGGTGTTCTATGATTCTATGAAAATAGCTTCATATCATGTGTCAGAGCTGTAATGAAGAGGAAAAAGTTTTGTGTAAGATTACAGAAACAAAGCAAAAAACATGAACCTTGTGGCAACGTTTTAGAATGTGACAATTTTTTATATGTTATTTTTAAGATTTATTTTCTAGCTTAGGATTCTTGTAATTAATATTAGTTGTGAAGCAACTATAAGTAACGTAATGAGTTGAAATTTATTCAGAAATTCTTGTAACGTCACTAAACATATAGCAGGTAAACAAAGGAAGCACAGGTTATAAGACTTCAGAAACCTTCTTTTGTTAGCCACGTTATTTTGCAAACTTCAGTGATGCATCTGATAGCCCTTGAAACTAAAATCTAAGAACTTAAAGCTGATAGCCTCGTCAAAACCTACTATGTTTTTTATCAACTGCTTTCTCTAATCCATGTGCAAGCTTTTGGGTTTTTGTATGTAATACAGTTGAAAAGTTTAGGTTTACTTTATCGTGTTTCCATATCTGCACATAAAAATAGAAGGTCAGCAAGAGCACGTTGCTCAGGGTTATGTCTGATCAGGCTTGAGTATCTCCAAGGATAGAGACCCCACAACCATGCTGGGCAATGGGTTCCAAGCTGCAACTGTTGCGCATTGGTTATTCCTCCAGTCCATTAAGGAGTTTCACACCAGCGTATTGGTGACTTAAAACTCCTTATGAGTAACAGTTTTTAGTTGGGTTCCTGGGTTTTGACTTGTCAGAAGAGGAATTTAATTCCAGGCTGAAGTACAGGATTTCGTTCTTTTCATTATGCTATATAATACTGGGCAAATGAACACTTCCAGTAGGAACTACTAATGTGGTTGTGTTTTTTTCTGATGATCATCTCTTGACATGATTGCAGAATTTTTTCACATTCAGTCGAGGCCAGACTTGCCCTACAGTTCTGCTCCTCTTTGTGATTAACAACTATTTAAACATTTTGGAGAAACTTTTTTTTTAAATGAAGTTGATGTATATCTGTGAAGTATGTGGAAGTCATGGCAAGAACACCATGGAAATGTTAATGTAGAAATGGGGTTTTGATATTATGCACTGAGAAACTTCAGAAGGAATAAGCTCATATCCTCAAAATAGTTGTGCAGTCATTACTAGTGAAAGTTATTTTAAGCCAGGGTGAGCAAGTGTTATTTAGTAAGCTTTTATTCTAGGACATCATCTTATTTCTGAGATCTGAAATATACGTAACTTCGAATTTTTTAATGTGGGGGTTTTTTAAGATAAGTTTGGCAGGATCCTTTTGCCTGGGTGCCTTCTGTCCTTATTAGTGAAGAGAAAAGCATTAGAATCCATAAAAAAGGACGTAAAACGGTAAATGGGCAATAGGATTCTGGATGTTTTAACTGATGTTAATGCTAGCAAAGTGAGTGAACATGGAACACTGTTACAGTACCATGTTTTTAGGTAAAACTGCCATTGAGCCACATCTGTACTCACTTGTAACTGGGATGTCATGTGTTGAGATGCTGTTTGGTTACACACTAGGGTCTTGCAGAAATAGTCATATTTTAGTAGAAGTCATGTTTTGATTTGTCTGCTGTCTTGGATTGATCTCTTCTACATCCAGTCTCTGGTTTATTCTTTCATTCCGTGAAGAATCTGGGAGAAATATGTATTCAGAGCTTTGGTGTTAGTGAATAGGTCATAGTGGAAGTTGGAATCTGAAGTGTATAGTCGTGTATGTTGCTTGGAAGAAAAATTTGGCATCTGCGAAAGACTTGGGTGAGGGATAGGCAGAGGTTGCTTTGGCTATTCTGTTCATTCGTAATCTTTAGAGAACTGGATCAAAAATTAAATAGTCTCTGGTGCATGCTTAATTTATAAATTTTTCTGTTGCGTCGTGTTCTCCAGGAGATGGCAAAAAAAATGCACTGAGCAAGGATGTTGGTATATCCTATACAGTAGTACAGATTTTGTATAATTGCTGACTCTTGTTTTTAAATTTCTTTCCCTGGCAGCATAATTAATGGATTTGCCTTACCATTAAAAGAAGAGCACAAAATATTTCTATTGAAGGTTTTGTTACCATTGCACAAAGTGAAATCACTCAGTGTCTACCATCCACAGGTAAGTTTTGTTCAACATTTTTTGTATTGGTGTTAAAGTAAGTTTGTCTGGAGAAGTCAGGGGGACTGTAGTTGTCCTGACGTGGATTCTGTTCTAAGCTCCAACACTTCTCTGCTTACTGGGGTAACTTATTTAATATATATACACTTATAATGCTTCACTTGTTGAGGAAAAAAAAATAATTAAAACTGTATATGTGTGTGTGTCTGTAAATAATTATCTGGTTTTTTAAAGGCACTGTAGATTTTATAGATGAAACACATGAAATAGTTGGTTAATGTGAGAGTTCTTGGTATTTATCCACACACAGAATTTTTTGTTTATGTTGTTCTTGTCTGTAATGTTTAGACATACAAAAATTGCAGAAAAGTATGGTTTTAATAAGCATCATTTTTTCTATGTTTTTCTAAACTACATGGAGAATTTCAGCTGAATTCAGTTTCTTAGAACTGTTTGTTTTGAAAGGAATTAGGCACTTACTAGGACATCATTATTTAATTCAATAGATCTTTTTAGAAGTACACAGATAAAAAGGGGGCATCTGAGTTGTATCATGATTTTAAACCAGCTCTATCTTTTCTGTGCTGAGTTTAGTTCTGTTTAGAATTCCAACAGAACTGGGAAATCATACAATGTTAGAGAAAGCATAGTGTCATTGTGTTATGCTGACATTTTCTCTGTGAGAGGTTGAGACAACTTTGGGGTTTTTAATTTGAAAGTTCAACATTTTCTGTGTAAGCTCAAGTACTCCAAGTTTTAAGTGCCATTTCTTCAAACAAAATTAATTATATTTTTAAGAACACCATTTGTAGTATTACAGTTCTGTAGCAATTAGAGATGCTTATAAGCATTTGCTTTGGATCTTGCCTACTGGGGCTCACATCAGGTCCTGTTGAAGTAGTAGACTAGAGCTGATCCCATTTCAAAAGACTTTTTTTTTTTTTCTTTTTTTCCTCATGTTGTGAACATAACCTGTTGGAGTGTGGCCAATCAGACCTTTCTGGAATCTCAACTAGTGCAGACGTGTGATTGCCACCTTTTCTTCCATCTGCCTGAGACAGATTGGTCATTTTCTATTCTGCTTAATTCACAAACTAGTTCTCCAAAACCTTCGGGTGGTTTGCATTCCTCATTGCTATCAGTAAAAAGAAGATAGTGATATAGGGATGCCTCTCTTACATGTCCTACTGAATGAAATGGGAAAGCACTTCCAAGTGAGCTTACTGTGTGAAACACCAGAGTAAAACCATAAAAATTCACACAGAAACAGTGGCAGATATTCAGAAGGATTTGCTGCCAAATCCAGATACACATGAAGAAAGCTAATTTCTATATTCAATTCAAATTTAATTCAGAATAGTGGAGAACAGTAGATGTAATAATCTTCGTACGTTCCTCACGCTACATAGGGACATTCTTGGTAGCAATCATCAAAAACAACATGTGTTGTATATGCATAGTTATCATTAGTTCTCATGTATAGAAAATGTTAAGATTTACGACTGTTCAATGCATTTTTAACTAAAGTTATAAAATAGAAAATACTTACTAGATCAGCATGGGACACAAAAATGTTTTTGAGTGGAAAGCGCTTTTAGAGGACAAGATTGAGATTTTTAAATCCTGTGTTTGAAAACATGAAACATGCTGAAATGCAAAGGACTAGGTCTAAGAAAAAAAAACACATTCAGTTATGTGTTTGTCTGCATTATAACCCTGAAAAAGGTGAGGACAGACTTGGGAAGGTTGGGAAAAAATGGTAATGAGTATTTACCCTTTTGTTGTTTCAATTGTCTGCAAATAATTTTTGTAAAATTACAGAAAACCTGTTGTGTTTTTGAGTTCAGTAGTGTTCTCCACTTCAGCCAGTGATTTCAAAGTGTATTCAGTTTCACAATGAGCATTAATAAAAAATCTTTTTCTTTTCCTGTAGCTGGCGTACTGTGTAGTTCAATTTTTAGAAAAGGACAGCACACTTACAGAACCAGTAAGTTTATCTTGTTGTTATTATATGTTTTGCAATATTGACATCCCTTTCACCTGTAGACTGTTTAAGGAGGTTCTGGAAACAAAGTATTCATATGTGATTGTTTTTATTAGGAAGAGTCAAACATTTAACCATTTTGCTTGCAACAGTTGTTTGTAATGTCCAAAATGAATTAAAACAACCTCTTACAAACAGACCGGAGTTTATTCTGCTTGTTTTGTTCGGGCTGACTGGATATGAGGTGGGTGATCCAGAAGCAGTTTAGTCAGAAATTAGCTTGCCTGAACTGTGCTCCGAGAGACTGATACTATGCTGGAACGCAGATTTGCAGCACATGGAGCTATCTACTGATGCGAGGGGTTTGAGTCAGATCCTGTTCATGTCTACCAAGCTTGGACCATAGACAAAAGCAGACTTTGGTCTGGCTGCACATAATTGCATGGATGAATGCTTTTAATTGTCCTCAATAGTATAGAGTGTTTCGCCTCATTATACTAAACATTAAGTAGGTAAGTAGTGAGAACTAATATGTTTAATCACTAAGTAAAATGATTGCTACTAACAAAAGTGCATGTCATTAGATTGTAACCATTTCCATTGTAAAATGGAAACTGGAATTCTTGAAGCAAGTTAAGTATGCAGCTGAGCAAGAACTTTTCCACTTACAGCCTTTAAGATACCAAATCTCAGACATTCTGTCATTCATGCTGTATGAGATCTTGAAATCTTAGCTTTCTTCCAGACAATCAGCTAGGATGTTATGTATTTCCTAATACAAATCTGAACTAATACTCATCCAAGTCTGTTTCCCTTTTTGATCCAAAACTAGTACATGATTACAACATTCTTTAAAAACTTTGCACGTGCGTCACCAAAATACTAAGTTCCCCTTCAAAAATTCTGCTCATTACAAAATAAAATGCTTTGTTTCCCCTTGTGATTGTCATATGAGAATTTTTGACATCTTATTAAAAAAATCTGCATAAATTTCCCGAGGCTTCATTGAGGACTTAGTGTCTGCATTCGTGGTTAAATAATACATACGTGAAAGATGCACTGATTTCTCACTGAGTTGTCTTGTCAGTGATGATATTAAATATTGCTTATAGCTTTTAAATATAAAAAGCTGGACTTAACGTAAAAATGTCCTCCGTTTCAGAAAACAAAACGAGACTGATTTTTTTTTTTTTTCCTAAATGAGAGGGAAAAAAATTGCTGTCTGAGAGAAAAGCTGATGGATTGTTGCAACTTCTAAACTACATAAAAAGACAAACAGAAACCTTATTTTGAAAGAGTTTTTTCAAGAAGTCTGTACTGCTTTGGGTGTTCTGGGTTTTTTCTCCAGTTCTACATCTAGGACGAGAGAGACACTGTCACATTTTTGGTTTTGTGTGGCTTTTTAGTCCTTAGCCACAAAACAAAAACATTTTAGAATCTTATGTGTTCAAGGTTATATTAATATATAAATTTATTATTATTGTTGTTACTATTACTATTAATTTAATAGTAGAATTATTAATAATATCTAAATTTAAGATTGAGTGCTATGGCAGTCATTTTTAAGTGGTTAACATTTTAAGTTTTAACATGGTTTAAATATCCTTTGTAGGAAAATGTCTTCCTATTTGAATATTGTTTGGCACCAAATTGCTACAGATGGAAAATAGGTTTTATAGTAAAGGAAGAAAAAAAAAATTCTTACACTTCAGTTTGAGAACTGATATATTTGTGGAAAAGATCATCATCCTTTCATAACAAAAACATTTGTGTTTACTTGCATTTTCCTTAAATCAGAAATTGCTAACGGCTCAAGAGTCATTAGTCCTTCAATATGTGTATTTTTGAAAATTCTTGACTAAATTATAATGTAATTGATAACTCCACTAATAAATACAATGTCTGAATATATTTAACTGCTTAACTAGTATCACTTTTCAGAATTAAATTCTTCTGCTTATATATTCAATAGATGAGAGAGTTTGTTTTTCAATTAGACTTCAGAAACGTTTCCCACAGGTGTATAGACTCTTTCTGAAGAGTTGTGAGCCAACTAGTCAATGACTTCCTTTTGTGTCACGTTTTTATGGGTCCCTTACTTGTCTCCCCGCTTCCACCACCCACCCTCCTACCTTCTTTCGAGTGTTTGTGGTTTGCGAGGCAAAAACTCAGCAAACTGAGTAAATAATTTAATAATCATGAAGAAAGTTAAGACTCTGATTATCGTAATGTAGTCAATTAAATAAAACTCAAAGTTTAAGAACAACATGCTTAGAGTAGTTGGTCACCTGTCAGTTTGGATATTTATAGTAAATCTTTTCTTAAAATATAATGAAAAACTTAATTTTTTGAGCTTTGTATTACGCCTCCATGAAATTAGAAATTGAAAGCTGATATCGCTTAAATGGCAGAAAATTTTCGCCATAGTTTTGTAGCAAATTTGCACATTGATTTGATGATTATGTTAATTTACGTCAGGCTACTTTATCTTGTTTTTTGATTATTATTTTTAAACATGTCTAACATAATTTTTCTGAAAAAGTGTTTTTACACCTTTTAACAGTTACATCTGTGTCACTGAACTGTATCTGATCACTGCTGTCACATGGGACAAGAAATCTGAGTTTTCTGTTCTATTTAAAATATCAGACTTCATACTGAAATAGAATTCAGTGCAAGCTAAAGTCAGATTATCATGAAGACTGTGTTCACTTTGTCTCTACAGGTTGTAATGGCACTGCTGAAATACTGGCCAAAGACTCACAGTCCAAAAGAAGTCATGTTTTTAAATGAACTAGAAGAAATTTTAGATGTTATTGAACCATCTGAATTCGTAAAAGTTATGGAGCCCCTTTTCAGACAGCTAGCCAAATGTGTGTCCAGTCCACACTTTCAGGTCTGTACTCACTGAATGTACAATAATACGAGGATTTTTACAAAGCAGGCGTGTTAATGGTATTACTTACTATTACTCACTGTAATGGATTTTATTTCTTGCCAAGAAAAATCTTCAATTCTGGGTCAAATTTTAGGGATCCAAATCTTAGCTTTATTGTTCCTTTTCAAGAGTGCATTGTGTGCATTTGTATTGGGTGATTCACTTCAGTGTTATGCTTAACATAAACGTTTAAAAGCTGTTTTCAGAAGTACCTGAACTCTTTCAGTACATTGTGTTTGCATTTCACTGCTTGTAGTGGAGTTATCCAGATAACTCTTTCTTTGGGAAAACGTTTCTTTGCTTGAATTTCAGAGTTCATAGGTTACAGTTTGAATGATGTCCCTATCAAGGAAAAGCAAATCCTCCATCTCTCTTTCCATGAGCTCCATGACTTCCATTTACACTAGAAGAATCCAAATCTAAGTTGCACCTTTTCTTAGCTTTTGGTTGTATTTGCCAAATGTTTCAATTATATGCTCTTTAAGAGATTTTCTGAAAACGTGTTGTTTTTCATGTCATCTTAGGTTGCAGAGCGAGCATTATACTACTGGAATAATGAATATATTATGAGTTTAATTAGTGATAATGCAGCGAAGATTTTACCCATCATGTTTCCATCCTTGTACCGGAATTCAAAGACGCATTGGAACAAGTAAGAAACACCTGTAAAAATACAATCCTACTCCTTCACTTATGTCTAGTTGTAGGCTTAAAAGTGGTTCAGACCTTTGAGTTGATAGTTTTACAGTGCGTTGAGCTGTTTTTGCTATGACGTTTAGGTTGCTGGATAGGGAGACTACTGTTGTCAAAACTTTTAGGAAATACTAAGAACTGAGGAAGATAGTTTTTCCTTTTTTCCATTAAACAAGAAACAAGTGTTTTAGTGTATCTAATCCACGATGTATTTTTTATGAAGCAAATTTGGCATTAATCTTTAGTTCAGATACTTCTAAAGACTGTCTTTGTTTTCTGATTTCTAACCTCTTTTGCTGATTTGCATTTCTTCTGTGTTGTAGTGGAATATGTTGTAGATCAGGTCATTTTTTCCTTTCCTTTTTTTCCCCTCCCCCACCCCCTTTATTGTTTTCTTTCTCCATTGACTATTTTCACTTTTTTCCCCACAATAACATAGTACTCACACATGAAAACAGTCCTGGTCAGCTCCTCTCTGCAGCTGTTCCACTGTAAAGTGCCTCTTTGTTTGAGCTCTTGTGCAACTGCTGGGATGGTGAAAGTGTGAGAGTCTAGCGCTGGCCCTGAATTGAGGAATGCTGGTCGGTTGGCCAAGACTTGAGTAATCAATCTGCCACTAAACACAGGAAAAGAAATGGAAGATAAAGTGATGTTAAAGTGATTGATTACTGTCACTGGATGTAAGCAGTAACAAATAACGTGCTCATTAATAAAATTCGGATTCAGTGATGCAATGTACGTCGTAAATGTGGATTGCTGTCGGTTGTTTTCTCTGGCATTCAAGGCCATGCCTTCATTTTATTCTGAGCAGAAGTCATGCTACCCAGTACAGCTGCACTCTTACTTGAAACTCACATGTATGATGCAAAGTAATCATTTAACTAATTGCTTTTTTGATTTAATGGTCAGCAATAGATTACAGACTGGAACCATAAATTACTCTGTAAAAGTGCTTCAAAAAGCAGATTATTTTCTTTAATTTTTCTGATGTTTTCCACCTCACTCTTCTAACACTTTTCTGAAGAGCCCTGGCATCATTGTGTTGAAGTCAGTGCTGTTGCTGTGTGGCGGTTTTCAAAGTGAATGGTGTCTTATCTACGCTCCTTTTAATCACTAACTTTTTTTTTTCCTTGAATTTGTTAGTTGCCCATAAGTTGCTTACAGGATCTTAAATGTCATCTTGCATTTTCTCTAATAACCCTACTTTGATTAGTGCCAGCTACTAAATTTCAAAACTAGTCCTGTATTGGTACACAAAGTATTAAAAATGAAGTCCAAACATCAAAAGTGTAAGTGACGAGTAGTACTGTAGAGTTAGAGAACCGCATTCAAAGTTGGTAATTTTAGTACTTGTATCAGCCCTTTTGAGGGTAAACTGAAACTTCCACTGACTAGTTTTGTTTCTACTTATTCTGAAATGATGTAATTTTCCAGTTATGTAGGCTATTGGCTACTGTTGACCAGAAAAAAATAGATTTCAAAGTTTAAAGTACTCTGAGTTTCAACCAGAAGTTTTACTTATAGGACAATACATGGCTTGATATACAATGCTCTGAAACTCTTCATGGAGATGAACCAAAAACTGTTCGATGACTGCACACAGCAATTTAAAGCAGAAAAACTGAAGTAAGTTTTCATGTCAGTGTGTCTCTCTGTTCTTGAATAATTTGTTCAGAGTGCTTTAGCTCTGAAAAACTACTGTGTCTTTAGTGGGAAGTTGCCCGTTTAATTACAGTACAGTAATCAAAATTACAGTACGGTACAAAATTGACTTGGTGAAAATTCTTGTTATATATGAACTGTAAAATCTTCTTAAGAATAGGTTGCTTTATGTAGTCTTTGACCTAATACTTCCGGGGGTCACCATCTCCCTAAAAAAATTAATTTTTTTGAGGGACACTGCTAATCATGGAACCCAGTGTAAAAGATCTGTTAAAGAGTTCAGTTTACATCCTGTGTTTGTTTTAGCATGCTTTATTTACCCAGTGTTATTTTCTTTCATGTTGTCACTCAGTTCTTCCCAGAACACTTTTCCAGTATTTTTCAGCATTGCATTGTCTGTGAGCATATGTGTGTGTTTTTCTAAAAATTACCTTAAATAAAATTGTTACTCTAATGTAATACAGCACATTTGTACATTATTTGCCAGAAGAATCCTGATTTTAGAGTATTCTTGCATAGGACAGTGAACAGAGCAGGGATTTGGAAGCTAGATTTTTTTTTTCTGATTTATGCCCAAAACTGCAGCTAACTTTTATGATCATAAACTCATTTATCTTCTGTTCCTCTAGTTCTAATTTTGGTATATAGACATAATTTTTGAATATTCGGTATATTATAAAGCCTACTAAAGTGAGATTGGGAAGTATTAATGATTCAGCTCTCATTTTAGGGGCTGGGGAGTGTAGTTAGAAAGTGGGTACAGAAAACACCTGGTGTTGAATTTTATTTTTCATTTCAAAGTGAACTGGGATTCCTTCAAGTAGTGGTTCGAATTATACACCTATTTTAAACCAATATACTGGAAGTAGTATAGATTCTTAATGCAGATTGATGTGTCCAAGCTTTGAAGTTCATTATTAAAATTTAAGTAGAAATGAGCTTGTAGTATAACAAATTTTTAAGGTATCTGTGTGGGTGTTTATAGATAACAAAATGTGAACATTTGCTTTTTAAAAAAGGACTATTTAAGTCTCTCTTCCCTGATAGCAAACAAGTAGAATCCCTTTTAAATGGGAAAGAAATCTTTTCTTCTCTGTTTTTTGGGCAGGGTTTGGATGGCATTTTGAGTGTAAACTAAGGTGAGCAGAGTGCTGAGTGACATAATGACAAAACCAAACCAAAAAAAAATCCCCTACCACGCAAGAACTTTAAACTCTACCACCTTTCAAAGATAGGGTTCATTCTAGTCTCTGCAATAATAAATCATTTATCTGTAAGAAAGAAAGGAAAAAACCCCTAGACTTTGAATTACATTAGACATAAGGAAATAAACCCTTTCTACGTTAATTTCTTTTTTTTTAAAAAAGCCATCCTTCTTGGCTTGTGACTCGCTTGGATGAGTGTGGTTTTTATCAGGTACTTCTCTGTTAGTGTTCAGTTCAAAATGTCTCTGGGCCTTTTGCTTTAAAATATTACCTGAAGCCATTGGGTTGATAGTAAGAATCTCTGCCCTTATTTTTGGTCAGATGTTAGTTTCTTATGTTTCAACATAGAATTCAAATATTCTAATGTTAAAACACAAGCAGACTTTGTACATAGATCAAAACTCCTTTCTGATTTAATTTTAACTCTTTTAACTATGTACAGTTATTAAAGACAAACTGATACCAACCAGTTTGTTGTTTTGATGAGAAAATAGAAGTTTTTTCCCTTTTAATGTTGCTTTGTGTTCATGGGGTATTGCTATGATGCAAATTATCCTGTCAGCCGTAAGTGATATGTTGGGCAGTAGGCTGAAGCAGGCATAGCTAAATAATTTATTCTGTTGAATTCTTCTAGTGAATTTCTTCGTGTTTAAGAAAGTATACAAGTTGTGATGCAAGATTCACCAAGCATCTTTTGCCATTCTTGCTTCTAATTTTTTTTTTTTTTCCAGAGAGAAGCTAAAATTGAAGGAACGGGAAGAAGCATGGGTTAAAATAGAAAATCTAGCCAAATCAAATCCCCAGGTATTTAGAAAAGATTAACGTGTTCATGTTTAAATACTTTAGTTTTGTTAAATATCAGTTGGGGGAAGAGGTCTGACAGATCGTGGAAATAAAGCAATTTCAATAATTGTATTATGAAAGCTATACAATAAAAGTACTTTTAAAATTTGTAACCTTTCTCTTGTGCAAGTAATTTTTTTTTAAAAAAAGGTTTCTGAAAAGTATGATATGAAGTACTTTTTCCTTTTCTTAAATAGGAGATATACTGTATTGCGGTTTGAAAAGTTATTGTGCAAAATTATGGAAAATATAGAGATGCCATAGTTGGTTTCTCTCGAAAAGCTGGTTTGCAAACAATATATTACAAAAGAGATCTTTCTACAAACTGTGAGTTATGACTGGTCAGTTTTCCTGTGTGTCAAATGGATTAAAGTACTATTGTACGTCCTTGTCTGCTGCATTTGTTCTCATACTTGCATTGGGCCAGTCTTCGGGTGAACCTGCACCTCAGGTTCTTGCTAAAAGCAAAACATCCTGTCAGGCATTACCTGATGTAATTGAAATTTAGATAAAGAAACAAAGGTCCTCTAGAGTATTCATTATATTTTGAAATTCTGGGAGAAGGGGATGGTTTGGCTTGGGGTTTTTTTTAACCCCTACATAATTTGCTTGGAGACTGTTGCCAGTTTTCCTTTATCTCAATCATACTGACTGCTGCTATGGCAAAAAAAGCCCTGAACATTTCAATTACTTTGCAGCCAGCATTTTGCTATCCTGCAGCAAGAAACTTCCTGTACTGTATCTTTCCAACATCATCTAGGTTAATTTAGAGTGGTGGAAGATGGAGTAACGGTACTCTATAAGAAGTGGGACACTTTGTGATCTCAATGCTATTTTAATTATGGGGTAATCTTTTTTTCTAAGAAGGAGGAATTTCATAAATTTTTTTCCTCCTGTGGCATTTTTCAGGGAACAATTACTAAACTGCTCAAATAAAATTTGTTAAATAAAATGTCAGTTGACAACAGATCAGTTAAATTAATCAAAAAAGAACCATTCGTATGAAAGCAGCAATTGAATTCCAGTGAGAAAACATTTCTCTAATCAGATGAGCCATCAAAAGCCTTGCTTGAAGAGTACTTGATGTATGTAGTCATTTGCTATCACATAGGATGAACTATTGCACGTCTGGTTAAATAAGGGGATTGACTTGTAGTAGTAAAATTTAGACTTCTACACTGTAAATTTCCTTTTCTTCCCAAGTAATTTTTTGTAACCGTGTACATTTTCTGTGACTGGTTAACACAACCTGTGTACAGTATATTCTGTATAGTATGCTTGAAGAGAGCTAATAATTGGAAGCAATTTAAAATAAAAAATATTAATTTGAACACTGAGTGCTCCAGTGAATTGACCTAAGGATATAAATGCTTTTAGTACTCTATATAATGGATTTTTGAGGTTTGGGGGTTTCTCCCCCAAAATTTCTGTTAACTTTTTAATTAGACTAATTACTGAAAATTCTTGTTCAGAGCGATTCCTAACTCTGCATAACACAAGAATACATTTTAAGATTTTAGATCATTACAATTATATTCATTAAATCCTTGCTGTCATTTTTTTTCTGTTTTGTGTCATCTGCATTAAGTTATTGGTACACTCAGATACTAAAATATTTATTAGGAAAAATGGATGAAAAAGTGTGTGTGTGTGTTCATAAATGAGCTTTTATCACATACACCTCATCTGAATTAAAATACAATTTAAAATATTGAGATTGCTGTACAGTAAGCTTTAGACAGTATACAAGTGTTTTTACAACATTTTTTTTTAATTTCCAAGCTACTTTTATGGCTATCTTACTTTCTCAAGACAGAAAAGCTTAATATTTTGTTTTGAAATTAATTTAAATGTATGTTAATTCTATTTGGCCTTTTAACAGTACACTTCCTCTTCCAACACAAAATTGCACCAGAAAGTAAAATCATTGTGTTTGGGTTGCTACACTGTTCACAAATCACTGGACAATGTATTAAGGTTCCAGATAAATGATTGCCAAAGTACACGTTCAATACTGGCAATATATGAATTTTTAAAAATGCAATCTCAGATAATCAAAGTATATGTTTTGTATTCTGACTGTATTTTTCAACAGGATGTTTTTGCCAAGTGAAAGTATTGGAGTTCCATTTTAAAATGTATTACTTGGTGCCTGGAAGCATAAGATATCAAAGCTAATCTCAAATAACTAATATTCATTCAAATATCATTCGAATGCTCAAAATACACTCTTTGTATTTAGGTATGACTACTAAGAATGATTATTTTAACACTTTGCATTTTATTAGTACCCAACATATAGTGACACGAGTTTGCTGAACAGTCCTGTTGCAATGGAAACAGATGGGCCTTTAATTGAAGATTTGCAGATGCTGAAAAAGACAGTGAAAGAAGAGGCTTGTCAGGTAAAGCCATGTGAAGATAACAAAGTACTCTAAATTATAAAATTTTTCAATTATTTTTTTAAGCAACTGTTAATCATATACATAAACTTGGGTTATATTTTCAGCCCTGTAACCATTTATCCCAGAGTAATAAACTTCATTAGAGCTGCTACTTTTAAGTGATACTGTAGCAGCTGGGAATATAGGTTACATTTCTAATGCCTGTGAATATGCTGTATAGTCTCATTTGACATTTCTTGTACAGAAACTTTCATTTTCTTTTCACTTAGAAGTACCTTTTTGTGTCATGATAGCAGCACGGATTATGCTTTAAGGATAGTTAAAAATACGGCTAAAATCTACCATGTCATGTTCTATTCTCCTCTCTATAGAACAGTTTTGTTTTTTCATAAGGAAAACTTGTATAAAATATAGTCAGATTCTGTGATGACGTTTATGTTTATTATTCAGAGTTGTCTTAGTGGCTAAAAGTGGCTAAAGCTACTATGTTTTGAAAAAATGTGTGAAATGTGCATTTGTCTTGCCCACTCATGGGTCGCCTTCCTCAGTCCACCATCTGTCATGTTCCGTTACCTACTAGAGGGCAAGGACTCTCAAGGTCATTCCAGGTTTTTCGTCTTTAGCTAATGCTTAGTGATCTTCAGGTATTCTTAATTTCACTTAAGTGGAACTAGAATCCTGACGTTCAAACTAGAGATTTAAACTTAGAGCTGATGGAAAATGGAGAGGTGCCAGGGAGCATTGCAGTATCGCTGAGATGTCTGGTAGGAATATCAGTAATATGATTATCTCTAAATCCAGCAAAGGTTAAGACTAGAGTAATGATCTGGAGCTGGAAAAACTGCTCCAGATCAGAGGTAAAGTCAGTTAATTTGAACTAATCTATCAAACAAGAAATTTAATAAAAATAAGCATATGGTCAACCTGACCTCTTACATTACTTTCTTAAAATTTCAATGTCATTATCCTGCAAGATGATATTTTAGATTATATTTTATTTATTATTTGTAGCATGGCATTTTGAATGAAAGTCATAATCAAAAGAAAAGCAAAAGAAATTGCCTCCAAGACACGCTCGGCGATTGCTGTTGTTTAAACACTTCCACTAAATAGTGGAACCCTATGCCTTATCTGTAAATCTTGGTGGCTGAGTTACATGCCTATCCAGGGCGATGAATGAGGGTGGCATTCCCCTGAATGGGAATACTGGTTAAAGCTAGTCAGTGAGGAGCACTGGGCTTATTAAAATTTCTTAAACCTCTGCCTTTCTGCAGACCTTGGATAGTTTAGCCAGGCCAGTGTGATGAGGAGAGGGCCTTCCTTTCACTAGCTCCAGAACCTAGAAGCAGTTCTACTGGAGAAAGGTACATACAAGATTGTTGAAAAACACGAATACTGCTGAGTCTGAGAGTCATATTGATGGTGGTCGTCCATCTTTTACTGTGCTATTTCTTAGCACATTAGCATTTTCTCAAGATCTGTGAGACTTTGGTTCACTTTCCGTCTTAGAGGGAATTAAAAGTCATACCTCCTAACTCTTGAGTGCTCTAACATTAGTTCTAGAAGAAAAGCAACCAAAATGTGACTGTATACTAGTAGTTGGGACAAGTAGTTAAGAACAAAGTCCCCAGTTCCAGCTGCTGGAGGTGTTTGGGGATTTAGCCCGGTATTATACAATATAAAATGTGCAAAAAGTAGTGACAGCCCAGACTAAAACCAAGGACTCTACCTAGGTCTTACCTTCTTTTCTACAAAGAATGCAACTTCAAGAGCTATAATGCTGGGGCTTCATTTGATACAGCTTCATTTGATAGAGTTCCATCTGGAAAATGAGCACATTGCATTCCTATGGATCCGTTTGATTTTCCCCCTTCCTGCCCTGATTGTTAGAAGGGGTGGGGACTAAAAACATGAGAGTAATGGAAAAGAAATAAATGGTAAACTAAATTGAATTCTGAAAATAGGGTTGGAACTGCTTAAGCATTCTTTGGCCATCTCTCCAAGTGAATGCTTTCCTGCTTTTCCTTGCTCAGAAAGTGTGCAAAAATGAGATGATTAGGAGGTTATAAGACTGTTTTTCAAAGATAAAGATCCTGTACTAGCTGAGCTAATAGAATGGTTTGAAGCGGGAATTCTTACTATTAGAAAAACTTAGAGAGATCCGTGAGAAGTGTAAAGCTTGCAAGAGGATTGAGAAGTCTGGGTAACCAGGCAGAAAAATGATTGCTAAAGGATTAGGGTATTGCAGAAAGAAAGCTAGGTAGCATTCTCACATCAGTCTTTGAGAGGACACAGGAAAGACAGTTATGTATCCCTTGCTAAGTACCCTCAGAAATTGGTGCTAAAACAAGAGGTATTACAGTTATCAGGGTTTTTTTTAAAAAAAAAAAAAAAAGGCAACTCCAAAGAACAACTTAGTTTATTTTTGAAATAAAACTTAAGTGAGGAACTATGTAAAGATCTCTACCGTTTCAGTGAAAGTAAGGTTTATGCCAGAGGTTAGCAGTGTAGCAGAGTGTCCGTACAGAAGAGGTGATGGAATGACTGAGGAAGGTAGACCAGGAATTATTTTTTTTACACCAGACTATGTTTGGTGAATACTCTTTGCTACCATAAAATTTGACCGCCATGACTTACTAACTTCTAAGCATGCTAGTAAATCAACGTCTAAGTAAAAAACAATCAGGTTTTATAAGGACTTTTTCCATAGAAGAGAGTGAATAAACATCATTGATCTATCAGGCAAATTAGGGTAGGTGAGACAGATATGGGGACTATTTATTATAAAGACACCATTATATAGTTTGAAGGTACTCTGATAGGAATACTATCTGGTTTTAAGAGAGCGTCAGTAAAATAATGCAGCAGAACCTTAAATTTTCAGATAAACAAATAGGGCAAGTAATTAAAACCATGGAAAAAACTTTAAATAATTTCTCTTACATGTAGAGATATACAAAACGAAAAATAACTGAGATGATAATTTTATTTTTCAAAATATCAAGTGATAATCGTGGTAGTAATGTCATGATTTGCTAATAGCTTAGAATTTTTTAGTTGTTTATAATTTTTCTTCTTAGCAAAAAAAGTGGTTTTGAGAGGTGAAACTGAGTAGCTGTTGGGGTAAAGAGGAGGAAGTATAATTCTATATTCTTTTTATTTCTTTTCCCATAAGTGAACATGCTGATGTGAAAGAAATATTTTAAAGTAATTGTTTAGTAATGACTATTTTTAGCCAACTTTGTGCTATTTTTATTTCAGGCACAGAAAGATCAGAAAAAAGATCGTCCTCTTGTGCGACGCAAGTCTGAACTGCCTCAGGATATCTATACCATGAAAGCCTTGGAATCACATTGCAGAGCTGATGAATTAATATCACATGATGGGCATTAAACTATTAGAGTGAAATATTATTTTGGAGGAATTTTTTTTTTCTGGACTCGGTTCTACAGTAGAACTTACTTTTTTGTGCCATACCAATCAGTTACACACAAAGTCAAAGCTTTCTTCAACCCAGTTCTGTAGGCAATAACTTAATAGAGTATGCAGCTCAAGATTAGTAGTTCAAACAATGGTAAATTACCCAATTCCATATGCAGAATATTGGGTTGAGTATAATCAAGTGGACGCAATTTCCTGGAGGTGTTATCATAGTACCAGCTAGCTGATAACATGCAGTTTTTATAGTCATATTTGAGAAGAGCATTCTATAAACTCTTTCCATCTGAATAAGTGAATGACCAATAGTTGGTACTAGTGATAAATGTGTGTTTTCAAAAGTAAAATTATTTCAAATTTAAGTACTGAACTTTTTCTAGGATTTCTCAACTTTACAGTTGTTTCCACATTATTGCTGTCTTGTAATATACCAGCAGTTTTGAAAATACACAGTTATTCTTTCATATTATAAAACATGGCTTACAAACTGGTAACTTTCATGACAATCCTCAATCATTGTTCCTTTCTAAGAATTCTGTAAATTTATTTCTCCTTCACTTAAGATAAAGATCTATATCTATATATACCATGTCCTAATACTTTATGTATATTTAAAGCCATATTTTCCAGTCTTTAGTGTATAATACGGCACCAGTATTCCAGATACGAACTGGTAGAAGAATTTTTCCTAAAATGAAAATTTGTTTACTATGACTGGGAATAGACTGAATATAAAATTTCATTTTAAGTTTTTTCAAGTCAATAAAATACTCTCTCACTGTTTTCTCCCTTATCTGAGCTTTTAATACTCAGCATTTCTCTTGGGCTCTAGGAGTTCAATATTCTGTGGCAGATATTATGCGTGATTTCAGTTGCATCAGTTTTTATCTGAAAGATGAACATAGCCTTTCAGGAAACACAACATCACAAGCTTATTAAAATAAGAAAAAGAACAGACCCTTCAATTCCATTCTGCTTCTTTTTAAATGAGTCTAAGAGCTGAGGAGATAGTGACCATAATTTTACCGTGAAAATATTTTTTGTTGTTGTTGTAAAGAGCACCTGTGCTGCAAATACACCTCACAAGTGAACTGAAAACGCATCTGAGTTGCTGATGATCTTCAAATGCTGCTATATATTCCACAAGATTACTTGCATGTAATGAGCTTTTTGTTGTAGATGGAAAAGCACGGGAGGAAAATCTCTTTAAAAATATAGTGCTTTGTCTTCAATATTTGATTTCTCTCAGGGTGGCCAGTATTTTGACTTACTTATCCTGCTTAAGAGCTGTTTGAAATGTGTTCTGCTATTCTAAATGGGTGATTAGTTTCTTTTGTCTCTGGCAGTAACATGATATAACTTAATGTTTAATGTCTTGATGCATAAAGAGATAAAAACGTGGCTTCTTTAAAAATAGTTTTGTTTTACTTTTTAAGGAAATATAATGTCTCCTGCATCCATTAATAAAAAACAGTTGCGCAAAGCAGACATTCATAGTAATAACCTTGTGCAGATGTAGTGCCTGCTGTTTGTTGGTTGCATTTAACATTCAATTTCCAATATTTGTTACGTTGTCTATTGGAAGAAAATTGTGGGTGGTAAATATTGGCTTACAACAACTAAATATAAAGACCAACCCAAACTTTAAGTGGAATGTCCACTGTGTCTGAAAACATTTCCTGTAAAACTTGAAAAAAAAAAAATGCTTTACCATTAGGATAAACTATATGAAAACAGTTTAAAGATGCCTTCTCCTTTTGAGGGAAAAAGGGTGCTTTTTTAATTGTGTAAAGCAATGTCTATGTATTTTGATATACCATTGTTTGAACTTCCATCTTTAGCTGGTAGGTTATCAGTTACCTTTGATTTTGGGTGTTCAGTATGTTTGTGCAAGAGGTTGCTGAAAGGAATTATTCTTATGTTACTCAAGGGGGAAAAAAAGAAACTGTATATCAATGTTTGATTGATTGTGTGATGCTCAACGTATAAGAACATCTTTCACTGTCTAGCTTTTGTTTCTGTTCTTTATTGAAGATAAACACTCACCAAAAAGGGAAATATTATGGTATTTTAAAGGGTTAAAGTTCACCATAAATACATATTTGAAGTTTTGGGCCACTTAGTCGATATTCCAAAATCTATCACCACTAATGGTTTAGCATGTTTATTACCAATATTTATATACTTCTTGTAATCCTGTACTAAACCATTCTAAAACTAATATATCCAAAATGAAGAGAAAAATTAAAGTAGAGTTTTGGTGACTGTTGTTCTTCATAAAGTTCTGTCTGACACCTTCCCCTGTTTTCCAAAATTACACCTGTACATCAGGAATGTCAAAAGTAATATTACAAGTGTCTTTTTAGTGTGGCTTTAGTATGGCTTCATTTTAATATTGTACATACATTGTACCTTGTTTTATGGTAATAAGTAATAAAAATGTAGACTTCATATTTTGTACAGAATCGTCCTATGTACAGAATAAAAAGTTCCTAGAAACAGCAAAAATAGGTAAGTGGCACAATTATTTTTCCTTAGACAATATCTGTAACGTTATGCGTTAGTGGAATGTTAAGTTCAAATGTACCTACATATTTTTTAACATTTTGTAATTCAATTTTTTGTTCTGGCATTGTTTCTGAAGAACTTCATACACCTGCCATTTAATATGCTTTTATCTAATTTTAAAACTTTAAAAAAAAAAAAAGGTGTATTATATGGACAAATAAAGAACATGTGAATTTTACTTGCTCATCATGAAACTAAATTTAGCACAGGGCGTTTGGGGGTGTGTTCAGATTCTCAGTGTTTGCAGAATCAGCTGTACAAATTAAAATAATAAATTTCACAAAAGCAAAAAGAAAAATTATGGAAAAGCCATTAGTGAAAAAAATGGGAATAATGGATATTCAGTAGAAAAAACAGACAACTTTTAGAGCAACTATCAGTACTGAAAAGAATTAGATAAACCTCCACAATCTACAAATATGAAAGATGCACCTTTAGACCATAGTATTTTCCCCCTGTAACATTTCTATATTGACAGGCTTCAGGCAAAGTAGCATAAATCCGGGGATTACAGTGTGGTAGGTGATATGTGGTCAGGTCACAAGGATGTAGGAAAAAACCTTAAGTCTGCAGTAGGAATTGTGCTCCCTCTGGAATCCATGAAAGTCCTCAAAAGACCTAAGGAAATTACATAAAGCTGACTCGCAGTAAGTGGTGGGTTTGGGAGGGGAGAGTTGTAAGCCTGGGATCAGTGTCATGACTACTGGCGAGTTATAAATGTAACAGATTGGAGTTATAAATGAAGCCTTTGCATGCTGAAATAGTTTTCTGCATGATCTCAGAAGTAAACTCATCGCATGCACTCCTGAGCTTAGTCATGATAGGTAGTGAAACAACTGAGGATTCATTCATTCAGTTTTCAAAATTTAAGGTCAAATACCTCTCAAAATATGACATTTTAAAATACTGACAGTGGTGACATTTTTTCTATAGAAATACCTTATTGAGTTGCAAGCACGTTCAGGAAGTGAACTTCAGTCCTTTCTCTCTAAGGGAATTAAGCTCAAGGGCTTTGACCAGCAACCTTTTTTGGCCTTGTTAGCTTGGTGGGGGTTTTTAGAATTGGAAAGGAAGATGGCAGCGTAGCACGAATACACTTGTGTTTGGAGCTTCATTGGTTTGCTTTATGGAAACTATTTTAGTACCTTGCAAATGTGCTTACAGGAGATAGCTATGGTTCCAGGTTATCCCGAGTATTGTTCCGGATCCCATTACGGACCACCCACGTAAAAATAAAAAGGGAGTATTTCTGCTCCTTGGATCTTGTCCTTACTGTGTGTAATGGTTGTGGAGACTCTGACTGCATATAGCTAATTAAGAAATACCATTCTAATTACCATATCGCTGTCTCCCTGGATTAGAGGGTTTTTTATATGACGAGAGTTGGCCTGAGCTGTCTTTACCTCCTGAAATACAACTTTGATGTAGTTAAAAATTTTGTATGAAAAATTTCCCAAGGGAGAATTTACTGTGGGGCTAAAGAAGATAATACATTATTCCTTCCTCAGGTAATTGAAGAGCAGCATGACTGCAGCTGGCTTTCTCTGAAGCCAGTCCCACCAGGGCTGCACACACAAAACGTGACGTTTCAGAAGCACCACCCCTATGGTGTTGAGGGGAGAGGCCCTCCACTCTTCTGCTACGAAGGAGCGGAAGGGTATTTGCATAATCTGCCTCAGGCTATTTTAGGCTTTTTTGCGATCCAGAAGACCCCACTAAGAGGGTTCACGCTGGCATGAAGGCCTTGCCGTAGTAATTTTTCTGCTATTCTGGCAGTAGAATTAAGAGATGCAAGAGGATTAGAGATGGGAAAGCAAGTGATTTGCTCTGATTGTTGCTTGTTTGGGGGTTTTGCTTTGTTTTTGTCTCAAATAGTAGCAACTTATTAAATATAGGAAAAAGTTTTTTCCTTTTTTTTTTTTTTGGCTGAAGTTGTTTCTTTTATAACTTAGGCAGAAGGTTTTCGTTCTACGTGTGTTGTATGGCATTTTCCAGGAGCAAATCTTGTCTGTCTTGACAAGTCCTAGTTCTCATTCTGATTCTCAGAAATACTTATTTTTAGTTAAGTTATAGAGGAAATGTGTAACACTGGCAATTTTTCCTTTCGGATGGCTGATTTCAATGGCTTCTCGCATACCTGTGAGGAGGGCCAGGTCCTTTGTGTATCCAAGAAAAAGACATTCATAATTAACTAGAGGTAGATCAAAGTATTTGTCACCCTGACTGAGCAAGCTAAAGCCTTTTCTCTCCGTAGGCTTTAACTGAAAATGAGAACTTGTGTAAAACACTAGTTTATCTTGTCTTTGTTTCCATTTCCTTTAACTTAATTTACATCATCTTCCCCTCTGCCCCCTTAGGCACAGTAGATAATGCTGAAGTGATTAAAGGAATACAAAGTTTCTTACCTACACAGACTTAGTTGCAAGTAGCCATGTGTTTAAATACCAGAATCCTAGGCTTGTTCTTTATATGTATACTATGTAAAGTCTTGTACCCATGGAGTATTTCTGTGTTTAAAACCTCCAGTAAGATGAGACTTGTCGGGGGCTTTTGACCCTGCTTTCTCTGCAATTCAGCAGCAATGTATATAAATAATTACTTGAATTCTTATTTCCTATCTCCGTCCTGCTTTCTTCTCTTCCTTACTTTACTTTGCTTTCCTTATTCTTATTTTTTCCTGGCAGCAATTGCACTGCCAGCAAGAAAAGTCTTGCTTTGTTAGCTACAAAAATTTTGTGACATTTTGGTGGAGCAGATGACGTGACGGCTCTTTTAGAAGAATGAGCATGCTAAGCTCATTCATGCTAAGCTAAGCATAGCTTAAGTAACCTCCAAAGAGATGCCAAGTTACACTGAAGGTGTATCTAGGTTGTTCAAGAGTATTATCAACACCCTTTTAATGAACATCCTGAAGGCCAGGATGTTAATCTAACCTGTGTTTTTTGGATGCTTGACCTGTACTGACACTATGTGGATATAAGAAGTAGGTAATTCTCCCGCCCCACTGGAAAGGAGTCAGGCAGGACCAGATACAGGGCAGCCTTGGTGGAACTCAGATAGCTCTCTTTTTCGTATGAAATGTGGTCCTAAAACATAACCTGCTGTTATGGTTTGAGAAACCCACAAAAATTTATTGTCATTTAGACAATTATTCTATCACCTGATGACCCCTCCCCACGCAGGAAGGGGAACCGGGAAAAACAAGCAAACCCAGGGACTGGAATATTTATAAATGGGTTTAATAGAATAAGACTAGATAATTAACACTAATAACACTAAAAAACCAATATTGATCCTGATACCAGTATAAAATAGGCAAGGATTATACTCAGCCCATTCTGTCTGTAGGAAGCTGTGCTGTCGCAGCAGTGGACAGCAAATGTGGGACACTATGAGCGTTACTACAGCTTCCGGAGGAAGGGAAGGGCTCAGGGGTCTGGCACCAGGGCAAGAAGTTCTCTGGATCATCGCCATCAAGGGAGAGAGAACACTTTGCAGCAAACTTGTTTTGTTTATATTGAATGTGATGTTCATGGTATAAAATAATCCTATTGGCCAGCTTGGGTCAAGTGCCCAGGTCTCGCTCCTCCTCATCCCTGCACCTGGCAAGCTCAAAAAACACTGAAACCCACATACCACAGCTGGCTATAAAGAAACATTTTCACAAATTCAGATACTAGAGTCTTCCAAAAGTGCAGTTTTCCCAAGCATTAGAACAGAATTAAGTCCTGTATTGCTCAAACCAGGATACCTGCATGTAGAAGAACAATAGGGTGTGAGCAAACTAGACTTTGGAAATGGAAATAGGTGAGGGTTATTATCTCAGTAACTATGTTCTGTAAATAGAATATTCAGATGAGTATCTCCCCCTATTTTACTAAATCAATAATAAAATTTACCTTTCTAGCAAGGTTTTTTGGGGTGGTGAAAATTAAATGGTTTTGATTAGATTTCAGTGAATCACCTCTATCAGTTCCAGTGCTTGTGGATGAAACCTGGTTGCTGAACAGATCATTTTCCTTCCAGACAAGAAGCTTTGAGATTTCTATTACTTAAGAAATCAGTGATTTTTCAAATTTAAACTGGAGTCCTAACCCTCTCGGGTCTCTACTTGAGCATAGGCATGCTTTTTTCCCAGGTAGAAAGAGAGGAGCTGGGGTACATGGCTGGGCTTTCCAGATTCCTAGTATCCTAGCTGGACATAGATGGTTTAATGCTGAGTTACGCTTGCGTAGTGGCTAACAGGTCAGGACTGCCTTTTTTTGGGACAAGCTTCCTTATTTCTTGTGCAATACCTCTGAACAGATCCTGGGCCTGAGGGTCTCTGTGCATTTGCCTGTGTATCCTGAAGAAATACATGTAGGGTTCAGAGGCAGTTTTGTATGGTTTGTTTCCTCGCTTCTCTTTTTTGGGTGACTTCCCAAAGCAGCCAGCTTTCTACCCCTCTATATGAACAAGAACTGGACTTCTCAGCCCGTGGGTCATCCAAGGGCCCTGGTGTACTTTTTTGGGAGTCACTGGAGTTGCTTTGGAACTTCACTGCCGCCTCCCCTCTCCTGGGCACATCGTCATGCCAGCCAGGACCAGGCGAGGGAGGGCACTAGCTTGGTCAAGGAGGGGTAGGATTGTCCATCTCCCCAGCAGTGAGCTGAACTCGTACAATACCTCGGATTGGACATAGACACTGGGATATGGCAGGCACATACGTGGCAGCTGTAAAAGAGCTTTAAGGGTTCTTCCTAAAAATGAAATGAGGTTCTGAAGGAAAAGTCCCCTTTCAGTCCCTCCTATGTTCTTTATGCCCTGTGCTTTTGCGAAACCGTCTCGCAAAGGACTGGGATTAGCAGTCTGGGCACTGGGTTCATTAAACCGTAACCAGCAAGGGCAGCTGGCTGAGCTGGGGCTGTAAAGCACCCAGGGTGCACAAGGGTAGAGCTGCTCTTCACCGGGGAGCAGCTGCGCCCCATCTGCCCCGGGTGGTGGCGAGCTGGCCTGCTGCTTTCTTCCTTTAAAAAAAAAAAAAAAAATATAAAATTCGCACCACCTGTCCCTACGGCCTCTGGTTTTATTTTTCCCATGAAATAATAATTTTTCTTATTCAGACAAATAAGCAGCCGCGGGGCCGCTTTATCCTCCAGGTAAGGGGGCGGCGGCAGCCGAACGCCTCTGAGCCGGGCCGCGCTGCCGGGGAGCTGAGGGCGGCGGCCGGGGAAGGGGAAGGAAGGGCCTGTCCCGCCCCCCCCTNGCGGGCGGAGCGCGGCGCCAGCCGGCGATCCCTGCCTCGGCATGTCCGACTCCGGCGGCGGCGGGGGCGGCGGCCCCGGCGGCGAGGAAGGCGGCATGGAGGTGTCGGGCTCGGCGGTGCAGAACGTGGCCGACGTGTCGGTGCTGCAGAAGCACCTGCGCAAGCTGGTGCCGCTGCTGCTGGAGGACGGCGGCGAAGCCCCGGCGGTGCTGGAGGCGGCGCTGGAGGAGAAGGGCGCCGTGGAGCATATGCGCAAATTCCTCTCCGACCCGCAAGTCCACACGGTGCTGGTGGAGCGCTCCACCCTCAAAGGTGAGGCGAGAGCCGGGGCGGCCGCCGCGCTGTCAAAATGGCGGCGGGCGCCTGCCTGCAGCCACCGCCCTGCCGCGGGGTGGGAGGGGACTGTCGCTCTGTCTCTCGCGGGGGCTGTGGGGACTCTCCGCCTCGCGTACGGCCTCCGGTCGGGGAGGCGCCGGCCCTGCCGCACTGCGGGAGCGGGGCCGTCTGTGCGGGGGCGGGGGAGGACGGACGCCTCCGCCGCTGCGGGGCTGAGTTAGAGGCGAGGCCGCCAGGCCCTGCCTCAGCGGGCAGGCCCCGCGCCGGCCCCGGCACCCCCCGCCCTGTTATTCTGTTTCTCCGGGTCTGGGGGCCTGAGCCGAGGCCGCTCGGCCCCTTTCGGGGCAGGGCTGGAGGCGGGCGCGGGCGCTTCGTGTGCGGCCCCCGGAGGCTGCCCCGCCCGGAGCAGCGCCGAACGCGCCCCGTCAGGAGGCGGGAGGGGAGGCAGGTCCTGCTGCGGCCGCCTTTCCGCCGGGGAAGCGACCTCCTCCTCGGCAAGGCCGGTGGCCCGTCTAAAACAGAACAAAAATAACCCGCCCAAAACCCTGGAGAAAAGGTTTTTTAGGAGGAAAAATAGAAACAAACCCAAAACCAGAAAAACCCCACCAACAAAAACCCAACCCTGGACCAGCCTGTAAAACAACAGTATTCCGTGGTTAATTAGCGCGACTCCAAAGTTCGTAAATCAAGACGCAGAGCTTGCGGTGTCTTTGTTCAGTGAGCAAAGCCTGGTGGCCATGCTGCGTGTAGACGGTTCTCGGAAACCTCGTCGAACGCTGCGTTAAATACTACAGCTAAATTGACACTAAAGTGAGAAACATCTGTATTATTTACCTGTTGTTTCTTTTTATTTCAAAGATGATTTTCTGTTGTCAATAAATCTGTTGCTAAATAGGCACTTACTGTGACAGAACGCAGCCTAACGAACAACAATAAGATATGACTAGGCTTCATTAATAATGTGGACTTTTACTACTAAATAAGACCGACAGTCTGTGTATGGCTACATGCCTGCCAATCTGAGCTTGCAGAATGTCAGTGTTAAACTTCTGGATCTCTGCTCCTAATGTGCTGTTGGTTCAGTCTCTGCAGATGCGTATCAAATCTTAATATAGTCATAATTCAGATTACGTTATTTACACGTCAACATCTGCAGTGTGTATGTCCTGCAGTTGCTGCCCACTGAAGGAAGCACGAATAAGATTCTTCTGTTCACTGTCTATTCACTGTGAACTTAAGATGTTGCTTAAAACATCCTGTCTTTGTTTATCTTATGCCTGTTTCCACAGATTATCCTCTTCCTTCCCTTCCAAAGTTTGAGACTTCTTTTTCAGCAGGGATAACTGCAGAATTTTCTAGTGGCAGGGAGGGGAGGAGGGGAGAACAGTGATCTTTATGAATTCATGATACAGTATTTAACAAGATTTAAAAACTGTTGGATGTTAATAGCCTAGGCAGATGATTTCTAAATTTCTCTTAAGTCTGGCTCATGAGGTTTGTTATCCTTAGTTCGTGTTGGAAGTAACGAAGGAAGTAATGAAAGATAGCGGTGATTAGTCAGTTCTAGGTTTGTCATGTAGATATTGTTATTTATGTATGGTTAAAAACAAATCGAGACACTCACTACATGTTTTAGAAGCTAAATAAATACTAATTTACTATGGGCAGAAGGCATTTCCATTGATGTCTTCTGGTTTAATAGCAGTTATTTGGGGAGAGTGAATTTTCTGATTGACAGCCAGTCTTTAAACTTAACAGATTTGGAAGCTCCAGCAGCGTATGGAGATCTTGTTTGCTTTGACGCTGTTAAAAACAATATTATTGTTGAAACCTGCATGGACTAGGTAGTATGAAGTAAGCTATTGATTACAAATACAATAAAACAGAAGCTATATTTCTGAGAAATGAAAGCTGTTGTGCGTTAATCCTAGTTACACAGCCTGCCAGCTGCTTTCGTAGGGGTGCCTGTGGTGTCCAGTGCAGTGTTGTTCTGTGACCGGGCTTCTGGTGCTCAGGATCACAAATGTGGATCTCCATGATCTTGCGTCTCCTATGAAGGGCCAAATGAAACCAGAGCAGGATGAGAGCCTGCTGTAACGTGGCCGGTCAGAGTACGTCCCCCAGCAGGGAGTAACCTTCTGCACTGAAATCACTGCATTGCAGCACAACTGCCTGCATCCCCAGCAATTACATCATCTGTGATACATTGGCTGTGGCAATGCCTGAGTGCTTCCCATGGCTGGGGTTTTTGTTTTGTGGTGAGGTTTTTTTGTTCGTTGGCTTAATTTCCAAATCACTTTTAAAGAAAAAGTCCAAAAGTACAAAGCAACCAATAAAAGAAAAAAGCAGCTGTTTAATGTTCTCATTTAACTATAGTTATCCTGGTAGCATATCTCTACAAATAAATGCACATTCTGTATTGCAGAAGATCTCTCTCCTTCACAAGCAGAATGTGGGTTATAATTTGGTTCTTGTAATGTTTTATGGTTTGATTTTTTTATAGCAACCTAAAAAAGTTAATAGAGTTGCATTATAAAACAATGAACCCACTCTGAAACTGAGGAATATTGCAAGGCTAAACTTAATTTAAGCTATTATGCATAATAAGTTGGTGTAGAAATGAAAGGTTATAAAATAGCCTGGTAATACCAGAAGATGGTTGAGAAAGCGTGGCTGATGCCTTAGAAGTGAAATTTTTTTTACATAGCATATTTTTTGCAGAGGATGTGGGAGATGAAGGAGAAGAGGAAAAGGAGTTCATTTCCTACAGTATCAGCACTGACATTCATTATGGAATAAAATCAAACAGGTGAGTTAGTAAAATAGATCTTGACATTTCTCCCCTATGAATGTAAAACCTGCAAAAGCAGATTTGCCCATTTTGTGTACAAATTTACCTCCAATTTACCTAGTGCTTCATGCAATGTTTTTATTCAGGTAGGGCAGTAGCTTTTCAGGGTGGAAGCTCTGAGAAAACAAGGGTATGTCATGAAAGGAATGAACTTAACTTCTAGCTCTGAGGTTAAAGAAATAAAGTTCTGTTAATTTGGGATACATACAAATGTAACATAGACAACTTAGGTTCAATAATCTTCAGTTATGTCTGACTCTTACATATTTACCACTTACCTTAATGCATATTTGATGAATGCAAATCCGAAGCTTTGTAAGATGGGCTCTTTAGCATGCCCATACTGCAGAGTCCTTATTGATAGTGAAGTTTGTCTGATTATTGAAGTATAAAGATGTCTTTATTGGAAGACTTGTGTTTAAGTCGCAGAAGAAGGATTATAAAGTATGCTGATGCAGGTTAGCATTTGACTCCTGTGACGTAAACTTGCAGTCAGATTAAAGGTTCTGTCACTTAGGCTTCAAATGTTTAGTTGGTAACTCTCTTCTCTGTTCTGCAGCCTGGCATTTATTAAACGTACACCAGTGATTGATGCCGACAAACCAGTGTCTTCCCAACTGAGAGTGCTGACTCTCAGTGAAGATTCTCCGTATGAAACATTACACTCTTTCATTAGCAATGCTGTCGCTCCCTTTTTCAAGTCCTACATCAGAGAATCTGGCAAAGCAGACAGGTAATTCAGTATAAATACTGCACTTCCCTGCTAATGAATTAAAGTAGGTGTTTAATGAAAAAAAATAACAGTGACTGTTCAATGCAAGTCATGTGAAATTGTTGAAGTACACAGCTGCATATGATGCTTGTTGCTGACTCTGGGGGAGTAGTTCAGATGGTTTGAGTGTGCTGTGTATGGTTTTTGTTTTGGCTTCTTATACGGAAACATCTGTGCTTTTTCAGGGATGGAGATAAGATGGCTCCTTCAGTTGAGAAAAAGATTGCAGAACTTGAAATGGGCCTCTTGCATCTGCAGCAGAATATTGAAATTCCAGAGATTAGTCTGCCAATTCATGCAACCATTACTAATGTTGCCAAGCAGTGTTACGAACGTGGAGAAAAACCAAAGGTTACAGACTTTGGTGAGAAAGCTGAGGATCCGTTGTTCCTCAATCAGCTACAGTCTGGAGTCAACCGCTGGATTAGAGAGATACAAAAGGTAAAAAAAAGAGCCCCAAGTACTAGACTGTGTGACAAGAACGTTTGTGTAGTACTATATATCTTCTTCACAGCTTAACTGGTAAGTACTGCTCCATGCAGGATACTCTGAAGATCTGAGACCAGTTTTCTGAGTCACCAAAGACTGTAGTCTAAACTACATTAGGTCTAATTCTAGACTACAATAAGCCTAGTCTAAATTTAGAGTCGAGTCTAAATTTAGAGTCGAGTCTAAATGGTTCTGCAAGTAGCTGAGAGCATGACTATTTTATTTCTATTGTAATAGACTCAAGTACCTGGCAGCGACCTTGTAATTTTTTTTAACTCTTCAAATCTTTACAGCAGATGGAAACAGGTCTCGTTGTGTTGTTTTGTTACTTCCCGGGTGCATCCACAACTGCTTCAGAACAGTTGCTCCAGTCCTATCTTGTGATCTCTTGTACTCCTGCCTGTTACTTTTCAAAAGATCTCTTCTGGTCTTTTGCCGTCACTCAGAAATAGCATCTTAGATACTACTATGGCTTTTTTTATCTCCACAGGCATAGTAAACACCTGTTGCTCATGGGAGAGCAGTGGCTTTTTTGTTTTCTTGCCTGGTTCATGTATCTTTAACCAGAATATAGACTTTGATTAGGAAAGTGGACAGGTGACGTTTTTAGGCTATGTTGAAGCTATTATGTGACGGTCCTAAACCTGATCCTCAGGGCCACTGGAATTAAACCTTTACTCTTGTTGTGATGCAGTTCCTACACTTCTCACAGAATGAGTGCCAAAACTGTCTGATGTTGGATTATTAAAACCTAGTAGGAGTTATGTGTTTCAATTATATTTAGTAATAGAGCAAGTTTTTGCAGTTGAAACATGTAAATTAAAGCTTCTTTCCCTCCTTCCTCTTTATTATTTTTAAGGTGACCAAACTAGATCGAGATCCTGCATCAGGCACTGCATTACAGGAGATAAGCTTCTGGTTAAATTTGGAACGGGCTCTCTATCGAATTCAGGAGAAACGTGAAAGTCCAGAAGTTCTTCTAACTCTGGATATTCTAAAACATGGCAAACGTTTTCATGCAACTGTCAGCTTCGATACAGACACAGGTAAAATGTTTGTTCAAGCAATTTTTTTCACAAAAGTCCTATGGAATTTAACCTGATTAAAAAAAACTTGAACATTGTGGTACAGAGAAAAATGCTGTCTAGAGTAACCTTGGCCTAGTTAAAGCTACTGTCTTATACAGATTTGATTAATGAAATGAAAAGTTACATTCAAAATCTCTTCTGTTACATTTAGGTCTAAAACAGGCTCTGGAAACTGTGAATGACTATAACCCACTGATGAAAGACTTTCCACTGAATGACTTGCTGTCTGCTACTGAGCTGGACAAAATCAGACAGGCCCTTGTGGCAATATTTACCCACTTGAGAAAAATCAGAAACACAAAATACCCAATCCAAAGGGCGTTGCGTTTAGTGGAGGCTATTTCAAGAGATCTGAGCTCTCAGCTACTTAAAGTGTTGGGAACCAGAAAACTAATGCATGTTGCCTATGAAGAATTTGAAAAGGTATGTTCGTGGTTTTGTGGCGCTGGCAACTGTGGTTTTGCACTGAGTAGTGACTTTAGGAAAGCATTTTATTTGGGAGCTAAAGTTCCTGTTTTGAAACTGTCTTCAGGTGATGGTTGCATGCTTTGAAGTTTTCCAAACTTGGGATGATGAATATGAGAAGCTACAAGTTCTGCTGAGAGATATTGTGAAAAGAAAAAGAGAAGAGAACCTGAAGATGGTGTGGCGTATCAATCCTGCTCATAGGAAACTCCAAGGTCGTCTTGATCAAATGAGGAAATTCAGGCGTCAGCATGAGCAGCTGAGGGCAGTTATCGTGCGAGTCTTGCGACCTCAGGTAACAGTCTTGGTTGTTAGCAGACAGAAAATCTGTGCAGCTTCTTCAAGAGTGTTCGACATCTGGAGTGTTTGCTGTTGCTTTAAAAAGTCACCAACACAAAACTAACGTAATACTCAGTTTCACTATCTGCTCCCAAAAACAGTTTAGTTTTGAACCCTTGCTAATACGCTTAGCTTTAAATCTGACGTACTTCACGTACTACATGACCATGTTTGTGTTAATAGCACAGCAACTCCATACTTAACGTAGAGGAGATTAATAAGTGTGTAAATACTTGAGCTTGGCTAAACCACAGTGGAAAATGCGATTACGCTGCACAGTAGTGGAAGTTTGTAAAGCAGTTGTTGCCCCATTCCTAGTGGAACTTTAATTTAAAATCTGACTGAAAGATCCTTAAGGGTTTGGTACTAATTTGTGGGGTTTTTGCAGTGCTTGTTAGAGCAGATTGTGCTTAGCTATTTGCAGGTAAATTTTGAACCACCCAGCTCACTGAACTGTCTTTTTTTTTTTTTTTTTTTTTTTAAAATGCAGGTAACGGCTGTTGCCCAGCAAAATCAGGGAGAGGTACCTGAACCACAGGATATGAAAGTAGCAGAAGTCCTTTTTGATGCTGCAGATGCCAATGCGATTGAAGAAGTCAATCTTGCTTATGAGAATGTTAAGGAAGTAGATGGGTTAGATGTTTCAAAAGAAGGTACAGAAGCCTGGGAGGCAGCAATGAAACGATACGATGAAAGAATTGATAGAGTTGAAACAAGAATCACTGCCCGTTTGAGGGACCAGCTTGGTACAGCAAAGAATGCCAATGAAATGTTCAGAATCTTCTCTCGGTTTAACGCCTTGTTTGTCAGACCTCACATTCGCGGTGCCATTCGTGAATATCAAACACAATTGATCCAGCGCGTAAAAGATGATATTGAGTCTCTTCATGACAAATTTAAAGTACAATACCCACAGAGTCAAGCTTGTAAAATGAGTCACGTTCGTGACTTGCCTCCCGTGTCCGGGTCTATAATTTGGGCAAAACAGATTGACAGACAGCTCACCGCTTACATGAAGCGTGTTGAGGATGTCCTCGGCAAAGGTTGGGAGAACCACGTAGAAGGTCAGAAGCTAAAGCAGGATGGAGATAGCTTCCGCATGAAGCTCAACACTCAGGAGATCTTTGATGACTGGGCAAGAAAAGTTCAGCAGCGCAATCTTGGTGTGTCTGGTCGTATTTTCACCATCGAAAGCACTCGTGTTAGAGGTCGAACTGGAAATGTCCTGAAGCTGAAAGTCAACTTTCTCCCAGAAATAATTACACTTTCAAAAGAAGTCCGAAATCTGAAGTGGCTTGGTTTCCGTGTTCCACTAGCAATTGTCAACAAAGCTCACCAAGCAAACCAGCTCTACCCATTTGCTATTTCTCTCATTGAAAGTGTCCGTACATACGAACGAACATGCGAGAAAGTAGAAGAGCGTAATACTATCTCACTTCTAGTTGCTGGCTTGAAGAAAGAGGTGCAGGCTTTGATTGCAGAAGGAATTGCACTCGTGTGGGAGTCGTACAAACTTGATCCATACGTACAGCGCTTAGCTGAGACTGTCTTCAGTTTCCAGGAAAAGGTTTGTTTTATCTTTCAAATTCTGCAAAATTTTTACATTTATACTTCAGTAATGTGTGATTAACCAGAAGTGGAATTGGCTAGCTGGTGACCTGTTCTGTAGCTCTCTGGTTAAGCAGCTGATTGGGTTGGCAGAAATTGGCCAGCTGAATGGATCTTGTAGTACTACTAAAATTGATAGACTTTTGCATCCAAATAAAGAGAAGTGACTAACCATTACTGCGTAGTTGGCTCTATCTAACCTGTCAAACTAAACACCCCATTTTTCCTAAACCGTTTTAGGTGGATGACCTGCTCATTATTGAAGAGAAAATAGACCTGGAAGTGAGATCTTTGGAAACATGCATGTATGATCACAAGACTTTCTCTGAAATCTTGAACAGGGTTCAGAAAGCTGTGGATGACTTAAATCTTCATTCGTATTCAAATCTGCCAATCTGGGTCAATAAGTTGGATATGGAGGTAGGTTCAAGATCAAGGAGTAGTATGTATTTAGAGAAAAAATTTCAATCAGGTGCAAAACATTTTTTTTTTATTATACTGTTCATAGTCACCCAGGGGAAATTCTGTCTCCCCATTCTCTGTAAATTTCAGTGCGTCTTCAGTATGTAGAAGGTGCAAGACCTATTTGTTTTTGTCTGTTGACTTTTGGGATCAATTAATTCAAAGTGAGGTTTTTTCTTTGAAGAAAAAAACTTTGATACAGCTTGACTGCCTAGAAGGTGCTGGGGAGTGAGGTAGATAAAGGGTGGTGAAAATTTCCTATGCCAGTAGCAAAGGCTCATTACCTTCGTATTGTTTGGCTCTACCTGTTAAGTTTCGGTTTATCGAACACTGAGCAAACTTCAAAGCAGGTAAAATTGTTTAATTCCAGTAAAGTTAATGAGGACAGGAGAAGCTTGGAATTGATAATTCAGTGAAAAGTTACCAAAAGTCTTAAATTTTTGTAGTAACTTATTGAAGGAGCACTTGGTTCTTTAAGGTGCCGTAGTGTGCCTGGTGTCGGATTTATCAATAGTGGGGATCTTTATGCAGTGAATATGCATCTTTTTCCTTCTATGTGGCTTATTTTCTTTAGATTGAGAGAATCCTGGGTGTTCGTTTACAAGCTGGACTGAGGGCCTGGACCCAAGTTCTTCTTGGACAGGCAGATGACAAAGCAGAAGTTGACATGGATACAGATGCTCCTCAAGTGAGCCATAAGCCTGGTGGTGAACCCAAGATCAAGGTAAGTTTTGGTGTGGGGTGTTTTTGTTGTTTTGCTTTTTTCATTATTGTCAATTACTTAATGTAAGAATTATATCTGAGGTTTATATGGGAGATAAATATTTATTCTGCGTCTGGTTTTGGATGAATACTTGCCTCCTCCCATTTAAGTGTAAGTTGATTTTTTTTTTTTCCCCCAAAAGTGTGTGCTACTTGTTGAGGTCCAGAATTGTTGTCTACATGTGGTAGCACCTGCCAGTAGAACCAAGCGTGTTTATTGTTTCTGCAGAACATTGTACACGAACTAAGAATAACCAACCAGGTGATATACTTGAATCCACCAATTGAAGAGTGTAGGTACAAACTGTACCAAGAAATGTTTTCTTGGAAGATGGTAATCCTGTCGCTACCAAGAATTCAAAGTCAGAGATATCAGGTAAGTGTAATGAGACTGTATCTAAGTCTGAACAATTATTTTCACTTTGCCATTAATTGTGCTTGGTATCTTAGTGTGTTGATCTAGGACTGAATCTGAGTGCCCTAGAAATTTACGTGCATCACGTGTAATTGTGATTCTTAGGTTGGAGTGCATTATGAGCTGTCTGAGGAAGAGAAATTCTATCGTAACGCATTGACGAGGATGCCTGATGGTCCTGCAGCTCTGGAGGAGTCGTACTCTGCTGTCATGGGAATTGTGACTGAAGTGGAGCAATATGTCAAGGTAGGAGGCTGACAGCACGTCATGCTACAGCTGACATGAACGTGGACTTTTCTCTCAGTTTTCCTAGGGGTTAGGGGAACACACATCTTTTGGAATATAGTGGAGAAGTTCTGAACATTGTTTGTGAAATACCTCAATTAGGTCTGGCTGCAGTACCAGTGTCTGTGGGATATGCAGGCTGAAAACATATACAACCGCCTTGGAGAAGATCTGAATAAATGGCAAGCCCTGTTAGTTCAGATAAGAAAGGCAAGAGGAACATTTGACAATGCAGAAACCAGAAAGGAATTTGGACCTGTTGTCATAGACTATGGCAAGGTAAGAAATTTTAATTGTTTGTGATAAATGCATTAAATTTCAGAATGGGTGTATGACAGAAATGAGCAAGGCTGACAAATGACTGTTATGTAACTTTATTCAACAGGTGCAGTCGAAAGTGAACTTGAAGTATGACTCCTGGCACAAGGAAGTGCTCAGCAAATTTGGCCAAATGCTTGGTCAGAATATGACAGAGTTTCATTCACAAATTTCTAAGGTAAGACAAGTCCAAATTCCAGTTTTTCACTTTGGGATCAACTGTTCGAGACTTCTAAAACACTGATTTATGCCCCAAACAGTCCCGTCAAGAACTGGAGCAGCATTCAGTGGACACTGCTAGCACATCAGATGCAGTGACATTCATCACATATGTGCAGTCCTTGAAACGTAAAATCAAGCAGTTTGAAAAGCAGGTTGAGGTACGTTGTCTTGCTAATGATTCTTACTTCTGGAAATGTCGGGCTTAGCTCTTAAGATGCAGCTTCATGATATTCAAGTTCTCTTGAGAACAAACTTGAACTTCATATCCTGAGGAATCTTGTGAACTCTATAGTGAGCGCTTGTTAAAATATCTTGAGTATTTAGCCTTGCAACTTAAGTTGGTTTTGTCTCTTTAACTTACAATCACTGTCTCTTGTAGCTTTATCGCAATGGTCAGCGCTTGCTTGAGAAACAAAGGTTCCAGTTTCCGTCCTCTTGGCTGTACATTGACAACATTGAAGGAGAATGGGGTGCCTTTAATGACATCATGCGTAGGAAGGATTCTGCCATTCAGCAACAAGTAGCAAATTTGCAGATAAAGATAGTTCAAGAGGATCGTGCAGTGGAGAGCCGAACAACTGACTTGCTAACAGACTGGGAGAAAACAAAGCCTGTAACAGTAAGTAAAGATGATTAGTACTCATTCAGCAAACGAGGTAGGGTTTTTTGAGGGTTCTGTAATAACTTGCCAGTGTGTTGATTGGGGAAGGAGTGGGGCATCAGAGGGAAATTTACCTTTAAAACGTAGGCCTCAGGTGCAGAAAGCAAGACAACTTCAGTTACTAACAAAGCTTTATCTGAAACAAGGGATATCTCAGAGGCCCGCATGTAGGAGGACTCAGAAGCAAGCTGCTTTTTTGCCCCTTTTTTTTTTCCTCCTGAAGTGAGATTTAGTAAAGCCAAAAACTGCATGTAAAAGTGGAATAAGACTTATTGTGGATTAGTATGTAGCCTTATTGTCAGCAAACTGGACATGGAAAAATGAGACAAACCAGTTGAACATTTTAGTGTTTAGTCCTTGCTTTTAACTTTGCTTCAGCTTGATTGTAGGATTTTTGGATTAATGTATCCTACGCAAACTTCAGGGGAACCTGCGTCCAGAAGAGGCTCTTCAAGCTCTTACCATTTACGAAGGAAAGTTTGGTAGGCTGAAGGATGATCGTGAGAAGTGTGCGAAGGCCAAGGAAGCTCTGGAACTAACAGATACGGGACTACTCAGTGGCAGTGAGGAGCGTGTCCAGGTACAACCTGCTCACACAACTTCTTGTCGGTTTCAGATAAAAGTGTTTCAGTTCCATCTCTCTCTCCATTAAGAGAGTGACTTGTAACTTGTGTACTAGTACCAAGATACAGTCTCCACACTGGTTCAGTTCTAGTCTTAAAAGATTGTGATCTCTTCCTTCACTGTCTTACTCTCATGAAGCTATTACGTGACGCAAGATGAAAAAATTTCATCTGGGTCACTTGCTAGTGCAATTCTGTTGAATTAGCAAACTATCTGAAGGTTTTTGGCAAGTTTGAAGTGTTCTGTTTAGCTCCCCAACGCTAATGACTTTGAAGAAATTAGGAATAACCATCGATGTTTGATGCATTCTTTATTATAGGTAGCCCTTGAAGAGTTGCAGGATCTCAAAGGCGTCTGGTCTGAACTCTCTAAGGTCTGGGAACAGATTGATCAAATGAAAGAACAACCCTGGGTTTCAGTACAACCTCGCAAGGTACTTCACTTCTGTATGCATAAACAATGTAACTACTGCAAGTATATGCAAATTAGGAATTAGACCTCTTGGGATAGACGTGCTCAATTGTCACGTTCCAGGTAATTATCAGTGTTTAGATACCTTTTTCAGTATTTTGTGAGCATCTTTCTTCTCATGCTAAGCAAAAAAACCAAAAAAATTTGCGGGGTTTGTCACAACTTAAATGGTTTTGCAGGGTATTTATGCAATTCCCGTAGTTTTGAAATAGAGATTGGACTGCATCTACAGAGAAGAAACTGTGCTGTTTTTAAATAGACTGTTGGACCTCTGTAGGGAAACTTCATTATATGGTTGGATGAACAGCATCAGTTTTAGTTCAGTGCTCAGGGGGTAGAGAGCAGTAGGAACACTGTCATAAATCTTATGAGACCAATAAAATTGCATTCCCAGCTATAGAGTAACCACATCTTATGCAAATACATGTAACACTTGAAAGAGCCATACTTTCGATAATATCTCATTAGCAAGAGATTTCTGTAAAAACATGTAGACAACTTTAAACTTGTGCAGCTATGTTCACAGCACTTGCAGAGAAAGATTTCATTGCTTTTGTGTTACAGCTTCGACAAAACTTGGATGGTCTGCTGAACCAACTGAAAAACTTCCCTGCCCGCTTGCGACAGTATGCCTCCTATGAGTATGTTCAGAGACTTCTGAAGGGCTACATGAAGGTAAGTTACGTTTATTTCTGAAATCACAGAATCACAGAATGTTAAGGGTTGGAAGGGACCTCTGGAGATCATCTGGTCCAACCCCCCAGCCAGAGCAGGCCCACCTACAGCAGGTTGCACAGGAGGGCGTCCGGGCGGGTTTGGAATGTCTCCAGTGTTGGAGACTCCACTACTTCCCTGGGCAACCTGTTCCAGTGCTCTGCCACCCTCAAAGGAAAAAAATTCCTCCTCATGTTCAGATGGAACTTCCTATATTTGAGTTTATACCCATTGCCCCTTGTCCTGTCACTGGGTACCACTGAAAAAAGACTGGCTCCCTCCTGCTGGCACCCTGCCTTTAAGTATTTGTAGACATTGATGAGATCCCCCCCTCAGCTGTCTCTTCTCTAGTCTAAAAAGACCCAACTCCCTCAGCCTTTCCTCTTAAGAAAAATGCTCCAGCCCCCTAATTATCTTTGTGGCCCTAAATGCATGTATTTTATAGTTCAAGGATGTAACTTGATTTCTTGTCTTCTGTAGATAAACATGTTAGTTATTGAACTGAAATCTGAGGCACTTAAAGATCGTCATTGGAAACAGCTGATGAAGAGGCTTCACGTTAACTGGGTTGTCTCAGAATTGACCCTGGGTCAGATCTGGGATGTGGATTTACAGAGAAATGAAGCAATCGTCAAAGATGTACTGCTTGTGGCTCAGGGAGAGATGGCTTTGGAGGAGTTCCTGAAACAGGCTAGTATCAGCTCTTGTATGTATGCACATAATAGAAAATCAAAGGCTTGCTGTGGGCGGCTGACACTTGTGTTAGTAAACTTGTCAGTCTAAGCTGCTGACACAAGTGCTGAGACTCCATGGAACACTGTTTTGGGGAGCAGCTTAAAGCTGTAACCTTCCTCTGATGAATGGAAAAGCAGTCCTTGATAATGACCGCATAGACGCTGCCTCGTTTAAGTTTTACCAAACTGCATCATATTCTCAATTTTTTTTAAAAAAAACCTTGAGCATAAACCCAGAATCCCTGGGTAAAAAAAGTAACATTTGATTACTGCAATGCATTTCTAGTTTGTAACTATGTTGGAGCAGAAATTATTGGTGTCCTATCTTAAACGTGTTTTTCTTTCTTCAGATAAGAGAAGTGTGGAATACTTATGAACTGGACTTGGTCAATTACCAGAACAAATGCCGTTTGATTCGTGGATGGGATGACCTTTTCAACAAAGTAAAAGAGCACATTAACAGTGTGTCCGCTATGAAGCTATCGCCATACTACAAGGTAAAAAGGAGCACAAAGATAAAGAATCTACGTTTAATTCTGCTTTCCCCTCTTGTTTAGTTCATATATTTGTCAGCAGGAACTGTATTCACTATGTAAGTTGACAGAAAATGAATTGCATGTGCATACTTTGTAACTCTCAAACAACTGTTTCCACTAATAAATATTAGCAGTCAAACTTGCGATACTATTAAAATGAATATTAATGCAGCGTTTAAACTTCAGGTGTTTGAGGAAGATGCCCTTAGCTGGGAGGATAAGCTGAATCGTATCATGGCACTCTTTGATGTCTGGATAGATGTCCAAAGGCGATGGGTCTACCTGGAGGGTATCTTTACTGGTAGTGCAGACATCAAGCACTTGCTGCCTGTGGAGACCCAGCGATTCCAGAGGTAACTTCTTAATTGCTTTATTCTTTTCTTGCCTCCCCTGGGGCGCCATGTGGACAGGGCTGCAACTTCATGACTTCAGTGTAGCACTCTCTAAGTTGACGTACTAACAGTATTCTTACCTGGTCCAGCTGGATTACAGCCCTGCTGTAGACTCAAGTTCATCAAGAAAACAAATATGGCAAGAGGTGCATGTAGGCAGCTGTGACAGAAAAAGGCTTATAATACACAGGCTGATGTACCATTTTTAGGAGATCATTGGGATTCAGGTGACTTTTCTCACTAGTTCTAGTCAGCTATCTCAAGGACTTTTCTGGCGCTGTGGCTGCAGCAAGCAGGCTGATGTCTGTTGCCACAGCCTTTAGTCTGACCTTTCAAATGCTGTTTTATTCCTCTGCTTTAAGTTGCTCTGGTCATCCTTATTCGTTCCACACTCTTCCAGTCAGATCAAAGAATCAGATTTACGTATCTCTTCAGGAGATGAAGAAAAGTAGACCATCAACAGTGGAATTGATGGATTGAACATTGTGAAGAAGTTAGATTTTGTTGTTGTGGGCTTGAGGTAGATGAAGAGCTGTTTTGGGGAATTTAGCCTGTGTTTGCTCAGGCAGCCACAACAATGGGAGATGTAGTTGTCATTTAGAGACAAATAACTGGTCTTGTGTGGGTCTGCAGTGACTGAGTTTGCAGTTATGTACTGTGTTACTTTACTTGCAGCATCAGCACTGAATTTCTGGCACTCATGAAAAAGGTCTCCAAATCTCCACTTGTGATGGATGTTCTTAACATTCAAGGTGTGCAGAGGTCATTGGAGAGACTAGCAGACTTGCTTGGGAAGATACAGAAGGCACTGGGAGAATACTTGGAAAGGGAGAGGTCTTCTTTCCCTCGGTAAGAAGTTGACTTTAGTTGACTCTTGAAGTAATGTGGTGTTTCTCTGCCAGAATTGATGTACTGTTCTGTAAAGCCTCTGCCAATCTTTGTGTTGCACATATATAAAATGTTATGAGCATTTAAGTCTGTGTTGTCTAAATTCAGAATTCAATTACAGCTACTTCTCAGGAAGTGGGACTAAAGCTTCCCTTACTTGCTTATCTGTGGATGGTTGTGGGATTTAGATATTGCTTAAGGAAGACTTGCAGCTGATTTCTGTAAACTTCCAGGTTCTATTTTGAACTGCTTAATTCCTGCATTTGATTGAAGGATGGTGTCTAAACTCTCACAATCCAGTGTTTAAGTCATTGGTTCTGACTTACCTGTAGTCCTCAACCAGTTTGTCACTTAGCATCAGCGGGTAAGGATGAGGGAGTTACTGAGTGGGAGTTCTCCCTGCCTAATAGACTTAATTTAGTCCCAAGATCTGCTGTGGGTATTTCAGGGGTGGATAGGTAAAGAATATGGAGCAAGTATGCATTTTTGTATGGTACAAACCACATGAATCACAGTATACCAGATTGGAAGGTACCTCAAGGATCATGTGGTCCAACCTTTATGAACTGAGGCTTAATCCTAGAACTGAAGTGTAGTATCTTCTAGCAAATTCATGGTTCATGTGCTCTTGCAGTGTTAGAGAAATGTTTGTCAATTACATATAGAGGCCATCTATGAAGCATAAAATAAATTAAAAGTGATAGTTGGAGTTCTGATACAGATCTCATTTTACGTCATTATTAGGTTTTATTTTGTTGGTGATGAAGACTTGCTTGAAATCATTGGAAACAGCAAAAATGTTGCTAAGCTGCAGAAGCACTTCAAGAAGATGTTTGCTGGCGTTTCTAGCATCATTCTCAATGAAGATAATTCTGTGGTTCTTGGGATATCCTCACGTGAAGGAGAGGAGGTATAGCTCAGTGTTTCTTTTTAAATAAAATTCTGAAAATAAGCGAATGTGTGCTGATTTAAACCTAATTCTTGCAGGTGCTGTTCAAAACACCTGTCTCCATCACAGAACATCCCAAGATCAATGAGTGGCTCACTCTTGTTGAGAAAGAAATGAGAGTGACCCTTGCTAAATTGCTTGCAGAATCTGTTACTGAAGTAGAAATCTTTGGAAAAGCAACTTCAATTGATCCAGCAGTCTACATCTCTTGGATTGACAAATACCAGGTATCAATATGGAACACTTAAGTATACTGCAGCTGGGTTACTTCAGTAGGGAAAACTATCTGATGAGGATTTTTTTTTTTGTTACACAGGCTCAGCTTGTTGTCCTGTCAGCCCAGATTGCGTGGTCGGAGAATGTCGAGTCAGCCCTCAATGGTGGAGCTGGAGACAACAGTCCCCTCCACTCTGTGCTAGCTAACGTTGAGGTCACACTCAATGTCCTGGCAGACTCTGTGCTGATGGAGCAGCCGCCTCTTCGCAGAAGGAAACTGGAGCACTTGGTAAGTAAAAACCTCCTTTCCTCTTCCGGGCTCTCAGATGAGGATTTTTAAAAGTTTAGTGAAAAGATTTCTTCTAGGAAAAAGTTTCATGCAGTTTTAAGCACCTCCATCAAGCCCTCATTCTGTAGGTGGTGGTAGCTTTTCACAGCTGACTCCAGTCAGCTTAATGCATGATAGCATATTAATAGACTAGCTTATTGAATTGATTTTCAAACTAGCTCTTCCAAATATGGAAGTTACCGATTCTTCATTCAAATGTAAAATACCTCATTAAACTGCTTATTATTGTAATTATTATATGCTCTCATTTATAGATAGGGATTGAGAGGAGAGGAAGATAAAAGCATCCTGGGTTGATTCTGTAGATTTTTAGAGGGAAATAATCTAGTCTGGTTTAGGAGTACTTGTCTTCCTAGTTTCTGGCAAGTAAAATATCTCCTTCAGTAGTGTAGTGGATTAACAGACTCCCTGGACCGGAGTGCTTTGCTGAAAGCTAGGGAAGTCCTTAACAAGAGCAGTCAACATTGTTAGTTTGGTCTTTCTTCGTAGCAATGGATTTTAAGGCAGAGACTGTTGGTAGGTCGTGATTTCTAAGTGATTGCAATTTGCTATGCTAATCTGAGAAGCTGTAGGATTCCTGGCTTTATTAGCAGTGGCTTTTATTGCTGTGGTCTAAGGAGTTACTTCATTCTCCAGATCACTGAGTTGGTGCACCAGAGAGATGTTACAAGGTCACTGATCAAAAGCAAGGTCGACAACTCCAAATCCTTCGAGTGGCTCAGCCAAATGCGGTTCTACTTCGACCCAAAACAGACAGACGTGTTGCAACAGCTCTCCATTCAGATGGCAAATGCCAAATTCAACTATGGTTTTGAGTACCTTGGTGTTCAGGATAAACTAGTACAGACTCCTCTTACTGACCGCTGTTACCTGACAATGACACAAGCCTTGGAGGCAAGACTTGGAGGATCACCATTTGGTAAGTTTGTACTGAAGTATAATAAAAACTTGAGACAAGTATATAAACTCTTATCTTCCCTAAAACATGGCTTTAATGTAAACATGCAGAACACTTATAACTAAGATATTGAAGAACAAGACAGTCTTTTGGGGAAAGTTGTAACAGTTTTAGTTTTCACTGAACCTTCTTGTCGGGGACCATCAGAATCAGCATGTGGACAAATTTCATGAGTAGGCCTCATGAGTGGTACCTCAGATGATAAACACTAAAATATGTCTGTCCCACTTTGAAAATAGGTCCTGCTGGTACTGGTAAAACAGAATCCGTTAAGGCTCTTGGACATCAGCTTGGCCGCTTTGTGTTGGTTTTCAACTGCGATGAAACATTTGACTTCCAGGTAAGCTGTTTGATTTTTTTTTTTTTTTTTTTTTTTTAAAAAGTCTTTGATAACAAGCAATAGGAATCAATTCAGAACTCTGAAGCAGCCAGCAGTGTTTATTTTCAGTATGATTTAAGATAAGTCTTAACTGAGCCGGTATCTGTGGGTCATATAGTTGCTCTGTAACAAAAAAAATGCGTAAAGCAGCAGTGGGACAGAATGTTGCTGGGGGAGGGGTTCTGGGTTTTTTTTGGAATGGGTAGTTCTATAGCAGCAAATGGAAGAAAGGGAAGAGAAGGTACAGGGTGGGGGCTTAACACTGGCTTTAGGAAAGTAACTTAGACTGTTTAGTTTGCATTGATAGTACTGGTTTAACGGAGAGCAGATGAGAGAGTGAGACTGCCAAAGTAGCTATACTATTACCAAATTATCCTTTGGGACACAGCTGTGGAGTTTGCCTCAGCATGTGAAAGATTCTTCGAAACTGAGAAAACTTACCTAGATATTTCAAAATTAATGACTTCTTTAAACTAAGAACCAGATGAAATGACTCTGTAAACTGTAACACAACAAACGACTTAAAATAAAACCCTCAATCGGGGGTATATATAAAAAACAATATAAAACATGGACAAGGAATCGTGATACTTCATAGACTCTGCCAGGTTGCCCATCTGGGATTTTTTTTTCCTGTACAGCTGTATTTCAGTCAGACCAGGAGTCCATTTACTCAGCATGTGCCACTTGTAGTGGTGACTGTAAGAAAATACCGAGGGAGCAGTAAGATCACAGATAGTGCATGATACTCCTTCCTTGTCCGCAGTCCCTTCCTATCTCTGACAGTTGTGAGGATCAGGAGGTCCCAAGCTGAAATGGGTTACTCTATTCATACTCGAGGTACTCATTTCTCTCCTTAAATCCACATGCACGCTTGCTTCTGTAACATTCTCTACCAAAGAGTTCTGCTGCATTACTATGCACTTTATGAAGGAGAACCTTCTTTTGTCTCTTCTAATGATTCTTTAGTTCTTGTACTGGAAGAAACAAGGAACAGTTGATTCCTCTTCATCCTAAACCAGCAGCTTTTGGACCTCCATCATAGTCCTTCATGTTGCTTTTTGCGGAACCCTACCTTAAAGGCTGTTCTTTAGGTGGAAGCCTTACCATACTCTGGCCATTCCGTTTGCTCTTCTGAAAAGTTTTGTAATTCTAGTATCCTCCTTGCAATAAAGGACTAGAACTGCACCTGGTATTAATCATATCAGCAAACAAAACATTATGCAGGAGACTTGACTGTTTTGTGAATACGTTGCAGTACAGTACATATTAATAGGAAGCTTGTGATCATCTCTTATTCTGTGAAGCAGTGAACATCTGAAAGTCAGTTAGAACCCTTTTATAACTCTTACAGTACTACAAAGATGGTAAGCTGTGTACAAATATAGCTCTTTCCTGCCTTGGATGCATTATATACAGTGCTCTTCTCTGCTCCCTTTGCCTATACATAGGCAAAAACGATGGTGCAACTTCAGTGAGTTTTTCCCTCTCTGTGCAGGCAATGGGACGCATCTTTGTAGGACTTTGCCAAGTGGGTGCGTGGGGCTGCTTTGATGAGTTCAACAGACTGGAGGAACGTATGCTCTCTGCCGTTTCACAGCAAGTTCAGTGCATCCAGGAAGCCTTGCGAGAGCATTCCAACCCCAACTATGACAAGAGTACGTAATGGTTCATTCCTAATAGTGTTGTAGAGTATCTCTGACCTTCTTCGTGCTGATTTTGTTGCTCAGTTACATTTTTCCACAACAAGCCAAGGATGAAGCCACTTTCTATCAAAACTTAAAAACCTTGAGTAACTTTCACGTGGCAGAAATTCGTACTTGAGTTGCAGCAGTAGAGGACCTGCTGTCCATTACTGTAGGAAACTAAAATAGAATAAAATATGACTTCTGTTCTCAGGGTGATGGATCACTGACTCGGGTGTAACTAAATGCACTCTCTTTTCAGCTGCAACACCTATTACTTGTGAACTGCTGAACAAACAAGTCAAAGTGAGCCCTGACATGGCCATCTTCATCACCATGAATCCTGGTTACGCAGGCAGATCAAACCTGCCTGACAATTTGAAGAAGTTGTTCCGTAGCTTGGCAATGACAAAACCAGACCGTCAGTTGATTGCCCAGGTCATGTTGTACTCCCAAGGTTTCCGTACAGCTGAAGTGCTTGCCAATAAGATAGTACCATTCTTCAAGTGAGTAACAAGTTTGGCTCAAATCAGTAAAAATAGAGGTTATTGTTCAAAGCTGTAATGGTCTTTGCAACTCACTAAGCACATTGTGCAGCAATCATTTCAAGTAAAGACTGACATTTACTGAGTGGTGTGTTGGTCCCTATTGAGAATCAAATTATATTTTGTCTCTTTTGCCTCTTAGGCTTTGTGATGAACAGCTGTCCTCCCAAAGTCACTATGATTTTGGCTTGAGAGCACTGAAGAGTGTGCTGGTTAGTGCAGGTAATGTGAAGAGGGAAAGGATTCAGAAGATAAAGCGGGAGAAAGAAGAGCGTGGTGAAGTTGTTGATGAGGGAGAAATCGCTGAGAACTTACCGGAACAAGAGGTAATGTGTGTGTGAACTCTTTACTTCTGTGGTAAAGCACAGAATACACAGGAAACAAAGGAAATAACACTAAATGGTAACACTGCAGGGTTAAGCCATGCAAGCAAAGTAATGTTGGTTACAAAAGGTGGTAATTTGTTAGTGTAGAAGCATCAAGTCTTAGGAGTCCCTGAATCATAGTGGAAGACTGTTTCTTAGGAGGTTGTTGCATTCATAACACTTACTGCTGCTCGGTTCCTCAGCACTTAATGCCAAAAGCAAAGTGAAGAGACATAAGATAAACTGTAACTCAGTAGGAATTCATTGTGTAGTTTCAAAGTTGAAACACCATCAGTGGTTGTTTTGACCAAGACCACCCTGGTCTGGTGCTTTATCGATCAATTATTTAGTGAAGTATTTCTTGTCAACACCTTTGGTAAAGCAAACTTAAAAAATCTTAACTAAAACGTGGCTGTCTCTGCAGATCTTGATCCAAAGTGTATGTGAAACTATGGTACCAAAACTGGTTGCAGAAGACATCCCATTGCTGTTCAGTCTCCTTTCTGATGTGTTCCCTGGAGTACAGTATCATCGTGGGGAGATGACAGCCTTGCGAGAGGAGCTTAAGAAAGTGTGTCAGGAAATGTACCTTACCTATGGTGATGGAGAAGAAGTTGGTGGCATGTGGGTTGAAAAGGTAAAATACAAAACTGAAAATGTGGACTTGAATTGTATGTATAAGACTAAACTTTCCTTTCTTACTATGAAAGGTGGAAAGCTTTTTCCTGCTTCTTATCATAAGCAAGCAAGAAGCTTAGTTTGACTACTGAAGTTAAGACTTAATTGGTACATCGCTTCTGTCACAGGTTCTTCAGCTGTATCAGATTACACAGATAAATCATGGATTGATGATGGTGGGTCCCTCTGGAAGTGGAAAGAGCATGGCTTGGAGAGTACTTCTGAAAGCCCTCGAACGGCTGGAGGGTGTGGAAGGTGTTGCTCATATTATAGACCCAAAAGCGATCAGCAAAGATCACCTCTATGGTACTTTGGATCCAAACACCAGGGAATGGACGGATGGCTTGTTTACACATGTCCTGAGGAAGTGAGTCTTTAATAGCACAAATGAAAAATGGCCAGTACATTTGTGCCGTGGATAATATGGCCTTACTGAGTCTTTGTTCTGTGCTGCAATAAATATTTCCTTTTATCTAGAATCATAGACAATGTGAGAGGTGAACTACAAAAACGTCAGTGGATTATCTTTGATGGTGATGTAGACCCTGAATGGGTTGAGAACTTGAACTCTGTTTTGGATGACAACAAACTACTGACTCTGCCAAATGGAGAACGTCTCAGCCTTCCACCAAATGTAATGTTACTTTTTTCACATGATGTTTATGTGCTGTCCTATAAAGTTGTCGTTGCTTTTTCCTTGATGTATACTAGTGCTGTCCCTCTTTCTCGCCACAAGCAGAGTAATACTGATCTCAGGTGGTGGTTCGCTGGAGTTAGGAGATTTTGTGAAAACAAACATTTCACATTATACTTATTCTGACCCTGTAAAACAAAATTTGTGGTTTACATAAAAGTCTAGGGTAACAGTCAATTATGATGAACTTACCTTAGGATAGTTTAATGCTGCTGTTGAATATTCAGAGGCTAAATACAAATTGACTTATTTCAAAAGGTCTCAGTTTTGGGGGGGGAGTTTTCTGTTTTGTTTTGCTGTTGGTTGGTTGGTTTACTTCAAATTCTTGTTTTAAATTTCTACTCTTTAGGTGCGAATCATGTTCGAGGTACAGGATCTGAAGTATGCCACTTTGGCTACAGTGTCGAGGTGTGGCATGGTCTGGTTCAGTGAGGATGTTCTCAGTACAGACATGATATTCAATAACTTCCTGGCCAGACTAAGAAGCATTCCTCTGGATGAAGGTGAGGAAGAAGCTCAGCGAAGGCGAAAGGGCAAAGAAGATGAAGGAGAAGAGGCAGCATCCCCAATGTTGCAGGTATAACTTAGATTACATTATGGGATAGTGTAATAGGAATGCTTGTATCACAAGAAGTTATGACAACCTATCATAGAGAAGCCGACTTGCTCTTTACATATTTTTTTTTCTTTAAAAAAAAAAAAGAATATTAAAATGTGAAGTATTTCAAACCTTAAAATTATTTCCTGCTGCCTGGTAATCGGATGAGAAGCAAGTGCTTTGAGTGGTGTTTGTCTCCCCCAACAGATTCAGAGAGATGCTGCAACAATAATGCAGCCGTATTTCACATCTAATGGCCTGGTAACGAAAGCGCTTGAACATGCTTTCAAGTTGGAGCATATTATGGATCTCACCCGCTTGCGCTGTCTCGGTTCACTGTTCTCCATGTTGCATCAAGCTTGCCGCAACGTAGCCCAATACAATGTCAATCACCCGGACTTCCCAATGCAGATCGATCAACTGGAGCGTTACATCCAGGTAACTAGAGTATGCTGCTGACTACTGTGTTTGACATGTCAGTATAGCAGCTGGATTTGATACATTGTTCATTAAGTTTTGTTCCATTACTCTAAAACAACTCTAAAAATAACTGCTTTTGCTGCTTCTGACAGAGGTACCTGGTCTATGCAATACTCTGGTCTCTTTCTGGAGACAGTCGTTTGAAAATGAGAGCAGAGCTGGGCGAATACATTAGGAGGATCACCACCGTGCCACTGCCAACTGCACCCAACATACCTATAATTGACTATGAGGTAAATCATTCTTATGCTAGAAGTGTTGCTCTTTTGTTTTCTTAGAAGCTCACTGTAGATTTTGGAGTTGAAACTGGAAAATAAAATGCTAGACTATCTTAAATTTTACCATTTCGCAGTTCAGCGAACAAGCTGCCTGTTTAAATAAATGTGTCAAATTTGATGCCACAAACTGTACTGTGGTTTAATAAAAAATATTTTCACTAAGGCTGAGCTATATTCCTGTTCTAAATTGTCTGATCATCTTTTTGTGCTCCTAGGTGTCCATTACAGGTGAATGGGTGCCATGGCAGTCCAAGGTTCCTCAAATTGAAGTTGAAACACACAAAGTTGCAGCTCCTGATGTTGTAGTACCAACCCTAGATACAGTTCGCCACGAAGCATTGCTGTATACTTGGCTGGCAGAACACAAACCTCTGGTACTGTGTGGCCCACCAGGTTCCGGAAAGACCATGACCCTCTTCAGTGCTCTAAGAGCTCTACCTGACATGGAGGTACGCAGGAGTGTGTGTGCATGCACGTGCACAAATGAATGTGTGAATTACAGAGTAGTAACAAGTCCTAATTTAATGTCCTTAAAGTCCTTTAATCTTCTTAAAGATTACAGCAATCTTGATTTAGCATGGAAATTATTTGCTAGGCAGAATTTAGTGATACCTGCACTGCAGTCAGTCGTGTATACGTAGCAAAAAATAAAAATTATGTTGAGCAGAATCTAAATTTTATGTCTGAAGATCCTTAACCTAAAAGCTATTTCCTTCCTTTGCCACTTGAATAGTACAGGAGCATTCCTCCATTTAGTATTTGAAAACCTGTGGTAATGTTTAAAAATAACTCTCAATCTTCAGTGTATTTAGGCAGAGTAACAGTTATATGAAGCTGTGACGTTTTAAGTACAAGGTTGGGCAGGAGCTGTTGCTGCATGGTAAATGGAGAACCCGCAGTGGGAAGCAAACAGTATACAGGCAGAATACAGGCAGTAACCTGAAATATAGATGGTTATATGTGCTTCCACTGTGCAAAGCCAGACATACCTGTTTTCAGGACTTTTGATATGGTCTCTTTAAATCCTTAGTGTATTTTAGCTATTTCTTTTTGCTGTTCTCTTTTTAAGGTGGTTGGACTCAACTTTTCTAGTGCTACCACTCCAGAACTGCTCTTGAAAACTTTTGATCACTACTGCGAGTACAGGCGTACACCTAACGGGGTGGTGCTGGCTCCTGTGCAGCTAGGAAAGTGGCTGGTGCTGTTCTGTGATGAAATCAACTTGCCAGATATGGATAAGTATGGCACACAGAGAGTCATATCCTTCATTAGACAGGTTTGTTTTTCTTTGTGATCGGCTATACGATAAGAGTTATTTTCAGGGAAACGCAATGTTCCACTGATTTTTATTTTACGTTTAACTTTTATTTTTTCCAGATGGTGGAACATGGAGGATTTTATCGTACATCAGACCAGACATGGGTGAAACTGGAGAGAATTCAGTTTGTTGGTGCATGTAATCCACCTACTGATCCTGGAAGAAAACCTCTCTCACATAGGTAATATATCTAGTAAATTTTATGTAGCAACAGAATAGGGGTCGAAATTGAATCATTGACTGTGTAACTGTTCTTAATATACTTGTTTAACACCAGCTGTGCTTTTGAACACCAGTTCCTTTTGAACTAACTGCTCGTTGGTTCTTATCCTGACAACCAGACAGTGGAATCACTGTTATGCTTCTTGAATAACCTGTCTGAAATGCCATGGATACTTCAGAATGCTTTTTGGTCTGAGTCACTACGGAGCAATCAAATCAACTGCAGTGACTGCTGATAATTTTGAATCAAGCAGTTAACAATTTTGGCAAAAGATAATGAAAACAGACTGTAATTTGACTTTCTGGACTGTGTAATATGCTAATCTTTCAGATTTTTACGACATGTTCCTGTGGTTTACGTGGACTATCCTGGACCAGCTTCACTTACTCAGATATATGGAACCTTCAATCGTGCAATGCTAAGGCTGATCCCATCACTGCGCACATACGCAGAACCTCTCACGGCTGCTATGGTAGAGTTCTACACAATGTCTCAGGTAACTTGTTAAATACAACCCCAAACTCTAATTAAAAGTCTTCCTTTATGCTGAATCATTTGACAGGCATTGTTTGCCTTTCATACGGATAATATGTGTATAAGAACTCAACTAATTACTTGAGTTGTGGTAAAAGCCAGTGAATGACACTACCAAAGTAACATCTTGCAATGCCAAGGCCTGTAAAAAATATGGTGCAACTTTGGGATTAAGTAACTAATTAAGTTTTAATTAATTTTTAGGAGAGATTCACTCAAGACACACAGCCACACTACATCTATTCGCCTCGTGAAATGACTCGATGGGTGAGAGGTATATTCGAAGCACTAAGACCACTAGAAACCCTACCAGTTGAAGGCCTTATCAGGATTTGGGCCCATGAAGCCTTACGTCTCTTCCAAGACAGGTAAAATAAACATGGGATGGGAGGGGAAAAAAAGAAAAGGTGCAAAATTAATTTTCCCCTCAGCTGAACTGGACTGAAGCGTGCTTCATGTTAAATAGCTGGAATACAAATGGAATGTTGACAGTCTTGGGAAGCAGTATCTGTGCAAAGCAGAAACATAGTTAAGCTGTAGTACTGCCATGTGATGGGATTATATCCTTCCATTACAGAGGACTTGTAGTCACTGCCTTGTTTCTTTGCCCAGACTTGTAGAAGATGAGGAAAGACGCTGGACTGATGAGAATATTGATATGGTTGCTCTGAAACACTTCCCCAATATTGACAAAGAAAAAGCCATGAGCAGACCTATCTTATACAGCAACTGGCTGTCAAAGGTAAGTAAAAAAAATTTTAAAAATTAAAAAAAACCAAATAGTTTGGGAGCAACTGAGTGATGCAGCTGTTACGACTATATTAACATGATAATCGAGGCCCATCATTTTGTTAAACTGATCCCCAAGAATTTCTTACTGTGATTATCTGCAGTGAACTCTACCACAGAGTTAATAGCTGTTATACCAGGGGTGCTATTGTTAGCTGTACCATAGTACGTAAAAGCAGTATAAATAATATTTCTCAAGAGCAGTATAACACTTCCAGAAAGTTGCCGACAGTTACTGCTTATGGAATTTCTTGGATAAGGCAATGACCCTTGAACAGTACTGATACTGTAAGTTTTATGGTGGACTGTTTCTTGCAATCTGAAGTGATCCAGCTAGGCAAGCTATAGAAATCCTGCTGGGCCAAGGCAAAAGTCCATCTAGCCAGCCGCCGGCCTCTGTGACCAGTAGCAAGTGGCTAGGAAAGGCTGTTTACAATAAACTGGGGGAGTGGAGGAGGGAAGTAAGTCTGTTGTGCTACTTCCCATTCTGACTGGTGACTTCTTCCCATGGTGACTGACAGCACAGACTCAGCCTACAGTAGGTTCAGTGGATGGAGCATTGAAGACCCATTTTGCTGCCTGTGGCACTCTAGGCTGTGAATGTGTTCCTGTGCAAGTTAAATGAGTACAGCATTCTTCAGCTTTTGCAGCAGATTGCTACAGTATTTTAATAGTTCTGCTTTCACGTACTCATAAATTGATCCCAAAGCGAAATTCCATTAATCTTAAATTCTGTAACGTATTGACTGGTTCTTTTAGGATTATATTCCAGTGGATCAAGAAGAATTAAGGGACTATGTGAAAGCTAGGCTTAAAGTCTTTTATGAAGAAGAACTTGACGTACCGCTTGTTCTGTTCAATGAAGTCTTGGATCATGTGTTAAGAATTGACCGGTAAGTGTAGACTTCAGTTGCTGATGATAAAAATAGTATTTGGAGACTTTTTCTAAAACAGAGTAGCCTGAGCACAGCATAAGAAAGAATGGAGCATGATGCCATTGTTGTCCATAGACAATATACTGCTGGCGTCCAGGTAGCAGGATCCTATCTGGAAAAGTGTGTCAGTTTTGGTAGTAACTTGAAGTTTAAGTGTTCAAGGAAAACCCTCGGGTAAGTTGATAATACTTAATCAAATGTATTTGGTTATGTTCTTTTTCAGAATCTTCCGTCAGCCACAGGGCCACTTGCTGCTTATTGGAGTCAGTGGAGCAGGAAAAACAACCCTCTCAAGATTTGTTGCCTGGATGAACGGTTTAAGCGTCTACCAAATTAAGGTTGGTGTGCTAGTTTAACTTAAAAAAACGCGTTAGTCAAAACTCGCACTTCAAACCCCTGTTAGTCAAAACTCGCAATTCCTAAATATCAACCCCTAAAAATCTCATTAAAAGCTAAACCAAAATATTAATAACCAATGTTAAATCTTACTAGGTTCACAGAAAATACACAGGTGAAGATTTTGATGAAGACCTTAGGACAGTATTGAGACGTTCTGGCTGTAAAAATGAAAAAATAGCTTTTATAATGGATGAGTCAAATGTGTTGGATTCTGGATTCCTGGAGAGAATGAACACTCTCCTAGCAAATGGAGAGGTAAGAAGATTCTAAGTAAATAATTGAAGTGCTTTTTTACAACTATAAGCGACAACTAAACTATCTTTTGAATTAGGTTCCTGGTCTCTTCGAAGGAGATGAATATGCCACCCTGATGACTCAGTGTAAAGAAGGAGCACAGAAAGAAGGTTTGATGTTAGATTCACATGAGGAACTCTACAAATGGTTCACTAGCCAAGTTATTCGCAATCTCCATGTTGTGTTCACTATGAATCCATCATCTGAAGGGCTGAAGGACAGGGCAGCTACCTCTCCTGCGCTCTTCAACAGGTAATTGCTATATATTCCAACATGTATTACAAGTACTGTTAAAACAGTATTTTTTGTGAAGTCTTCACAAATGCTTTGTATTTCAGGTGTGTCTTGAACTGGTTTGGAGACTGGTCAACTGAGGCGCTGTACCAAGTTGGCAAAGAGTTCACAAGCAAAATGGATCTTGAGAAACCAAATTACATTGTGCCCGATTACATGCCAGTTGTGTATGACAAGCTGCCACAACCACCATCGCACAGGGAAGCTATTGTTAATAGCTGTGTGTTTGTTCATCAGACTCTTCATCAGGTATGTTATTATTACGCTGCTTAACTTACATTGATCTCTAGGCCACAGCATCATGCACCAGTTTCCTAAAAAGTATGATATCCCAATAGATTTAAAAACTTCATAATCCTACACCTTTTCCTTCCCTAAAGGCTAATGCTCGTCTGGCAAAACGAGGAGGCAGAACCATGGCAATCACACCACGCCACTATTTAGACTTCATCAACCATTATGCCAACTTGTTCAATGAGAAACGAAGTGAACTGGAGGAACAGCAAATGCATTTGAATGTTGGTCTTAGAAAAATCAAGGAAACTGTTGATCAGGTACGTATCTCCAAAACTTTGCCTTCTATAAGACTGGAGTGATTAAATAGATCTCCACGCTTAGTGTGAGTTCTCTCCCATCTCACCATCTATCTCAGGTGGAAGAATTGCGGCGTGACCTAAGAATAAAGAGTCAGGAGCTGGAAGTGAAGAATGCAGCAGCCAATGACAAATTGAAAAAGATGGTGAAAGATCAGCAGGAAGCTGAGAAGAAAAAGGTAAAAATCTGTGTGAAATCTCTGTGTATAGTAAATATTATTATTTACAAAACAGAGCCTGCAGAGCAAACACTGGAAGCAGCTCAACTTCTAAAAAACAGTATTTTGTGAAATTTCCTCGTAGGTCATGAGCCAGGAGATTCAGGAGCAGCTGCACAAGCAGCAGGAGGTCATTGCAGACAAGCAGATGAGTGTGAAAGAAGATCTTGACAAGGTGGAGCCTGCTGTCATCGAAGCTCAGAATGGTATGTTAGCACCTGAAGAGATCGCACTATGGGCTTCGATCTAAAACTGACGTTTTTGGGAATATGTTTTGGTGTGGTCTGAGTTGTTGCTGCCTAACAGAAGTGTAGGCGCTTAGCGTGGAGCTGAACAGTATTTAAGAAATTGCGAGTCTGGTGGTTTGCGGTGTTTTTGTACTGTTTGTAGTACTGACTGGATACTTGATACTCCTCTTACAGCTTGTGGCTTTCTTTCTCACTGACCAGCTCTAGTTATTTATTCAGTCTGTGTATTCATAAAGAAAGCTCATAATCAGAAAGACCACTGATGCCTTATTGCTGGACGAACAGCGTACAGTCAAGCTGCCCATTCGTTAAACTGGATAGAGGAGTTGTTACTTTATATTAATCATTTTTGGGCAGCAAGTCCAGGGTACTTCAGTGCACTTTGCTAACTGTTGGTTTTCTTCCCAATCAACATTCATCATCTTTCTGGCACCGAATAGCTGTCAAGTCGATAAAGAAACAGCACCTGGTAGAGGTCCGTTCTATGGCTAATCCACCTGCAGCAGTTAAGCTAGCGCTGGAGTCCATCTGCCTGCTGCTGGGTGAAAGTACAACTGACTGGAAACAAATACGTTCCATCATCATGAGAGAGAACTTCATTCCAACCATTGTTAACTTCTCTGCTGAGGAAATCAGGTAAAGTGCAAGTATGGGTTATTTATGTGAATAAACTATTTACAGAAATATGGAGGGTCTTAACTGGACTTTTCTCTGTAATTGCTTTGGTAGCACTTGATGTATTTTGAGACCGATTTATTCCTGCACGTAGTGAATGTGTAGGTGGTACGGGAAACAGACTACTGAAGCAAAGGTGTGTCATGCAAACTGGGGTGACATGGCTGCTGTTGAGTAACTTTGGGGCGCGGTTGCAGTGTGTTGCTGTCCAGAGGCACGTTATTAGGTGAAAGTAGTTTTGCAACAATAACAGACCAGGTTGCTATGGGCTTTATCCCAGCTGATCTAGCTGGCGCTGAGTCTGACCTTCTGCTCAGACTACAGACATCTGAATTCCCTTCCAACTCCAGACTTTTCTGAGCGGAGTTAAGCAATTTGTGAGTGACTAGTCTTAAAATACTGTTAAATGCCTTTTATCACCCATAAGCTGTAATTTCTGAAACAGCATCTTGAACTAATTGAAACCTCCCAGCTACCAGTCAGCAAAACTGCTAGGAAATGTTCATGTCAGCTGGGGAAGGCAGGCCAGACAAAGGGATGCTGAACACCTGTGTGCTGTCATACGCTGTACTCATGCTGTTTCTGAAAACTTTTACCTTGCAGTGATGCCATCCGGGAGAAGATGAAGAAAAACTACCTGTCAAATCCAAGTTACAACTATGAAATTGTAAACAGAGCATCACTGGCCTGTGGACCTATGGTGAAATGGGCAATTGCGCAGGTAAAGTCAGTACTGTGGGGAGACAAACACAAGGTGAAAAGGGTGAGCCTGAAGGCATATAACAATGTCTAAAGGCTCTGAATATGTCTCTATTCAACTAAATGTATCAAGCTATTTTGCTTCAAAGAAATTGGTAGATGGTTCAGATGAAGGCTTATGGACTCTGTAGTACTGTGCCAGAGAACTAATGGCTGGTTGTGATACAGTTTTGGCACCAAGAAAAGAAACGGTAAACAATGACAGATCCTTTCTGTATTTGATGTCATTCTACAGGACAACACAATTCTCAGCTGGAAAATGCAGTGCAATCCTCTTAACAAAACACAGGCAGTCTCTGTCTTGCCTCAGAGTTGGGCACACACACTGGCAGCTCTGTTAAGGTCTTCTGGTCAGACTTAAATAGACTAGTTTCCTAAAGAATAGGCTTTTGGGAAGATCGCCCAGACTGAGAGATGCACGAGTGGTTTTACTTGCCTGTTGGTGTTTGATACAGCTGAATGCTTGGCTTGTCAAAACTGTGCCTGCCACGAATGGCAGCATGTGTAGGGACTGTTTAGTTTGAATCTTGCCAGTAGGTCTTCTCCTAATTGTTCCGTGGCTTAGCTGTACTCAGTTCTTTACCAAGAAAGGCAGATTAGCCCGGGACTGGCATGGACACCCAGTTGAGTGTTTATGCAAAACAATGCTATACTCTACTTAATGGCGTCTCAACCTTTCAGACGACTTCCTGTATGTCTACAGAGCAGTAAAAGGATCTTGCAAAAAACAATTGCTTTTTTTGTCTGCGCTTTGTTTAAACTAGTGTCTTAGGGACTGATAAACAATCCTAAATTTCTGTTAAGTAGCTATTAAATCTTACACAGGTTGCAAGTGCCTAAGCTTGAAAAGATGCAGTTGATGGTATATATCTGAATGCTGTGTGATTCTTGTTAACACGTGTCGCTTTAGAAAGTATAAAGGGCCTGTTTGCTGTTTACAGCTGAACTATGCTGATATGTTGAAAAGAGTGGAACCTCTACGCAATGAACTGCAGAAGCTGGAGGATGATGCCAAAGACAACCAACAGAAAGCAAATGAAGTGGAGCAGATGATTCGTGATCTTGAAGCCAGTATTGCCCGTTACAAAGAAGAATATGCAGTACTGATTTCGGAGGCTCAAGCTATTAAGGCAGACTTGGCTGCTGTAGAAGCAAAAGTAAGGCTTTTATATATCAGTAATTTTCCATTCTTTAATATTCAACAGTTGGATATTGAACTATTCTTCAAACTTGTGAGCAGACTTGGTTGCTTCCCCTGTGCAGTGCATCTCGGCTGTCCGTTTCATCCCTGGATCTCACAAAGCTTCTTAAGCTACTGAAATGTGTATGGAGTTAAAAATACCAACTTACATTGCTAGTTGAATAGGGACAGTTCACATAAGGCTTCAAGTGGAAATGGCCATGGATGTAGTGTAATTACGATGTCTTGACTAGAGTTCCTTTCTCTTTTTTGGGGGGGAAAGAATTTCTCAATGTATTTGATATAATCATTAGCATGTCACCACTCTGCTGATACTTAACACGTTTAAGTTCAGCAAGGTGACAGCTAAAACCAATTAACATCAAAGTGAAGAAACACATTTAATTTTGTTCTGAGCTTTTAAATTTAACTGGGCAATATTTAAGTATCCTGAGACACTTGTAGTACAGTAACAACTCGTCATCTAAAGAGACTACTTCACCACTTGCTTCTAGGTAAACCGTAGCACAGCTCTTCTGAAGAGTCTGTCTGCTGAACGTGAAAGATGGGAGAAGACAAGTGAAACTTTCAAGAACCAGATGTCCACCATTGCGGGAGACTGCTTACTTTCAGGAGCTTTTATTGCCTACGCTGGCTACTTTGATCAGCAGATGCGTCAGAATCTGTTCACTACGTGGTCTCACCATTTGCAGCAAGCAAATATCCAGGTAAAGATACAGACATAAGGTAACCATAAGGCAATTTACTGCAACAGTTAGAGAAGCTTTAAGACTGCTAAGTAAAGAATGGAGCTGTTGGAAATAAGAATACCTTGTAGAGCTGCATTTACTCAAAACATCTTCACCAGCTAGTTGGAGAGTTGGTCTCTAGTCAAATACTAACTGTGTGTACTTATTGCAGTTCCGTACAGATATTGCAAGGACAGAGTACCTGTCCAACGCAGATGAGCGGCTTCGCTGGCAAGCAAGTTCTCTACCTGCGGATGACCTGTGCACTGAGAATGCCATCATGCTTAAGCGGTTTAACAGGTATTTATTTCATTCTAAGATGTAGCATTCTAAAGCAACACTCTCCCAGCAGGCCTGGTTTTGCACTTATCAGAGAATCACAGTAACCCTTTCAAAGCGCTGTTTCACTGCTGTGGGAGCTTCTCACGTTTGTAAAAGCTTCTCAACTATGTGTAAACATAAAAAATCTTACTCCTCTTTGCTTACCTTTTTTGTTATGCTTAGCTGTTAAAATAATCTGGCTTGAACTGAAGCTGTTCCTCAAATACAGGCTTACTTTTCAAAACTCTGAACTGAAATAGGTCATTGAACCTGGCCAACTTACCCCATCAATATACAAGCTTTTAGAGCTGAGACTAATAATGCAACCTAAATTTATAAAACTGCTTATAAAACCTTATAAAATTTGTAAAACTGCTTGACTGTCTGCAGTCAAAACCCAAATAATGAAAGTGTTTCATTACTAACTTAGGTATCCACTGATCATTGATCCCTCTGGGCAAGCTACGGAGTTTATCATGAATGAATATAAAGACCGTAAGATAACTCGTACTAGTTTCTTGGATGACGCTTTCAGGAAGAACTTGGAAAGTGCCTTGAGATTTGGTAACCCGCTTCTGGTACAGGTTAGTTGCATGATCTTGTAAAAATGAGTTTACTGTGTACTAGAATGGTTTGCAATTGTTTTGTTAGTAAGATGCAAACAAATTTCAAACCATAATTTAACAGGTAAACTAGTACTGAGTGATGTATGAGGTGTTAGTCCTGAGAAAAATATGACCAGTGAGATACAGTCGAAAGAAAATACTTCCTTTTCCCACCATTTTAAGATCAAATGCTTTTATTTTCAAATGATCTCTCTCTACTTCCACTCTATAAAATGACTTGCAACCTGTCTGTCTGTTCCTTTGTTCCTGTGTGGTATCTCTAGCCATAGGTAATGGCACCTAATATGGCTGGTTATATAGAATTAAATCTATTCACGCTAGCAGGAAGAAGTTTCAGTAATACAAAGAAATAGGCAATTCAGGAATAGTTGACTTTCACTTGCGATGGATATGGTTTTTGTTTATTAGTATGGAAATGGGAAAACAAAGGATTAGCTCACAGGTGAGAGCACTAACAGTTGCTTGTGCTGCTTAGCACAAAGAATAAGCCCTAAGCTTATTATGCATTACAACTAAAACAATAATAATGCTCCCCTACTGAGATTCTGTATGGTAATAGGCTAAACTGTGTGCTTGTATAGCTCAACTACAAATCTAAAGTGGAAGTACCTTCCAAATGTGATCCGTATTCAATACCACCTGCAAATTGATGGCTGCCAGAGCTTTAAGCCCCAGTTTGATCGGGATTTTTAGCTTGAGATGTTTGCAAGAAATGGAATCTCTTAACATGTCTATGCTTCTAGGATGTGGAGAGCTATGATCCGGTTCTGAATCCTGTTCTGAATCGTGAAGTTCGGAGAACTGGAGGCAGAGTTCTGATTACTCTCGGAGACCAAGATATTGATTTGTCACCATCCTTTGTTATCTTCCTCTCCACCAGAGATCCAACAGTAAGTAAAACAAAAGGCTTTCCTGTTTGTAGAAATGGTATGTAAAGAGAGCTAAAAAACTTCCTCATGTTTCCTGTGATAGGTGGAATTTCCACCGGACCTCTGTTCTCGTGTTACGTTTGTGAACTTTACAGTAACTCGCAGCAGCTTGCAGAGCCAGTGTCTGAATGAAGTCCTGAAAGCTGAAAGACCAGATGTTGATGAAAAACGCTCCGACCTCCTCAAGCTTCAGGGTAAGCTTACCAAAATTAAAGTAATTTCCTACTGTTCTAAAAGAATGCAGTGGTTTTACTGTAGCTGTAGAAATACAGTGAAATATCTTTATAGCTGATGCTCTTGCTTTTTCAGGATGTCCAATAGCAAAGTACACAATTTATGTAATTCTTAAAAACTAACACGTCTATACAATATGTAACCTAATTTTTCTTCTAATTAAGGTGAATTCCAGCTGCGCTTGCGTCAGTTAGAAAAATCCCTGCTACAGGCACTTAATGAAGTGAAGGGACGTATCCTGGATGACGACACCATCATCACTACTCTTGAGAACCTGAAGAAGGAAGCAGCAGAGGTCACCAGAAAAGTAGAAGAGACTGATATTGTCATGCAAGAGGTGGAGACTGTTTCTCAGCAGTACCTACCTCTTTCTACAGCATGCAGCAGTATCTACTTTACTATGGAGTCACTAAAACAGGTAGGATGAGTTCTTCTTCCTACCAGAAGCTTCATGTATTTACTGTTCAAAGCTAATTAGGCACTGCCTTATTCCAGCCCTGGCTGCTGTATTGCAGTTTGGTAGGCATAAGCCATTGACTATCAATCAGCCGGACTCGAGAGAATAAAAACAAACTCTTTTTTTTTTTTTTTTTTTTTTTTTCCAGATACATTTCCTGTACCAATACTCTCTCCAGTTTTTCTTGGACATCTATCATAATGTCTTGTACGAGAACCCAAATCTGAAGGGAATTACCGACCATACTCAGCGTCTCTCAATCATCACAAAGGATCTCTTTCAGGTTCAATTTTTTAATTAGTAAAAGTATTTTAATCATTTTCAAAGGGTCAGAGTTCAAGGATTCTTATGCTACTATCTCCATTGGTTTTTTGCTAGGTGGCTTTCAACAGAGTGGCACGTGGCATGCTGCATCAAGACCACATAACATTTGCTATGTTGCTGGCCCGGATTAAACTGAAAGGCACTATTGGGTAAACGTTTGTTTTCTCGCTTCACTTTAGTTGAAAAGGGGAGGGATATCTTGAAGGCACCTAGCTAAAGTCTTCTTTTCCGTTTACATTAGGGAACCTACATATGATGCAGAATTCCAGCATTTCTTGAGAGGGAAGGAGATTGTACTAAACACTGCATCTCTCCCGAAAATCAATGGTTTGACTGTAGAGCAAACAGAAGCAATGATGAGGTTGAGCTGCCTTCCTGCGTTTAAGGACCTTGTTTCAAAAGTTCAAGCTGATGAGGTAAGTGCTGACTAGGGTTTGTTTCTGCACTAAACTACCTGGTAAAGCTTTTTAGGTGCCTGCTTTAAGAGCTCCATGCTTACAAGTAAGCTCTCTTAGTAAGAGAAGAGAAGCATTATAGGTTAACTAGTTGTAGTTGTTGTGGAAATGAATGTTCTTACTTCATTTGTAATCAAGCCATGAAACTTGAGTTGTAAATATCACCATTGTTCATCATGCAGCCCTGGAAGCAGCTTCACCATTCATCAGACTTTGCGGCCAGCTTTGGTTCCTGTGGTAGCAAAGTGCAATACTGAGTGTCTTTTACCATAGCACTATCATGTGATAATTATGCAGTAGAGGGGAGCCACCCTAGTCATACGTAATATCATTATGGTGGGCTCTGGAACATTACTGTGTGGAATAAATTTGGATAGCGCTCAGCTGCTGAACACTTCGCTCCTTCTGATGACCTCAGTGTTCTAAGAATACATCTGTGTCCTGACTGAAACTCTATGTCCCAAAATATGTCCACATCTTAAATAGGACCTGTTTGGTTGCCCTGCCTAGTTTTTATATTAAGAGTTGAATTCTCTTTTCTATGTCTAATGCTCCTCAAACTCTTCAGCCTAGGCTAAAATAACATATAGCTTGGGCTGGGACTTGGTAGAGGTCTGTAGAATCAGGGGTGCCAGAGGCAATGCCGAATCGGGGGAAATGATGGACACATACAAAGAAACAGACAAAGCATAATTTGAGTTCTGCGTGTGGATTTTTGTTTAAAAACGTCAAAAGTTGGAGAAATTAATTGAAGAAAACGGAGTCGAGAATTTAATATGCTGGTCAAATTGCAGTCTTGCTCAGGGAGACATTCATACCATTTATATATGAAACACTCAAACCATACATATCTATAGAAGCCTTGGAAAAGACCAAACTGTGTTGAGTGTTGGCTATTATTTCATTAATATAATAGTGCTTCTGTTTACAAGAGATAGCCCTGTCTTATTTCTCAAGACTTCTTTGTAGCTGGAAGCTCAAGTGCTTCATCTGGTACTCAACCTAAATTTTTGTTCTAAAGAGAGATGATAAGATATGAGCCTTAAATAGGAAAAATCTTATAAAGTTGTGCATTTCATTGTTTAAATATTTGGCTACTTAACAGAATTTTTAAAGATCTGTTTCCAAATCCAAGGCTAGTAGAGCTTAGACTGTACCAAGTTCAACCCTACCCTAGCAATCTTTGTTTCCTACTGAAAGTTAGTTATGTAGCTGAACACTTCTGCAGTACATTAAATTCTAGATTTTAAGACTGAGATTGACCATCTCTGCACCATGAACAGGACTTGTGCCTCGCAGATTTTTGATGCCGTGAAACTCCATTTTCACCTTTTTGCGTTTGCTTTCAATATAGCAATTCTGTATCTGGCTGGATAGCAGTTCACCAGAGCAGACTGTACCATACCTTTGGACCGAAGAAAAACCTGCAAGTAAGTTAAGTTGCACTATTGTCCACACCAATCCTACTGTACTGACTTAAACCTAAGTAGAATTACTATGATTTTAAAGCAATTCTCAAGTAGAACTTTAGTTTGGACCTTAAAGTCTGGGAAAATCTTAAAGTTGAGATTGTGGAAGAACCTCAAGTCTAGTGGATTTCTTTTGTTTTTTTAAAAAATAAACTTTTGTAAGCAATAGCTGCTACACTTGCTTCCCCCACCTTAACCTGTGATCTAGTCTTCCACTGAGGATGAAATGTACTCCCACAATCTCATTAGATTGCGCAATAGTTTGGATTAATCTTAGTCATTGCAAATCTGGAGGCAGCTCAGTACTCTAAAAGGCTTCAAGACGCAGGTTTTCTGAGGTCAGGTCTGGTCTGCTGGAATGTTTCCTCCCACAGTTGTATCTAAGCATGAAGTCTGAATTCTTGCTGCATTAGTTGTTAGTGCTAATTCATTAAGAGTTAAAACTTAAGGGTAACCATTACCACTCAGTTCTTTCCCTCTCTGAAAGGTAATGTTAGGGAGTGTTTGCTGCCTGTCATCATTCAAGGCTCATTCCTGTAGATGGCTTTCTAAATGAAGGGTTCTAAGCCTGTATTTCCTAGCTACAGTAGAGCTGCTTGACCATTAACTTGAAGCAACTCTAGGTATCTGTCCTCTCCATGCTAGGCAAGTAGATAATACTTCAAAGTCCAGCAGAATGGCTGATTATTGAATGAGTGAGAAGATGTGCAGAGATCCATTGCCTCTAGAAGTTAAAATCACTTCACAGTATTTCTAGACTGTAGATTTTGTAAACCAGTGGCATTTCAGTAGTATCCGAAAGCATCTTGTCAAGGTAGGCTTTTAAAGGGCTCACAACATGAGCAATTGAGCAGGTACTTGAAGTGTTGCAGGAGACAAACCAACTGGAGGCAGCAAGTTTCTTTTGACTGTCAAAGTGAAGACAGAAATAAGCATTCCCCTAATATGTTGCAACAGATCCTTCAAAGGGATGAACATACCTAGTCTTCAGAAAAAGATGGGGAAAATTGAATGGAGAATTGAAGAGAGAAGGGTGTTGAGGATGGTTTTCTTACCTGTTCATCTAATCCTGTATCCTTTTCTCAGCTCCTATTGGACAGGCCATTCATCGCTTGCTTCTGATCCAGGCCTTCCGTCCAGATCGTTTGCTGGCAATGGCACATACCTTTGTTTCAACAAATCTTGGAGAGTCTTTCATGTCCATTATGGAGCAGCCTTTAGATCTGACACACATTGTAGATACAGAGGTAACTTACTTTTTTTTGAAAGGCTAAAATCCTGAGGTAGTGCTTAGTGCCACTTTGCATGAGTTCCCTGGTGAGTAAAGCTGTCGCTGGAACATTTGTTCCACTTACCCTCCTCCCCATGGTATGAGGAGCGGATTGTTTTCCTATCTGTTAATGTAAATCTAAGAGTATCATAATGCTTTTAGCTGGCCAGATGGAAGAAAGACTGAGCTTAGTGCAGTCTCATATTAATGTAGTGACTGTTGTGTATCATTTTAAACCTCTCGTTAACAGGTGAAACCTAATACCCCTGTGCTGATGTGTTCAGTGCCTGGTTATGATGCCAGTGGTCATGTTGAAGACCTTGCAGCTGAGCAGAATACACAGATTACTTCTATTGCTATTGGTAAGAACATAGCTTATTATTTCATCATCAAAGCATATATGAAACTATTAGTAGTAAGAGCTTTAGCAACCCTTCTGTCTTTCAGGTTCTGCTGAAGGGTTTAACCAAGCAGATAAAGCAATAAACACAGCTGTGAAATCTGGAAGGTAAGTTCTATCTCCTTTTTAGCTAGAATATTGCCTAGTAGAAAGGTAAATGGGAGGGAAAGGGGAAGTAATCTGTTGGCTAAATAGATAAAATTGAATAGAAAAAATAATTGAGACTATCTTCTGAACTGAAATTTATATCTTAAGCATAGTTGTTCACAACTTCTATTTGATTTAAATATGTTCAAGAGAAGTACGTTGTATCTGCAAGACAAGAAAGCCCATTTGCGGTACACAGTAACTGATTTTATGTAGAAGGCAGGTTTAAAAAAGGGAGAAAAACCTGAAGCATTAATATCATATTCTGTTACTCTTTGTGGTGATTATAGCCAGGATCCATAAACTGTACACTAAAAAGCACTTGTTTTGTTTCAAAACTTCACAGATGGGTAATGCTGAAGAACGTTCACCTGGCTCCTGGGTGGCTCATGCAACTGGAAAAGAAGCTACATTCCCTACAACCCCATGCTTGCTTCAGACTCTTCCTTACCATGGAGATTAATCCAAAGGTAGCGTCACTTTGAAATTTGGTCTCCGGTAAATAAACTGGCTTGCAGAGCCAAGAGAGCTGCCCAGGGACGGTTTTCTCATGACTGCATTAAAGAAACGGTTTTCTGCATTAAAGAAAAAGGAGAATACATGCTTTTCACTTACTAGCCTTGGTTTCTGATAACTAAATTGTAGCTGAAAAATTCATACTATTCCTTTTGCTGCTTCCCCTATCCTCCAGAGAAAGGCAGGACTTCACTGTGTGTGCTTACAATGAGGTTTTGAAGCTAAAGCAAACTGTGCTGTTTAGTGAAAGCTAAAGGAGTTGGATTCAAGTTTATTGATCTTTTCTAGGTGCCAGTGAATTTGTTACGTGCTGGGCGAATCTTCGTGTTTGAACCTCCTCCTGGCGTGAAGGCAAACATGCTGAGGACTTTCAGTAGCATTCCAGTTTCTAGAATGTGCAAGGTAAGGCTGTGGCCTATGTAGGTGAAAAAAAATGTCAGAATGTGTTCATTAAAGTCTTACTGTCTGATAAAACCTCAGCTTCCAAGATGTATGTAGAATGTTTTGTTCTCACAGAAGTAAAGTAGTAGTAGAACGTGTTCAGTTTTGGTAACAATCTAGCATTAAATCTGGTATTTTCTAGCCTTTTAGCAGGCTTTGATCGGTTCACTTGAGTAACAGTTGTTTTGGGTTTTTTTCTCTCCACTTCCTAGTCTCCAAATGAGCGTGCTCGTTTATATTTCCTCCTTGCCTGGTTCCATGCCATTATCCAAGAGCGCTTGCGCTATGCTCCGTTGGGTTGGTCCAAGAAGTATGAATTTGGAGAATCTGATCTGAGATCTGCCTGTGACACAGTGGATACGTGGCTGGATGACACAGCAAAGGCAAGTAGCCTTGTGTAATTAGGTATAGGTAGTGCTTCGATTACTGAAGATCTTCAGTAAGGCAGTCTGTTCAGGAAACTTTTAGTGAGTTACATGAGTAGGCACAAATAACCTGATGGCAATTTAACTTAGTTCTTGAATTTGGATCCTCAGTCAGAGGAGAGGTGAAGAGGATTGTTTCCTGCTAATTACATTGCATTTTAACCTACAGGGTCGCCAAAACATTTCACCTGATAAAATACCCTGGTCTGCATTAAAGACGCTGATGGCACAGTCTATCTATGGAGGTCGCATCGATAATGAATTTGATCAACGTTTGTTAAACACTTTCTTGGAACGTCTGTTCACTACTCTAAGTTTTGATAGTGAATTCAAACTGGCTTGCAAAGTTGATGGACACAAAGATATTCAGATGCCAGATGGAATCAGGTATCATTTTTTCCTTATCTGAACTTTATGTACAACTTCTTTTAAATTAAAGAAAAAGAAAAAAAAAAAACCCACACACAAAAAAAAAAACCACAACAAAAAAACCCCAACACACTAACTTGTATCTTTGTGCTGGAATTTAGCTGTGTAAATGTGTTTCTTGGGCAAAGAATTACCTTACCATTCTAATAGGTGAAGCTTTCTAATGAATATTAAAACTGACTTGCAGGCGTGAAGAATTTGTCCAGTGGGTTGAGATGCTGCCAGATACACAAACACCGTCATGGCTGGGCCTGCCAAATAATGCAGAGAAAGTTCTTCTCACCACACAAGGTAAAACCAGAACGTTGACAATGTGTTCCGTAGATTACCAAGCCACCATTTTAACTAAAAAGGAGAACAGAAATACAAATCCTGCTGAAAAGTTGATAAATTTCCCCTCCTCCTCAACATAGTTGGTTTAACTTCTGCTAGGTAAGACACTTGGGTGGGCCAAAAACCGAAGGTCATGAATTAAAAAAACAGTTACATTGAGCCTTCCAGATGTCAAGCTCCCATCTTGCTTCTGGAAAACTTTACTGTCAGCTCTGGAGCCACCTACCGCTGGGCAGTTCTGAATCTTGGGTCTAGACTAAGGAAAAGGCCTAGTTCTTGCGTGTTGTAGGACATTTTTGGCTTGATGCCACCGCTTCTCTGAGTAACAGCGTATCTTCTCTTTTAGGCATAGACATGATCAGTAAAATGCTGAAAATGCAGATGCTGGAAGATGAGGATGATCTAGCTTACGCAGAAACTGAGAAGAAGACAAGAACTGATTCTACATCAGATGGTCGCCCCGCCTGGATGAGAACACTGCATACCACAGCCTCTAACTGGCTTCACCTTATCCCACAAACTCTAAACCACCTGAAGCGGACTGTGGAAAACATTAAGGCAAGAACTAAGTTTTATCTAACGTGGGCATAGGAAGTGCACAGGCTCTGGTGCATTGGAACAAGCACGTTGTGATTTTCCACATGTACCGATAGAACTGGTGGGGGGATCACTGGAACCCGCGTCAGTGCTGATTCTGGCTCCCATAGCTATGCAGTGCCCTGCTGGGTTTCTTGAAATGCTTTTAAACATTGGGTTATGTCTTCTGGGGATTATTTGAAGAAATACAGTGGCAAAGTGTCTATCAAGGGTACCAATTCTGAGGCTTCTCTGTGATGAGATAGCAAGAAACAAGTGCTTCCTGTTGTAGCACGTTGACTGCTACTTAGGATACTGCCTTTACAGCCAGCACATGTTAATTACTGCTAAACCTTAGTGGTGGTCAGTGAGGGGAGAGAGGGCAGCAGCTGCTGCTAACTGGGAACAGAAATTGCAAGGGATGGAGGAAACTTTTGAGGTCTGGACAGAAGTACCCTAAGCTCTGATTCGGGGATAAGCTCCCCGGTTGACCATGCCCTTGCTTGCCTAACTGCTTCTAAAGACTTACTCGGGGATAAGTAGGTGAGAACCTTTTGTTGCTAATCAAAGGAAGTCCAGAGTTGATTGGAAGGAGCTGCAGCAGACAGTCTGCATTAATTGTTCAACTGAGCCTTCTTGCTTCTCTGAAGGAGAGGAGATTGGGTGTAGAACAGTCTCTGCAGTCAGTTTCTGCGCCGTAGACTGCACCCTGCTGTTCAATGCTTGTAGTCACAAGGTTACTGGTCAGTCCATCCAGGATTTTGGGGTTGCTTTTTGTAGCAGTTTTCCACTAAGAATTTTGATCTCCAACTTCCTTTCAATGTTTTGACAACCAGGATCCTTTGTTCCGATTCTTTGAGAGAGAGGTGAAAATGGGAGCTAAGCTGCTTCAGGATGTTCGCCAGGACCTTGCAGATGTGGTTCAAGTGTGTGAAGGAAAAAAGAAACAAACCAACTATTTGCGTACACTTATAAATGAACTGGTGAAAGGTACCATAATTCAAATTAGCACCTCCCAGCGCTCTCTTTGCCTCTTGTACTCTGTGAGTTAGGCTATTATGCTCAGTAGTTTAAAAAAAAAAATGCAGGACAATTGGGACTGATGACTTTACCGTTTGACACAAGCAATACTTTTTAGTCAAGTATATAAAATTCCAATTGGTTTGGTTTGGTATTTAAAGTTGAGGTAGGTAATTTAGGCTTTTTTATACAGTTTATATCAGCAGCTTTATTTCTAAGATGAAATCTTACTAAATTCTTTCAGCCTTTCAATTGCGATATAACAAAGTTATTTATACCACAAAATAAGTAATATTGCTCCTATAAAATCTCCTAAAAATATTCAAGTTCTCTAAACTTCTGTTTCAATTTGTACATAAATGTGGAATTTTCAGAGACATTCTGCTTCTAGTAATTCATGAAGATCTGCTGTCTGCTTTGAACAGTGCATTTCCTGAAACACAGATACTTGACCTCTTTAATTTTTTTAAAAGAACACAAATCTTCACAAAAACTTGATCAGTTAGTGCAATGTAATAGCTGTGCGTAACTCAAGTTGCTGTTGAAGGGTTTCTGTAACTGGATGGCATTTGAAAGGAATAGTAGACCTGGAGGCCATTTGCTTTGTAATCTTTGAAAGTGAGGAGCCTTTTAAGATAGAGGCTGATATCCTGGTCCAAGTCTTAAATGGCTGTTGGGAGACAAAGTGAAGTGTTGAAATAGTGTGTAATTCCAACTTGTATGCAAACAAAACTTAATTCTAATCACATTTTTTCCATAGGTATCTTGCCTCGTAGCTGGTCTCATTACACAGTGCCAGCTGGCATGACTGTTATTCAGTGGGTGTCTGACTTCAGCGAGCGCATTAAACAGCTGCAGAACATTTCCCAGGCAGCTGCTTCTGGTGGAGCAAAAGAACTAAAGGTATCTTGTGCCGAATCCTTCTGGAGGTTATTGGTGGAGCTTCCTGGAGCCTTCAAATCAAGGCTTTGAAATAGTTCCTCAGGCAAAACAACTTCAGTTGATGTTTTCTGAAATGTGCTTGTAAATACTGTTGAGTATCTCCTTGTCTCAAAATGGTGGGGCCTGGCAGGCTAACTCTTCACACAGATCAGAGGGAAGCGGTATTTTAGAATGACAGAAGCCTTAGCTACATCTAAAAGCAGTTTAGCAGTCCCACAAAAACCGGTCAAAAAGCAGTTTAGCAGTTACACAGTGTCAGTAGCAGCAGGAAAATTTTAATTTAAATATAAGTAATACTTATAATGAAGTAATACTTATGTTAATCATTAATTAATACTGCAGCTGATAATAATTCTTTTTTTTTTAATTTCTTTCTGCCCTCAAATAGAACATCCACGTGTGCCTTGGTGGCCTGTTTGTACCAGAGGCGTATATTACTGCTACGAGACAGTATGTTGCCCAAGCAAACAGTTGGTCCCTTGAAGAACTGTGTCTCGAGGTCAATGTTACAACCACCCAGAATGCAGTACTGGATGCTTGCAGTTTTGGAGTCACAGGTAAACTTACCAGAAAGGAGGAGTCCTTCCCCTAAAATATTTGCAGAAGCTTCTGGAATTAAATGGGCTGTATCATCTGAAAAAGGTCATATCATTGCAAAAGTTAATACACACTTTCTGAAGCTGAAGATTAGTTTGGTACCTGTTAGAGTAGGGAAGTACTCATTTAGTGAACTTAGGCAGCCCTTGAATGACACACAGGGAGACAGTCTTTGGATGCGTGAAAGCTCCTAGAACTCTAAAGTGTATTTCAATTTACAGGCCTGAAGCTTCAGGGAGCTACATGCAGTAACAACAAGCTGTCGCTTTCGAATGCTATTTCAACTGTACTGCCCATTACACAGCTTCGCTGGATCAAGCAGACAAACGCTGATAAAAAAGCAAATGTTGTAAGTATTGATAAAAATAATTCTTAAAAAAACTCTCATGATTAGATATCCCTAGCATTTTTTTTTTTCTCCTGAAACGTTATGGATACTCTTATTGGGTACTAAAGTCAAATTTTTCTTGTCTAATACTCTCAGTGTCAGTTGGTACCCAAATTCCAGGCTAGCAGCAAACAGACCTAGTGTTGACTAGGTCTTTCCTTTGTAATTAGATAAGAAGGAGGAGAGGCATCCAAAAATACTGGTGCTGTTCAGGCCAAAACTTGGATTTATACCTATAAAGAAGGCTGTGCTTTAGGTGAATTGATTAGGCCTGGGTTTCTTCTCATATTTTGAGTATTGAGTTATCTGAGACTAAATTCTCATCTCATAAATACCATGTAGTGTTATAGAAACTTCTTATACTCTTTAGCTACCTTACATAACTCTTCTTCTCTGTTCATGTTTTTCCCCAGGTTACTTTACCAGTCTATCTGAACTTCACTCGTGCTGATCTGATTTTCACGGTTGACTTTGAAATAGCTACCAAGGAAGACCCCCGCAGCTTCTATGAACGTGGCGTTGCGGTTCTGTGCACCGAGTGAAAAGATTTGTTTTGACTGTAGTAATTGTCAGTCTTCTATGTAGTATTCACCTGTACTTGTAAGCTGGTTAGGTTGTCAGATGGATTTGTGTTAAGTTGACTAGAAAGAAAGGGGGCAGGGCATTGGAAAACTGAGGGGCTAGATTTCTTCGACGGAGAAGTGGATGAGATTTTTAGATGGTTATTGGTAGATGTGATAGAGTGATATATTTGATGGATCGTGTTATATGGAATAAAACCTATAGGAATAACTTTCGACTCTCTCTGGAAACATAATTCTTAGAGTGATTTTATTTTGGTCTGGAAGAACTGTATCTCTGGTCTTTTCAGAGAATAACAAGTAATAAGTTGGTATTCAAGCATGTTGTTGGCTTTCACGCAGCTCACTCAGCAGCTGGTCCAGCTAACCTACAAGAAACTTGGAATGTGAGTCTTCAGTGCAGAAAAACACGCAGCCTGACATACTCTGCTACAACATTGCATGAATTATTTGCAATGAACTGGCTCTTGCTTGAACTAACCCGTGTTTACACAGCTGCTGAGACACATTTAGAAGCTGCAGCATCCTAAACAAGACTTTCTTGTCCTGGTGACCTCAGGGCTTCCTCTTTCTTAAGCTGCTTTTATGGTGAAATAAGCTGCCGGTTTTATGTCTTATTAAAAGACCAGGAGGACAGTGTTAAATGCTTAGACAAGGAGTTACAATATTTCAGACTCACATGTGACCAACTGTTACCAAATGGGGGGAGCTGAGAGATCCTGCTAATTGCTTGGGTTGCTGTAATGGTTTGAGTACTCAATTGCTTTCTCTGACCCTAAATTTGTTTGTTCAGCATTTCTACCCTTCTGACAGTTCAGAGATGCGTATGAAGAGTACAGACAGGTGTGTAGCTTTTCAATCTCCAACTGGAATCTCAGGAGCTCTTTTCCAGTGATTTTTTCTGTGAAAGCAGTGCATCAACTCTTTCTTCTGTGATAAGTTGTTCTACAGCGCTGGGAGGAAAAAATTCCCGGAGCCTGCCTCGCATGCTTGTTTCAGCAGCTGCCTGCTAGTTAGAGAGAGAACTGTTGTTGTCTGTCCTCTTCATCCTGTTTTGTATAGTTAATTCGATGCAGGTTGAACTGTCCTGGCTGGTTTTATTATCTTACAAAGAACGAATCCCAGACCAGCGCGTCATGTAATCTTTGTCTGCTGCTTGTAGTTCTCATACCCAATAGTGAGGAACAGAGATGGGAACTACGCACATCATCCAAGATAAATTTTAATCATAACATAATGCCATTACTCTCAGCTTCTGTGAGTTGCTTTCCTTTCCGTCACCACAATATTAGTACCTGGACAGTCATTCCCTCCAGGATCATTTCAAATACACTGTACAGTGAGGAAATAGACCTCCTGCTGTTAGCAGCTCAGCTGACCACGCACCTTTCTTCGAGCAACTACTTTTTGCTTGTAGCCCAGCGCTGTACCTTACAGCCACTATAAAACATCTTGTTAAACCAGTTCCCCCTCTCAGCAAGTACTAATGGTGAGATCAAGAAAGTCTGTGCCTCTGAGTACATACTGTCCCTCATGGCTTACCCTTCAACCTGTTTGTCTCCTGATTGTTCCTGTGTTATTTTTCCCTAGTGGATTACTTACTTCAGTGTGCCATGTTTTAAACAACTGGTTTAAGCAAAATCCCTGCTAGATCAGTTTAGGGTTCTTGGCTGCAGTTCCATTTCGTTTAGCCTGAGGTGGGGTGGCTGAAGACCGTTCAGCAGATGGGGCACGACTTCCCTAACGCGGGGCTGAAAGCTTGGCTGCATCCCAGTGTTCTGTTTTTGAAGCTTGTCACAACTCTTCATTCTAGAGAGATCTGTGGCCCCCTTGCAGTACGCACAAATCTCTCAGCCGCAAGGGGGTTTTTTGGTTTGGTTTTGGTTTTTTCCCAATTAACTTCTGTGTTCACTGCGTTGTTCTTTGCTGCTGGGGCTGCACAGTAGCTTGTGTCCTCGGGAAAGGCTGTTTGAAATGGTTTGTTTCAAGTAAATGGTTTCATTCAAGTAAAGCTGCTTTAATAAAATCACTACGCAGCTGCTGTTAGTGGAAGGGTGCAAGGCTAGAAGTTACACGGTATTTTGAGCGGCTTGCCACCTTCTCAAAGAAACTGCGCATTCCAAATCCCTGCCGGGCATACAGCTGTGAATGCCTTCACAACTACTTGGTACCAACATCTTTGAACCCATCGTATTACAGCTAGCAGTTCCCTTCCACATACATGGACTACTCAGGCTGTAAAGGTGGTAGAAAAAAAAAAAAAACCTGTACAGGAGAGGGAGAGCAGAGAGATGTTTTTCTGCTGCCTGACTGGCGTCCCATCTGCCTGCACTGCTTCTGCAGCTCGTGACTGTTCTCGCTGGGGATGAAGAGTGCTTTTAGCTCGTGTGTTCAGCTGCACATTGCAATTTCTAAGCTGGCAGGTACACTGAGCCTGCAGACCTAGAACTTCGTTCAAAACAGGGACAGGTATGTTAATAGCACAAGCCAACTTCTCTCTGTTTGAAGGGGGGGGGAAGCTATACTGCCTTTAGTTGGAGGCAGTTCAACTTGCCGCAGTGCGGCTGTTGGTAGCCAAACCTGCGAGATCATTCACCATCCAGCTACTGCCCTCCTCTCGTACAGTAACCCAGGCATAGGAAGAGCCAAACACTGACCTGAAGCGTGTGCGAGAAGCTATAGCTATTGAAAACTAATTGCAACCATGCCCTCATTCTTCCTTCCTTCCCTCCTCAACAAGCCCTCGTAATCCTTTTTTTTTTTTGGAAGTTCCAGTGAAAGGGAGCAGGTGCCTGCAGGTACTAGACACAGGAGCCAGGCTGGTGCCCCAGAGCAGCACCTGGGCTTACAGCTGAGCTGTGCCTGCATGGACGCACCTGGGCTAGTTTTCACTGAAGTTGCTACAAACACTTGGTTAGTCAATTCCATCTTCTCAGGTGGATCCCAAAGCTTAGAGCAGGCAGCACAACTGCATTTGTAACAGGCTTGAGGGGGTTTGAGTAAAGCTTGTTCGGTTCAGGTACAATCTGCGAAAGAAATCTCTACCAGCTTCACTCTTAAGAAGAAACAGTTTGCCCGAGGATTTATTCATACCTCAGATTTAAGTTGCACGGAATTTCTTTCTTCTTAGTTTTTCACTAGCCCCCTCTGGAAGGGGAATCCCTTGTTTTCTTTTAATCAGGGGCTGTTTGACCATCGTGCCGTCACAGTTGGTGGGTGGTGGAGCACTGTCACCCGAGCTTGCAGGGAGACCCGCAGAGGCTGAAGGGTTAATACTCATCCGTAGGGAACAGTCAGGTGTCAGCCACATGGAGGTAAAGGCTTCTGTGGCTCTAGTCAGTTCAGATGATTGAAACCGGCTTCTTGGGAGATCCTTCTCCAGGCTAGGAAGTTCCGGAGGTGCTTTACAGTTATTTACTGTCTGAATTTCACTGACTTCTGTTTCTGGGCAGAGACACTGTGGAAGTTGAGGGAAGAGCTCTCCATCTTCTGAGGTATCAGCGTCCTCCAAAGCCATTGCTTTCAGGGCACCGTTTGCCCATGGTGCAACTTTTATACTATTTAAAGAATTCAAGCTACAGTCAGAGTGAACGGATGCATCTTCCGAATCACCATCATAAGGATCTAAAAACTAAAATCAAGGTTTCTCTAAATACGGTGGATGCTTATTTGTCTATTTAAAAAAAAAAACAAGAACAAAAAACAAAACAAGCAGCAACATACAGCGGGCTTTAAAGCCACTTACAGCCTAAGAGCCAGGCTTACTATGGAAGTTTTTCTGTTCATCTGCACTTTGCCATCTACATTTTAATCTTTGGGTGCTGCGCCGAGAACAGGCCGCTGCAAAACAGAGACACCTACTTGCAGTCCCCTGGAGTCCTTCGCTCTCCGGAGCCCTCCAGCAAGCGGGCCAGGCGCCACCTGTTCAATGGAAGTTAGCATAGGTTTATAAAGCGCCTTCCTGAGAATTATTGACCAAAGTAAAACCAGGGCAGGTAAAAATCCCAGAGAAGAGGAAGCCAGATTGACCCCTTGCTAAAAGACAGTAAAAGGCGTATCTCAGTCTAACCTTTAAAGGCTTAGTAAAGTTAGCCTAAAATAGAGGGACTAAGGAGAGCTATGGTAAGTCGTACCACACTTAGTAAGAGAACAATGAGCCATCGTATACCTTTCCACCGCAAAAGTAAACCAAATCAGCATTAAACTGATGGCAGAGATTATTTAGAGAGCTTCCCTCCCACTCAGGTCCCTTTTTGTCCTTTTACATAGGGGTGTGATCCGAAGTTTTTCCTCATTACTTGGATTACAAATTTGCTGTCCCTTTGGAGAGTCCTGTCACTCACACAGCCAAACCAGGTTCTTTCACTGGCTCTCAATATTGCTGCCGTAACACCGAGCTTTCAGGCTTCTTTTCCCCCCGTGACTACACGTGGGCTCGTCCAGACCTGCATAAAGAACTCGCTTCATGAATTTATGTTTGAGAACCACATCACTCTGAAATAGCGTTTAGAGTCTGGGCATGTTAAAGGAGAAAAGAAAGCAAGCAGTGTAGGGAGACCGCCCTTTCAAAGCAAGCCGCAGGTACGAAGCGGTCACACAAAGGGAAGAACGTTTGCTGCAAGGGAAGTGCTCCTTCAGATGGGTCCACCACAGCTGCTCGGAGAAGCTGCCGGTCCCTGCTGTGCCCGATTTCGGTGAGAAGGAGGAGAGTTTGGGCACAGCTGATGCAAAGCGGAGCTCGGGAGCCCTGGACTCCTCGCAACAGGAACCTGAAGGCTTTAGTGGAGGAGCCAAAGTCCAAGCCCATTTGTGACTGTGGGTTCTTGTGCTAGTTCAAGGACACAGATACATTCCCGCAAAGCCAGTGTGTAGTGCTGGGCGACGAGGAAAAGCGGCTTCTGCTTCTCCAAAGAGCCCAGGAACCCCCCAGCCCTGGCCTGGCACCTGCCTCAGCAGCCGTGGTGAAAGCAACCAGCGCTCTGTTCTGGCGCCTGGGAAAACCCCTCTTCCACCCAGCCCAGCCTTCAGAGTCCAGCCAGACAACTGGACTTCCAGCCTTGTTTCTCCCAAACTCACACCATGGATAACTCCAAGTTTCTCTGTGCTTTCTGGAACATGCAGTGGCAAGTTCCTGGCAGACAGCTTCTCTAAGCCACAGAGCACAGCATGGACTGACAGCAAGTACCAGTTCTGAAGACTTTTACCCAGACACTGAGTATTTAGTTCTCCACTCCAGAATTGGGTCTTTTTTTCATCAATGTTAAACACATTGGTTTTGACCGAACCATGTTCAGGACGTTACCAGTCTTCGTAAGTAACTGCCACTGCAACAGAGCTGCTCTCTTCAGCTCACCCGAAACGGACAGCCAGAAGTTCTCCAGCTCAGAGCTGTAGAAATCCTGTTGGCCCAGAGCTGCTCAGAAACAACCCAGCTCAGCAATAAGCTCTTCACTTACACTGCACTTGTCTCCCTGAACCACTGGCACTTCCCTGCCTCATCCCCCCAGAATCAATTCTGCTAAAATTAATGCCAGTTGTGTTTTTTTTTTTTTTTTTTTTTTTTTTTAACGCTTCCATTCCTTTTACAGTCACAAAACCAACAACCCTGGCAACCATGCCTTCCACTCTCCCTGCTGAGACGGAAGGAGGAGTCGGATACCCGTCAGGGAATCTCGCCACCATCAAGGTGCCTCAGAGAGTGGGTTCTTACCTCCGCGCTGGATTCAGACTCGGACTCCGTACTTGACTCGACTATGCACTTCTGCTGCAGGGAGGAAGGGAAAGAAATGGTACCCAAAGCAGAAGTTACCACAGCTTCGGGATGAAGCCAAAGTTCTAGTACAAACTGCAGATGCTGTGTTTCTCCAAAGCTTTCCCATCTGAAGCCAGCTTGTCCTTCCAAGCGTCCCACATTCGTGATGCTGGTTGGGTTGTATAAGTGAGGCATAAGGGAAAACCAGAAGCCTTCCCTCCCTCCCCCTGAAAAAATACAGTGGGAAGCGATCCAGAACATGCCGTGCGCTTGCTGGGGACAGTAATTCCAGGTCTGTAAATAACTCCACAAAATGTTTTTTGATTTGCACTGAGGTTTTGGTTGCTTCTTTGCTTTTGGTGGGCCCACATCTCCGAAACGTAACTGCAGATAAGCAGCTAAAACTACATCCTCATTTTTCCTGAGGCTCTTGCTACAGAGACCTTACGAAAAACCAGCCCCCTTATTCCACAGGTGGTAGCACAGGAGTGGAATAGCTCCCTCCCTCCCTTTTCATTTCTTTGCAGGTGACACCATTTGAATTAATTCATTCACACATGTTGTTCATGCACTCCTTTCCAGCACAGCTAGCAGCACTTTCAGGCTAACTACAAAGCAACTAATGCTTTCCAAATTATATTTTAATAGGGACATAGAGAAGAAGCAATTAGAAAAAAAGTTACCATGTATTTACGTGCCAGTCTTTCTATGTAGTCTGGGCTTTTAACAGAGTCCTTCATTTCCTGAGCATCTACTAAAACAGGCAGAGGGTAGGAAAGCACATTAGAGAAAAATCTTCTCATAAGTTGCCCAGACATCGTAACTCCCTTTGTGCTAGAAAGGTTGGTCAGTCCTTCACAAAGCCTCTGGTAAGTTTTCAAAGGCAGCTTCTCTTTAAATACAAGGAAGAAGCTGCTGCTGTCTCTACCAAACCACTGACTCGATTCGCTGACTCCTTCATGCAGCATGAGAAATTTTTTTTTTTTTTTTAAAAGAATCTTATATTCTGCAAAGTGGATTTCTGCCCCCCACCCTCCCTTTTTTTAAGGAACTCCAGGCTTTCTGAACCCTCAGAGAGGTGTTTGTACTCAAGATGTCATACCAGGCTAGAGAGGGACAAACACAAAGCCGTGCTGAGAGTCAGCCCTCTGCCCCAGCACCCCCACCCTGGCATCCAGCCCCTGCCCTCCGCCCCCAGGTCCCTGGTAGAGGGTGCTCCCTTCTCCCTGTACCATCCATGGGCTGCCCAGCCCCACGCCGCTTCCTCCGCCGCTGCCTCTTCTCAGCTGAGGCCATCCCGCTCCCAGCACCTTCACCCTGCTCCAGCTTTATAGGCTCGGGCCCCCGGCTGCCCCACCTCCCGCACCTGCCCTGCTCGGCTCCCTCAGCCCGGAGACTTTCCTCCTTCAAAAAAGATGGGGGCGAAGCAAGGAAAAAGAGAGTGGAGTCCTCCTGTGAAAACGCTTTGTGCTGCCGCTGGAGGCTCTGGGCTGCTCTTCAGCACGGGGTCAGCAGAGCTGACTGTGTGGAGCTCTACAGCAGAGATGCACAAAAGAGCAGGGCAGTTCGAGTGCTCCAGCCGTTACCTTTTTCTAAGTGTATTTATAAAAAACACGCGCATACGCAGACACGCACACGCGTTTCAGCTGAGCCTGCGAGGCCTGGTGGCCAGAGACGCAACGCTCCCTCTCCGCTCTTGCCGGCGTATTTTCAGTAGCCCCATTTCATTCACGCAACCTTCAGGCTGACAGAAGGGAATCGCTAGTCAAAGGGAAAAACACCCACCCCCTCCAGAGGCAGCCAGGAGGTTCTCCTGCCCGTTGGATGGACAGCTGCAATTGGACACATGATGCTTCCTGAACATCTCTCTTAATCGCTTCCAATCCATCACGTGTGATTTGGAGGACTTAGATACCCTCACCCTTATTTGCCATCACTCACTGAGAAAAGGAACAACAGTTTTGCTATGTTTAAATACCAGGAACAGTATTTTTTCAGATTTACTGGGGAACTATGAATCAGATCTATTTTTCACAAAGAAGCAGAGCTGATTTGACCCTTTAAAGGCTGCATCTCCATTCCCCTTCTCCTCCTTTTTATAGGGAAATGAGGAACCCTCTTTTTCAAATCAAATTCCTTTTCGTCTCATTATTTCCTTCCTACCTGGCATTCTCCCATCTTCCTCCACAATACAGAAGGTACTATCATTTTAGATTAGTTTTAAAACGAGTATAAAAGCCTCATTAAAATGAGCATCTCTCTCTGAAGCCAGCAGTGGGTTGTCACTCTGAGAAGGCACCAGGAGCGAGCCCCTGGGGAGGTGACAGTGGCTTACAAATGTCACAAGCCTCCCACTCCACTTCTGCCACCGGCTGAGCCGCAGCCTATTGCACAGGCCTCTCTTCTTCCCAGACACCCCCTTTTCCATCTCCTTACCTTCTCCTCCCAGGCCAGGACTGTCCAACGGTTCTTCCCCCTCTTTGGATTCTCCAACCGCTATCAAAACAAAACAGAGCAACCAGAAGCCTCATCCAACATCTCCCAGCTCTGAGGCGGGAGCTGAGGAGAGCTGTGCCAGGGCCTGCAGTGCCAGCTGAGCTGAATGAGGGTGTAAATCACCATCCTTAATCCAACCACCTGGCTCGGAGTCATTTCCCCCACAAAAGCCTGCCCCGAACGAGCGACTAACGCTTTACAGGCACCAGGTGCCAGCAACAAGGCCCCCGCACCTGGGACTGTTCTGCAAGGGATTTCAGATGAGATGGTGACGCTGAGGTTGAGACCAGGCCAAGGTTGGCACAAAGAACCCGCTGCCAGCACCCATCTGGGCAGGGGTTGGGCAGCGGAGGTGCAGTCAGACAACAGATTTCCAAGGAATATTTTGGGTTTCCACTATCCAAAGCACACGTGTAACACCATCGTCAAGGCAGGGCAGCTTTCAATGATACCCGTTGGTACAGTATGAACAAGGAGGGTCGCCAGAGCATTACGGAGGCACAGAAATGCTTCCTGGAGCTGTTTATTGCAGGCATTTACTGTACCACCATGCGGTGCTTTGGCTCTCCTCGCTGCTCCTGGAAAAGCCCTTGACCTCGCAAAGACCTTGCACTAGCCCCAGGTAGCTCCAGTTTCATAGAATCATAGAATCACTTGGGTTGGAAGAGACCTTCAAGATCATCGTGTTCAACCATAAACCTACACTGCCAAAACCACCCCTAAACCATGTCCCTCAGCACCACGTCCACCCATCTTTTAAATACCTCCAGGGACGATGATTCCACCACCTCCCTGGGCAGCCCATTCCAATGCCTGATAACCCTTTTGGTAAAGAAGTTTTTCCTAATATCCAGCCTAAACCTCCCCTGGCACAACTTGAGGCCATTTCCTCTTGTCCTGTGGCTTGTTACTTGGGAGAAGAGATTGACCCCCACCCCGCTATAACCTCCTTTCAGGTAGTTGAAGAGAGTGATAAGGTCTCCCCTCAACCTTCTCTTCTCTAGGTTAAACAATCCCATCTCTCTCAGCTGCTCCTCATAAGACTTGCTCTCCAGACCCCTCACCAGCTTTCCCCTGAGCCCAGGCTTTCTGGCCAGCTGGGATTGTAGGTGACACACTTCTTTTCTTGTTTGCAAAGGCAGCATGGCTCCTTCCGCTCTTACCCAGGGGTTCTCACTGTCTCACGGCTTCGCAGGAGGCCAGCACAGTGCAAGCCCCTCTCAGCTGACCAGTTCAGCCTCTGCGTTATGACTTCCCACCTAATAAATCACACATGTGTCTCTGCCCTTCTTCAAAAAATCAATCATTCCCCCCCCCATTTGAAATACAGTTGACTTCTACATACAACGACAAAACATGCTAGGTTGTCCGCTGTGAAATGGGCTGGGGGAAAAACTTCAGAAAACTCATTTGTCTGAGATGAAAAAAACCCTTGAAGCTCTGGGGCTTCTGGGGCAAGTGCTCAGCTCTTGCAGAGAAGATGCTGAAGCTGGAGCAGAGACTCTCCGAGGTTGCATGTCCATCAGGGAAGGGCCGTGGCTCACTTCTTGCCTGCAGAGCAGCCAGGACTGCCATCTTTGGGAGCAGATTTAGGTGGCGGGTTATGTTAATCTTTAATTATTAATTAGTAATCTCGAATACCTCCTATTAGTCAATGGAACTGCATCTGTGAGCGGTGAACAGGGAACAGATTCACAGGAAACCATGTCTGGCTCACGGATATCTTGTTCCAGCCAAACCTCCCACTGTAAGAAATGCAGAGGTTTGAACTGGGGCTTTCGGCTCTCCGTCCGCACGCAGCTCCGCAGCCATCTGGGTGCTCCAGCTGCACCTTGGGGGTTGGGGGCTGAAACGATCGAGCAAATACCTTTTCCACATGGGAACGGGAGAAGGTGAACTCTTAGGAAAAAAAAACCCAAATGAGCTCCTGATCTCTGAAGGCCAAGATGAAGCAAGAGCAGCCTTTTTCCTTAAAGCCACAGCCCTTCCATAAGGGCAGGTTTCCATCCTGCCTGAAGATCCCAGACGACATTTTCTAGTGCTTTTTTCCCCCTTTACTCTCAGGCCAGTGTCACCCTGCCTCCCAACAGCCACCTGTCCCTGGTGGCTCTATGGTTTGGGTGCTCATCTCCTGCTGCTGATGCCCCCCACGCCGCCAGTGAAAGACAAGGCAGATTATTCGCAGGGTACCTCCAGGAGGATCAGAACGGGCAGAGATTTTTGGCAGAGGGCTTGACAGAAGCACACACGTGTCTTACTGTGAGTCATCTTTGGAGGGCAATGCCTATCTCCAAATTTTGATGCTCAAGTACAGTTGGAATTGCTGTATCGCAATGAAGCCCAACACCAGAATTGCTTGTGCTATTTAGACATTAGGAATTGTGTCTTTCACGCAGGAAACATATTTTTTTAAAAATACAAGATGGGATTGTACTGGTGTAAGAGTTTGTCCTTCATTTGCAATAGGGAACAATCGAAACACAATGCTTAATCCAAGTGAAGTTCATCAGACGAAGCAAGTGCAGATCAGAGAACGAAGATCTGGAGCTGGTTGGCCATTTGGGTCAACTCACCACCGAATGCTAATCAGGAACGCTTCAGTCAAGCCCGAGAGCGCTGTGGGGAGCTAGAAACGAGATGCTGCAGGAACGGCAAGGTCTTGTCTCACGCTGCGTGTTTCTGCCTGTGAGCAGCATAGGAAATCTTTTGGACTCTGCTTTCTATTTAAATCAAACTGTGAGCAAAGACTTTAAAAGTACAGTTTACAGCTGCTTTGGAGAACAGAAGTTGGTTTCATCCTTTACTTCATATGTACTTGTACATACGGTGCCGTGTGCGACTGGAAGGATGGCAAAACTGCCACTGCTGCTGCAGTCTTCTCGTTGCCACAGCTTACCTCAAAAAGTGCTGCTGCACCTCCTGTTGTTAATATATGGCCATTAATCCTTTACAAAACCAAAAAGAGAGAACAAAGGCAGCCTTTAAATTCCTACACTCACAACTGTTTCCACATAACAACATCCCGTTCTCATCTGCATGAAGTCTTCTCCCTGTGGTGCACAACAGAAGGGTGTGGGAGGCAAAGAAATGTCTGTGGTGCCTCCAGCCGGTGAGGACAGAAGTGCTATATTCAGAGGCAGCCCTCCCGAATACTCCCGAGGAAACATATCCAAAATACCGGATATTACATGGTACAAAAACTGTAAGGAGTCATTGAGATGCTTAGTTTTTTCTTGCACACAAGGGGCAGCAGCATCTGGAGACTTGAACTGGAGGTTAGAAGACACAGCTTCAGTTCTTGACTTTTCTTTGTGTCTTGATGCAGGGAATCATTGACCTTGGGAAAATCACTGCAGCCCTTTTTAGACCTTGTTTCCCCATTTACGAAATGTAGGTGTAATGGTGGTTTTCTTTATTCTGCCTTTGGAATGTCACAGTTGGCCAGGGAAGATGAAAGGTACTGCATTTTCTCAAAGCAAAAATAAATCCAAACATCTCGCTGTAGCAGAGTATTAATAACCCAGGAAACCATGCTGGCATTTGGAGAGAGAATTTCATTTTTAAAGACCGGCTGGACTATTGCTGTTTTGCTTCCAAGTTTGTTCATGAATGCTGGAGAGGAAATATTTTGCCTTTCTTGAAATGCAGCTCTTCAGTCGCTCACAGATTTCTTTGACAGGCTGATGCTGTTCTGAGGATGAAGTATTTTATAGTAATGTCCCTGGAGCATCCACATCCCCTTCTTTCGAGGCTGTAAAAGCAAGGCATTTTGGCTGCCTCCAGTCCCTCAGCCACTTTTTTAGGTACAAGGCTGGGGTCTTAGGATACTGAGGAGGCAGGGAAGGTTGTCAAAGCGTTAACAAGCAGGTTCCCGTTCCTAAAACTCCAGTTATATGTGATTAAGATGCTGCTTTTTAATGGCTTCTGTACATTCCTCCTCCTAATCCATTTCATCAGTCACTGCACCATCTGAAAAGGTGGTTCACCATTCCTGAAAGCAGGAACTGAAGGCTGAGACTCTCCACCCCACCCGCCCGACGAGCCGCAGTCCGGCTGCTGGACGGATTTCACAGTGTGCTCTGCAGGCTGCAGCGCAGTGAAGTACTTGGATAATGCAGCTCCGGCATCCCCACACGGACATCCACACCAAAGGCACTGCCATTTCTGACATGGGGCATGATCTAATCCTACCAGGTGAAGGACAAAGGTTACTCTGGAGACTTCAGAGGCCGCAGAGATGGACCACAAAGATGATCCGAGGACCGGGAAGGCTGCCATATGAGGAAAGGCTGGGAGAACTGGGTTTGCTCAACCTTGAGAAAAGAAAGTTTAGAGGAGACCTTGTCCCCACATTCCAGTGTGTAAAGGGTGGCTACAAAGACAGCAGAGACTCCCTTTTTACAAGCAGTCACATGGAAAAGGTGAGGGGTGATGGGTCTAAGTTACTCCTAGGGAGATTCTGATTGCACACAAGGAAAATTTTTCACAATGAGAACAATCAGCCATTGGAATAATCTCCCCAGCGAAGTGGTGGATTCCCCAATATTGGACAGTTTTAAGATTCAGCCAGACATGGTGCTGGGCCATCTTGCTTGACTGTGCTTTTCCCAAGAAAGATTGGACCAGATGATCCCTCAGGTCCCTTCCAACCTGGTGTTCTACAATTCTATGGTATGTTCTGCCCCACTTTAATTTTATTTTAATGTTTTGCTGAACTTTGGCATCTTATTTAATGAAAGCCACCTGCTTTCTGACACGTGGCTTTCTTACTTGCTTAGATATGCACGTGGCTTTGGGGATGAACAGTGCTTATTTTAGTCGCTACTTCCAGTGGATTCAATGCCAACTGAACATCCAGGGATGCATTAGCGTCATTTGAGGAACACATCAGTCAGCCACTTGTTTGCAGTTTCAGCCTCTTCTGTTAAATGTTACGGTTATACTGCCAGCCGTTTAGACAGGCAGAGTGGGCAGCATCAAAGCTGAACAGGGGCGCTGTGAGCTGGGCGAGGACTAAGCCGAGTTCTTGCAATAAGCTGCTTCTCTGACTGGTGAGCAAGTGTCAGCAAACCCCTCACAGTCCCTTTACCTCAGGAGCGTACACAGCCCCTTCACCAGTGACCATGCAGTAAGCTTCATACGTACACTCAGCACAGACCTAAAAGCTGCAGGTGAAGTGTTTGTGCTCAGCCTGCAGTCATGCTGGAACCGCCTTGCTACCAGCAGCCAAATTTGAAAGCTTTCCAGTTGAAAACTACAGAGCTCCCTCACTTTGGCTGGGGTCTGTGGGATCCTACAGTTATCACAGGACCTCCAGGTGACAGCACTGCTCAGGGGACAAGACAGTATGGATGGGTGCTGTTTCTCCCTAGAGATATCAAAATTCCACCGATCCCAAAATTCACCTCTTCTGCCAGGCGAGAGTGGCATGAGGATACAGAACACATCTATTATCTCATTTTTTCAGAAAAAGAAAGCCTGGAAATAATTTTTGGCTAAACCATACATGGGAATCACGGGTGTTTATAGGGTTTGTCTTGCTTTCTTATTGCTCGCTGGAAAGCAGACTGGAGGAAAAAGCCCAGGAGACGAACGGGGAACTGAGGAGGAAGAAAACTCTTAATTCTCATGACTCCATTCAATGAATGTTACAGTTTGTATCGTCTGCTGCTCTGGGTCTAATTTCAGGCTGAAATGGTGCAGCTGGTCACCAGCGTTAGAGTACATGCTGACGGTGTTGAGACTCTGCAAGGAATGTCTTCACTGAGCGAGCACGATCCTCCCTTAGGGATTTGTCTCGTGCAACAGCTTTAACTCTTGGCTCAGCTTCCCACAGCGTTTTCGTAACATCCTGGTCCTGGAATTGCTGAAATCCTGCTTGGTTGTACCATCAGGAAATGTACCTCGTGCCCTCCTCTCAAGCAGAACAGGACTGCCAGGGCTCCACGGCAGGCGGGTACAAGGACTGGCCCCGCTGCATTTGGACCTGGTCCCTTTTCACTTCGCACAGCGTTGCTTCAGGAATGGAGCCTGGAATCTTTAGCTGGAGTTTTGCTCTTTAAAAAGATAATGAGTAACGTGAGTGACCTGGCCACCTCTTACAACAGAGAGTGCTGGAAATAAGAGTTCCTATGTCAGCTGGGAGCTCCTGGGAATGGAGATGCTGTACACATACATATTTGTACAACTTCCAGTAGAGAAATGGAAACCACCCCTCCTTCTCTCAGGGCACTTTCAAATGCCAGGTACCTTTTATGACCTCACGGAGAGAATACCATGGGACCAAGAGGTGTTATTTCCTAATTCCTTAATGCTTCATTTCCAGATCTGCCTCAACATATATAAGCTCTGACCAAAACTAACATCTGCATTTTAGAAAATTAACTAAAATCAAGTATATTGTTCCAAATCGCTAAAACATAGCAAATGTATTTAAATTATTAACTCCAGAAGGGATTAGCATGGCAAGCTCTCTAGATCAGCCACCGCACTAAAGAACCTGAAGGAAATGAGCAATAGCCGGCACGCTGCCTTTATAGTCTTACTCCCAAACGCCTCAGGAACAAGCTGGGAGAGAAGGCAGCAAGAATATCCCAGTCATACATATATCACCACATCATCCCCTGCTTTACTCCTAATTAATTAAAAGAAGAAGTATTTCCATATCCAGCTGTGAGAGACTGGAATGCCAAATAATTGTCTCAAAGCTTGCTTGTATGTGCTTGCCTGCGGCTTGCAAGGAAACTTGCACAAACTAGCTGTAGCAGCAAACGGTTCTTTCCACTTATCAGGCACCACCAAAAGCGACAGGGACCATGTCCCGTTTGCCACCAGTAGTCACGCTAAGGCCAGTGATGGGTGAGACCTGAAGGATACGTGCCTGACTGAGGATACGTGACCAAAGGACCACGGAAACAAGCCGTGGTGTGCACCCACTGCCAAAGAATTGAAGACTGAGGACCAATAGGCTTCCGCTGGATCCATGGTGGTGACTACCCTTTGCTTATCCTTCTGAATTCTTGCTTAGTTTCCTTCTAGTATTCTCTGCCTTTCCTATCGCTCCATTCCTTTGCACCTATTCACTAAAAACGGCCCGATTGGTGGCATTTGACCTCATTTGTGTCTCAGTCTCACTCTGGGGATCACTACAAACCTTCCCCGAGCCCAGAGTCAGACCGGGACTTTACACTGGCTGAACTTGGGTTCCTGTTTCTCTAGAAAAAACCCCAGGAGGACTGAAGGAGGGGGTGGCTCTTCCCAGAAGCCTTGCCTTCCCAACCCCATCAACCAGTGCTCCTTTTAAGATCCTAAGAGACACAGCAATAATCGGGACAGTGAGATGGACCTTATAATCATCTAAATTTTCCAAGGCCCTTTAGTCGTAGTTGCCTGGGTGTATAGATTCACCATGGATCTACCACCGGACTTCATGACGTACGAGGGACCCAGCCCTACCCATAACAATGATGATTTTGAAGCTTTAATTCTACTACACAACTTCAGTCACTGCACAAAGGAACCTCAGGATAACTCCAGCAATTTCACAGTACATTAATGACAGGAACAAGTATTGTGGATGTTGTTGTTGTTATTGACATACCTACTTTAGGGAGCATGAAGGGGTTTTTTTTTTATTTTTCACCAGTGCACTCTGGAATTGGAAATATTTGCTCTCTGTTCACATGGGTCACCGTCCCACTGCAGCAGAGCAGCTGTAGTATTCTCCAGAAATCCCACAGATCTTGAATGCTCAATCTCCATGAGTGAAGGGCATTCGGAGTCTGCAGTAGTTCTAGATTTTTGAGACACTTCATATGATTCCACTAATTCTGATGGGAAAGCAGCTGTCTCTTTACCAATTATTTCCACTGGTGTTTGAAAATCATTTTCTAGTTCCATATAAACTTCACTGTGGGACTCTGTAACTGGCAGGACCGAGTTTCCAGGTGTAAGAACAAGTTGTGGATCTTCTGAATGGAAAACATCTCTCAGATCTACTGCCTCTGGCATGCTGCGCATCAGCAGAGTTTTAATTCCTTTGTGATGTTTACCACTGGTGAAATTCAGACTGCAGCCTGCATGGAGTGATCCATCTTCTGAGCAGCTGCAATAAGCACCTAAAAACTAAAATAAAACGACTCCAAATGAGCAAGATGAGGTCTGTGCTGCCAGGTCCAGTTCCCACCAAGGGAATCACTGAGATACCTGGGTGGGAGGTTTCTCAGATTTCCAGCGCCCCAAACCATCAGGGGCCAGCAAAAGCAAACCAAGAATGCTGGAGAGCACTTTAGCAAGTGGAACACAACCCCTGGTGGCACTTGTATGCAGGAGACATTACCACTGTTCTCGTTTCATAAATCACACTACCTGTGGTTTTATGTAACTTCTACTTTCCAACAGAAGCCTGTTAAGGGCTTTTAAATACTGCTTCACAAAAAAACCCTAGTGGAAGAGTACTTGAAAAGGCCTCTTCTCAAAAAAAAAAAACAAAAAAAGGTTGGGTTTTTTTTTTTTTGCTTTAAAAACTATGATGGAATATGTTTTTTCTAATACAGAAAGGCAACTCAACACTATTACGTACAATCAGTCACAAAGAGGTATGAAAAAAATGACATAGTTAAATATACTTGGAACCCATCCTTGTGGATTTTAAAGCAAATAGTGAAACGCTTGGCTAATGGTGCAAATCAGAACCCTGTGCAGCGTAAGGCCAAACACCCCCTGCCCCCCACCCTCCTCTTCCTCATCACCCCATGGAAACAGCACCTTGGTATGGAAGACCGCGCGTCTCCGTCTCCTCTTCGCGCCGCCGCTGCTAAGGCTACTGAATGCTCCCCTGATACATCTGCTCCTCCTTGGGCCGGCCATGCTTTGGATGGAGTTTTAGTCACCATTTCTTTTTTTAGCCTTAGTTTTTTAAAAAATGCAGTGCTTTATACAATTTGCTAGCACAAAACCAAATCTTTGTCTGAAATCACTTTTCATTGTCCAGTATGACTTACTCAGATGTTTCCTAGCTAAGGTTTGCTTTGTTGAAAATAAAGAACATTTAAACAAGATCACTACATAATGAAGTATCAGAAACACACAGATGTGAAATTCAGGTCACTTTCTTTAAGGTGCCCTCACTATTAAGCAAATATGGTACCATGGGAAAACTGGCACTTACTCACGGCCAGACCACCTGAAATGATCTATTTGCCAATGCTTACACTGTCAAAGTAAGACCTCCAAATACAAATTAAGAACAAATTAGCTGTAAATGGACGCAAAATAGCTGAAAAAAACTCATTGGCAAAACACACCATTGGCCCCACTGGCACCAAATGCTGTAATGACAGTGTTTATGTATGCGGGCTACCAATACCACATTCTAGATGCATTTTTATTTTCAAAACAAATCCAGCTCCCCCTCACTCATCACAGCACAGAGTTTACCCATGTATTTATTCTGCTCCTTTCCTCGTTACATTTGGAAATCTATCAGGTTCAATTGATTGTTGCAATTTCTAGGACAATGAAAGCCATTTTTCTTCTCTGCTGCCATCCAGAATGCGCCAGTATGGCACAAGATGCTGGGAGCTTTTCGCCAGGGCAACAGGGGCACGAGCATTTTAGCTCCTAAGGTTCAAAAATCCAACACGCACACGGAGTAGTTTCCTTCTGGAAAGCAGCAGAATCAAGGACTTCTGACTTCAGCATCCCAGTGCCTTAACACTTCAAGAGGGTTAATCGTACAACTTCAAAAAGACTATAGGAAATAGTCTATAAGGAAAATGTTCTGATGAACTTCAGCAAAACCTCTAGTTGTCAGCTGTACAAGCTCTAAACCAGGAGGCAAGGAGAGACCTAACACCAACCTGCGCCAAGTGCTACCGTAATCACATATTTGGAGTAGTTGGCTCCACTGTCCTGCAGCTCAAGGAAGGACAAACAAATTTTAACCTCAACCCTTTGCTGAACTTGGCTGTGCATTTCAGCTTCAAAGAAATGAACTTGTAAGCCCCAAGCAGTGCTGTACTGCAAGCCTCACCATAGGATCAAAGACCCCTGAAAAAAAGTGAAGGTGTTATTAGGGAAGCCAGCCTTTCCTAAATTCCACTGTGGTGCTCTGCAACACTTTATCTAGTGTTAAAACAGTACCAAATGTGAGAAATGACGACTGTGAACTGCTACAAGAAGCAGCTGAGCAAAGGAACTTTTCTAAGTTTTTTTACTTCCTAAAATGTACTTCAGCAAAAAGCTGGCAAATGAGAGGAGCTCCACACTGTGTTAAAGCAAAACCCGCTGTTACCTTGTCCTTCATGCAACACCTATGGTCTGACTGCCCCGTGTAATGCAGGAAACCACTCAGAACACCAATACATTCTCACTGCAAAAAATACTGCTGATAACCTGCAAGTTTCATCTGAATTTTTCTCTAGCAGACAAATCAGTGGTTAAAATGCAAGCCATCACTTCACTGACCAACTAGAAAAGTCTCTTTAGCATCTTTTGTCATTATAGATTTTAGATCTCAGCATACTAATTGGAATGTATTTCCATAATTTTTCACAATTATCTTGTAAAACAGGGTTTAGTCACAAGACACACACATCTTAAAATCCATCTGCTTCCAAGTCCTTAGTTTTAGTTCAATACTACAGATTAAAAATTTTTGCCAGTAAGGTCTTGGAGAAATTACCTAAAGGAGATGGAAATCTGCCATCCCAACAGCTTTCAGCATTTGAGATGGAAGCATTTGCCTTCTAATCACTGTTCCTGCCATCCATGCAGCAAACTGCAAGTCAGCACTGACGCGCACATTTTTAACTGTGCAACTCCTCTTGGAAGCTGGAAGACCGCATCTGTTTTGATGTCACACTCATTACTATAGCAACAGTACATTTGTTACTATGGCACAAGAGGGTAATGGAAGACATCTCATCCCAGTCACACCACCTCGAACAGAACCCATCTCCCTATGGACTGGGAACGGACACAGACGTAGATCTCGCCTACACCCGAGGCTGGGATGTGGGGGCAACCAAACCTCATGCCTGGTTGCCCAACAAAGTTGTTTCCCCTGTTTCAACATCGCTCCCACCTTCCCCTTGCTTCCGTCACTAACACAGTCTAAAACCCCTTCTCTTCTGCAGTCTTTTTGATACACCCATCATTCGAAGTGATTTTGTACACTTTGTATCACGACACAGAACTACAGCTGTGAGAAACAAATGCCCCCCCATATAGTGACCCATGACTTCAGGCTATTGTGTCGGTGCCAGGAGAATTCCTCCAACCTCCAAGAGCTGGAACAGGCTTTGTGACAAACACAAAGCACTGGGAACTGTGGGAAGAAAGTTATTTTTGAAAGGCAGGTTTCCTTTCATCAGCTTATTCTGAACCATACAATTGAAGTGGCATCTGTTTCCTGTTACTACCGCACCTCCCTACTGAATCAGAGTAGTATGATCCAGTAACAAGCATGGTCTGAAGAACACACCACTTTCAGTGGAGCAGTTGGGGTGGAGAAAAAACAGAAGCCTCCAACCGCATTAGGCTTTCAGCAATTACATAAGCAGTACTGAAGCAGTACATTGTTTTCATATCCAATCCTTTAGTTTCATTTGGGAGAAAGAATTCAGAATGACTTGCAGAGACGTGAAGCTATCAGTCTACTAAACTGCCATGCAAAACCATCAGTTTGAAGAGATTGCCAAAAGGCCACTGAACTAACAAGCGAGCAGAACTGCCTGTGTGCATTCACTACTCTCCCCGTGTGTAAAGCATAAATTGGACTCCCCCACTCCTGGAAAAGTACTGGTTTGACATAAACACAGCATCACTAGGAACCCAGAACTTGTGCAAAAAAAAAAAACACTTTAAATTGGCTTACAGAAAGTCAATTAAGACACTTTAAAGATACTGCTACAACCAGAACTCATTGTCCTTTCACCTTAGTAGAAAAAACCCGAAATGCACCTGCCACACACGTTATTTTGTATTAAGAAACATGAGCTCAAATATTGGTTATGATCAGAACTAATGTAAGCAGGAAACTAAAGATTTGTCAGAAAACAGGGCAAGATGCTCAGGACTTGCTCCTAGTCCCTCCATCTCCTCCCCAGAGTTCATTAAACTCAAGCTTCTCATTGTAAAGCAGGGCATCTGAGCCACACCAAGCGCTTGGCAGGCAGGGCAAGCTTGCTGGGGTTAGCTGGCAACAACTGCCACTCCATTTTACTCTTCTTTAAAAAGTAAAGCCAAGGAACACAAAATGCAACACAGCCTCCAAGTTTCTTGAAACCCTGTATGACATAGTGCTGACACTCTCACTTCGCAGGCTAAACCCATCACCTCAGTGCAGCACCATGAGCCAGGCGGGCAGCTCTGGGAGCCTAGAGGAGCCTGTTTGCAAAGCCTTCCAGAAACTGCTGGACTACCAACACCAGTTACACCTACTTTTCTGCTTTGACGTGGTACTAGTTTGTAGTGGCAAGGCAAAGCATGCAGTACTATCAATCAAGACCTGAAGCAGCGACTAACACTGGGAACAGCCGTGGGCTTTGCTCCCAGCATTAACAGACAAGTCAGTGACACGGCTCATTCTTAACACTTTTATTCTTACAGTTCTAGGTTTGAACTGTACATGCAGAGTTGCATAAGTCACAATAGAGATTTACAGTGGATTCTATTCTATGGTAGAGTGCAATCCAGAATCCTTGAACAGTATAAAAAACAACTTTAAACATCAAGACCTTGTTAGGACCAAAAGGGTTAAAGCTTCCCCAAGTATTTCAGCTCTCATAGATACCTAGTTACTAGGTACTGTACATTAGACATATATTTAGAGTTGAAGAGCTGTATAACGCTAAACAAACTTGAACATCCTGATGTCATACCATCTTTGTTAGTCCTTTCCCACATTTCTGGCAATTAAGAATAAGTCAAAAACCCTGCCACCTGTAACCAGCTAATACAGACAAAAATAACTACTCCTTACTTGCCTGTTTAGGGTTGTACAGTGTTAAAGAAAATATTCCCTCAATGGCATTTGTATCTCATGTCAGCTGAAAAAGCAATGTAACAAAAATAAAGGTATAACATCTTTGAAAATAAATATAAAGAGGGAATGCAGACAAAGTGTCAAAGATTTTTTTTTGGCAGGTAACATTCATAATATACAAAATATAACTTATTCGTATTAGCCAAGGAAACATTCATGAGTTCCTGTAAACTGTTTTAATCCACCTCCTCCATGCGTGATGTGTCATCATCTCCTTCAAGAGGTGGCATCTCCTCAGTAACTGCTGGGCTAGCTTCTTCTGCAGCAGTATCATCTTCATCAATGCCTGTTCAGGAAACACATACCATTAATGCTGATACTAGAACTCAAAGCTTTATTCTCCTTCTCACTTTACTCATCTGATGGTTCCCCCTTTTCCACAACTACAACGCAGCCATAATGTGACCTTTGAACACACTGCATCCCCAAGACTAACTTCTAACCGCACCCAGACTCTACTAGAGACAAGAGATTTTTAACTCACCCAGACCAAGTTTGATCATTCTATAAATGCGGTTGGCATGTGTCTGAGGATCTTCTAAACTGAAGCCAGAGGACAGGAGTGCTGTCTCGTACAGCAAGATGACAAGATCCTTCACAGACTTGTCATTCTTATCGGCCTCTGCCTTCTGCCTCAGTGTTTCAATGATGGAATGATCAGGATTAATCTCCAGGTGTTTCTTTGCTGCCATGTATCCCATTGTGGAGTTGTCTCTTAATGCCTGCGCCTTCATGATCCTCTCCATATTGGCAGTCCAGCCGTATGTACTTGTTACAATACAGCATGGAGAAGTAACTAAACGGTTGGACACAACCACCTAGGAAAGTGAAAATAGAGCAGAAGTTTGTAATTTAACATTTTAACACATACACTTGACTTACTGTACCTCACTGATTTCACAGCATCATTTAGGTTGGAGAAGACTTAAGAACTCCAAAGAACCACTTAGCTTCACTAAAAATCAAAACAAAGACACCTTGTGTCTATGAAACTTTATCCTGCAGACAGATTGCCATCTTTCAGAACAGGCAATTTTAACAGGCATTGTTATCTGAGCCTTTTCTGCAGCAACTTCCTCTCAGATCACTAAACAACGTATTACATATAGGCCAACTAAGTAATACCAATTACCTTTTCTACTTTCTTTTCCAGAATATCTTTCATTATTTTGCAAAGGTTTTCAAACTTGGCTTTCTTCTCCTCCTGTTTCTTTTTCTCTTCCTCATCTTCTGGAAGCTCCAACCCCTCTTTTGTTACAGAAACCAGAGTCTTCCCTTCAAATTCTTTCAGCTGCTGCACACAGTATTCATCAATAGGCTCAATCATGTAGATCACTTCCAGGCCATGTTTGCGAAGACGCTCCACAAAAGCAGAGTTGGCCACCTGATCCTTTGTTTCACCTGCAAGAAGCAAGAATGTCACAGTTGTGGTTTGAGCCTCACTACTGTAATGTGGCAGCTTTATCTCCTTTATCTTCTGAAGAGCCTAGGCAGCATTTGCTGTCATGCCTGATGCCCATACCGGGGAAAAAAAGGGGCACAAAATAGGTAGGACAAGCTACTGCGAAGATCAGCCTGGCCTCAAGAGCCTAAAGCCTTTCAAGCTGACACCACAGCTTGTAATACTTCACTGGTTAGAAAAGTGCATGTCCACTGCCTGGAACACCAGGTAAGAAGCATTCCCCATGCCTGCCATGGAAGAAAACTGAGAATCCCTGTGAAGCATTTACCTTTTGAAAAAAGCCTTAAAATCTCACACTCAAATAGTTAAACTGGTCTGAGCGTTAGATCTGAAAATTTCAGTTTCTGCCAGTCAAATTTATTAGCTGAAGCCAGAACACAAAGCTGTGTTTCAGCTAAAGGCACCTCAAAAACTCTGCAGCATACTTTCTAGTAGTTGTGCAAGGGTTACTTTCCGAACTTAAACTGGATTCTCTCAAACACTCAAAGTAGCGTCAGTGACACTGAACTCTATTTGAAGAGCCAAGTAATAACTGAAGAGCAGTTTTCTTATAGCTCATTGTAGGGTACATGCCGTCCCCAAGGATGTTAATTAGCACTGAAGCAGTCAGGACTTTATTACAGGGAATGTTGTCAGCAGCATGGCTAGGCAAGTTTGCAAGGGCAATCCTTACAGTAATAGAGAAAGTAATTATCTGTAACTAGTTCTGCTCACCTCATGGACAGAATACCGTATTAAGGAACCGTAACTACTATTTTACTTTACACGGTTTTAACACTGAAGCATCTGCTTTCTGAAATACTAGACTACTACGGAGATGGGTAGAAGTTCAGCACCAAGTTCTGTTCTCAGGAGACATGCAAAGGTTTCTCCATCATATACTCAACCGACCTCAACCGATGTTCTGGAGAGCGCAACTTTAGACACTGAAGTCTGTTTTTACAGAATTACATTGTTGCTTTTAAGATTCTTTTCACCTAAAATGCCAGTTTCTTTCGTTCCAAATTCACCAAAGTAACTGCCATGGTTATTTTCCAACTGCCCAAAAAGATAACCCTCCATATGTACCTGCACGGACAGACAGCATCTGTTACAACTCACCAGTAATGTAGTAGACATGTTTCTGGTTTTCCTTCATCCGAGTGCAGTAGTCCTTCAGAGAAACCATTTCATCTCCAGATGCAGATGTGTAATACCTCAGTAATTCTGAGAGCTTCTTGCGGTTCTGGGAGTCTTCATGTATACCAAGCTACAATAGAAGAAGAGAAAATAAAAACGATTAAGTGATATCTTTATCTAGAAACTATGGTAAATATAGTATTTCAGGCCTAACAATTTGTAGTTTCTACAGCCAGTGCTATTAAGCACGAAGACCACAAACCTTGATATTCTTGGAGAACTGCTCATAGAACTTTTTGTAGTTCTCCTTGTCTTCAGCCAGCTCAGTGAAAAGTTCCAAGCACTTCTTCACCAAGTTCTTCCGTATCACCTTCAGGATCTTGCTTTGCTGCAGCATTTCACGAGAAATATTCAGAGGTAAATCCTCGGAGTCTACCACACCTCTCATGAAATCTGGAAGGCAACGGCAAGACTTAACTTTCCAGGTCTCAAAGAAATCAAGATTACACCATTATTCACCACCTTGGTGGCTTTGCCCATTTATGGGCTGGTTTCTACAGCATTCTAGAAAATACAAACTAAACGGATACTCACTCAGATATTCAGGGATCAGTTCCTCACAGTTGTCCATGATGAAAACCCTGCGCACATACAGCTTGATGTTGTTCTTCTTCTTCCTGTTTTCAAACAGATCAAAGGGTGCACGCCGTGGGACAAACAGGAGAGCTCTGAATTCCAACTGCCCTTCCACAGAGAAGTGCTGTGAGAAAGCAAAATGATAATTTTAATCAGTTTGTACAGCTCTCGCTTTTGAAGAGCTGTGAAAGAGTTACTAAAGATGTAAAAGATGTTAGAAGTGTAGATTTAAAAATAAAGATGTTACTAAATGTAGAAGGCAAACAGTACCTATCCGAGATTTCATGAAAAAATTCAACACAGTAGCCAAGACATTCATCTGGTATAAGCACCTTTTCCACACAGATGTATCTCAAGTTCTGTTGTTACCAGAGAAGTAGACTGATTCAGAACATGTATTTACATTATTATATACTGGGCTTCAGGAAGCACGTGTATTCTTACAGCACTTCCCACTACAAACGCACAAAAAGTACAACTACATCTCACCCACCCCCCTTTAGCTGTAGGCCTTTTCGAAACTAAGCTACAAATCTAAACAACTGAATTTAAATTTATTTGAAATGTACTTTAAAATTTGCAATTAGATCTGGCAACAACTAAGTTACAAACTGGGAAGGCATCTGCACTTCCTTTTATTTAATCAACTGAGGTATGGATTTGATCCAGATTGTTCTTGATCACAGCTGTAACAGTAGCCAGAGTAACTGTAGCACAAAGTGTCACCATCACCCAGTGGAAGTGCTGTGAGCAACAGTATCACTCCAACTACCAGGCAACTTATCACAGCAAGATCAGAGGCAATGGGGATCAGAGTTCAGTGGCACATCTAGCAAGCTTCCAGCTTTAGTGGCAAAGCCAGTTGTGCCTGAAGGACAAGAACTTACTTTGACAGCCAAGTGGTCTTCCCAGTCATTAGTTAGACTCTTGTAGAACTCCCCGTATTCTTCATTGGTAATGTCATCTGGATTCCTGGTCCAAATGGGCTTGGTCTTGTTGAGCTCCTCCTGATCAATGTACTTCTCCTTAATCTTCTTTTTCTTCTTCTTATCTCCATCCTTCTTTTCTTCCTCTTCATCAGAGCCAACATCCTCAATCTCGGGCTTGTCTTCTGCTTTTTCCTCTTTCTCCTCTTTTTCCTCTTCCTTTTCCTCAGCCTCATCATCACTCACCTCCTTATCACGTTCCTTCTCCACCTACAAAAGACATCACTGGTTGGAACTGAGAAGAAACCTACCAGTTTTATCATTAACATGGCCCTTAGGTACTCCTTTAGTCTCACAAAACTACATAAACACAGGGTCAAGTTTTCCTCCTGGACTCAACTAAAGTGTTACATTCTGGGTGCTGAGACACAACTGGCATTGTTTCCGTTTGCTGATGGTAGTTTATGGCATTTAGTTTCATTACACTGAATTTCCAGTAACAATACATGGAAAGAGATTAAGTTTACTAAATGGTTTGCAGACTGATACCACTAGCTTGGTAAAACACATATTCTACTTAAGTTTTGTAAAGCTGTAATTATCAGAACTGCATTTTAGAAGACCTACATCCATGTAAAATATGTAACAATTTTAATTAACAGAAGAGATGGCCTGCTCTTTCAAATGTCAAAAAATTCAGTTGTTTTAAGGTGGTGATACTCATTTAATATTTCAAGAAGAGTACATACAAAGAGTGTAATTGGATAGCCGATAAACTGAGAATGCTTCTTCACAATTTCCTTGATTCGCCGTTCTTCCAGGTATTCAGTTTGATCTTCTTTAAGATGCAGAATGACTTTTGTTCCACGGCCCAAAGGTTCACCTAGAATGGAGTTCACAGGTTTTAGTTGTGCAGCAGCAGACTAGACTAGTTCCAAAACACGCTTTCTTTAAAAAGGCATTCCAGTATCAACCGTTTCTTCACCACTAGGAAAATGTAAGCTTCTGTAGGCTTCTGTAGAAGCCTCAAGCTTACTGTACCCAGCATGTATTTAAAGTAAGGTTAACGAAATTGGTCAAATTACTCTTCATGTGTTATCTTTCAAGTTTTTGTATACAGAGTTGCTGCGTTAAGACTACAGAAGTATTTCCATATATAAGTTTTGAAAACTTGAACTACAACACACTATTTACTTCAGGCATTCTATTATGATGTGTAAAAAGTTACTCAAACTGGAAAATAAAGAGAATGGCTGTGCCTGTGCTTTATCTGACATATCCCTAATACTACCTGTTTCATCCATTTTTGTGGTTTTTTTAGAGCACATAGTATGTTACCTGAGTGCCAGAACTCTTTAGAAAGCACACTTGAGCAGGCACTTCCAATACTCACCGTTATCAAGTCTGACAGTGAAAGATCCTCCAGCAGATGACTCCCAAGCATACTGCTCATCATCATTGTGCTTGGTGATCACTGTCACTTTTTCAGCAACCAAGTAGGCAGAGTAGAAGCCAACACCGAACTGGCCAATCATGGATATATCAGCCCCTGCCTGCAGTGCTTCCATGAAAGCCTTGGTACCAGACTTGGCAATAGTACCGAGGTTGTTGACCAGATCAGCTTTGGTCATCCCTATGCCTGTATCCACAATGGTCAGGGTGCGATCATGCTTGTTTGGAATCAGGTTAATTTTCAGGTCTTTTCCAGAATCCAGCTTGCTTGGATCAGTCAAGCTCTCATATCTTATCTTGTCCAGAGCCTGTAAGAAAAATGACAGGCTTTAGCATTCCCTGACTAAAATGCCAGTGGTCCTATCGACAAAAAGCAGGCTACGAGTTAAGGTACTTACATCTGACGAATTGGAGATCAGCTCTCTCAGAAAGATTTCCTTATTGGAATAGAAAGTGTTGATGATCAGTGACATCAATTGAGCAATCTCCGCCTGGAAAGCGAAGGTCTCCACCTCCTCCTCCATTGGCTGGTCTTGAGTCTGCACAGCTTCCGGCATCTGTAAGGAGAGATGGAGTTGAAATCCCATCCCAACAGCTTGGTGCACATACCCTTTCACAGGCAGGCACTATGGCATTCTGATGTAAAGGTATTCAACTCCGTGCCTTCAAACACAGCGCCACAGGAGCACAACACCCCCCTGTTCCCCCTGCGATGTTATTTCCTGTCAGTAGCAATCCAGGAACTTTAATGAACGCAAAAACTAGATACAAGATACAGGCTTGCTACATAACTACAGACTTTACATTCACTTTGGTTTGCACCATTTATGGTAACACAAGCTTTTCCACTGTCCTCCACTAGTTTACAAATTAACATACAACCCTTATTTCCCCTCATCACAGACCAAGTACACTTTGCAAAAAAGGAAGAAAACTTAGCCCGGCATTTGAGATGCTAGTTGCACTACTCTGCAGTCGATTCTCACGGTGAGGTTTGTATTTTTAGCACTTTCCTTTCCTCGCGCCCATCTCATACTTTGCCCATACGCCTATTATCTTCAGGGGCAGGCACCATTCGCAACTCTAACTTAGGTACCAATGCGGTCCAGCCGAATTTCCTACCCTGTCCTGCACAGATATTAACCCAACCTGACCGGCCACCCGCTCTCTGCACGAGCCAAGGCCCAGGAACGACACATTCCACCCGAAAAAGAAACCCCCTCCAACCACGACTCTGCTTCAATCGCTGCAGAATCCTTAACTAACGCGGTAAGAAATCATAAAAAAATAAGTCCAGCAGACATTGAGACAACCCCCCCGGCCAGGCGGGCGGCCTCTCGGAGAGGATGCAGCCGCCGGGCGGGAGCGGTCTCCGGCGTGGAGCGGCGCAGCGCCCCCTACAGGCTCTGGCCGGAACCGGGAAAGATTCTAGAAACTGCCAGAGCTTTCCCCGCCCGCCCGCCCCCCCT
>VZSF01010769.1:111817-181165 GCA_013398295.1 Chionis minor
CCCGGGTTGGGGGGGGAGGGGGGCGGGAATTGCGCAAGCGGAGGGTGACGTCATTCGCCGCCCCACGCCTCTCAGAACGTCCTAGAAGCGGGCGGGGCCGGGCCGGCTCCTCTCCCCCCTCCGCCCCCTCAGGCCCCGGCGCTGAGGCGAAAAGCCTAGAAAGGGTCGCCCCGTCCCCTCCCGCGGCCCTGCCCGCCGGGAGAACGGCCCCGAGCCGGGGTGCGGGGCGGCAGCCGCCCCCCTCTCCTCAGTCCGCCCTCTCCGCTTCGTGCCCGCCAGGCCGCCGGCGGGTTTAGCGGCGCCGGGCGGCTCCGCGCCGGCCGGTTGTGCAGGTGGCTGCGGCCCTGCCTCCCCCTGAGGACGGGGCTGGCGGGCGGGATGGGGAGGCTCGGGGAGCGCCGGGAAGCGCGGCCTAGCCCGGCCCTGCCCTGCTTTGCTCGCCGGGCGGGAGCCACCTGCTGTGGCGGGCGCAGCCGGATGAATCATGGCTGAGGGATGCTGTGGGGAAGTGCCTGGCCTGCTTGGGGGCAGCAGGTATCGGTCTGCAGGTTGAACAAAGCCGTGCCTTAGTCTGTGTGTTTGCTCAGGATGGAAAGAGTCAAGGGATCGAGTCCAAGAAGCTCAGAAGACCTACATAGCTATGCAGTTACTTAAGGATTTAAGTGCTAATAGTAGACATGAGAGGGATGCTGAAGCCTTTCAGTTCGTTCACAGCCCAAAGCCTGAAACCTGCTGGGATTCTCAGCCTGGACACGGCCTTTGCAGTCTCATGTGGGAAACCTCATTGCTGTTCAAAGGGCACAGCTACAGATGTCTTTATACATACACTTATACATCTTGCATAAAGGCTTTGATAAGTACATGTTATACCCAGTAGCTCTGTGATTATGGCATTTAGCAGGAGGGTTATTTTTATATCCTGAACGACCTGATTGCAAGCAGGGAGTTAAATGCAGGTCTTCCATGTCTCAGGAGGATAATCTGCATCACATGTGTTCCAGAACAGGCTTCTAAAACTTTCTTCTTGGAGATGATCCATTTTTGGGGATATAAATACCAAGTGAAGCTGCATGTTACAACTGTACACTGATGTAAGCATGAATCTAGACCATCTCCCTGCTTTAAAGAATAACACTGTTTACTTGAGGAATAAAAAGGATGTTGTTTCTGTAGGAAAAACTCATCCCAGGTACAACTTCTTGGCGTTTTCTGCTGGCTGTTAGATGTACCTCAGATAGCTATCTAGTTCAATATCTGACTGACTTTTGGGATTTGAATTTTTATATGCCTGATCTGCCCTTCTCCCACATAAGCATCTTAAATTACACTGGGTAGCGTGCCCCATGAACTAGATATTATGATACTTAGGTCCATTAATGCATTTAACCAAAGATCCTTAATGCTGATTTTAACATTCATAGCATCCATTTTCCTGCAGTTTGACCTAGACAAGCAAATCTGATCAAACTGGGGCCTACACACTTAGTTTTGTTGCAGCATTGTGTCTTTTAGGGAATTTTCACTGCTTCTCTCTATCTGACAAGAAGATATATTAAGTATGCGTGTAAGACATCACGTAGGACCCATCAAGGAATTAAAATTACAGCTTGTTTCATTGGAGTTTCTGCAGTATCTGGATCAGTATCTGCATTGGTGCAATGACTTACAGGACTCTGCCCTTCTAAATAGTGGTGTCACAGCTCTGACCAAAGCAGTTGGCCAAAATACAGGATCCTGAAGGTTATTTTAATTAGAAGGAAAAATTAATTGTGGTGTCAACAATAACCTAAGAGGGTGTATAGATGAGCTGCTGCTCAGCAGACGGGAGAAAGCAAAATGTTAAGAGTGAAATTATTTACTCACAGTTCTCAGTCACTGAAAAAGCTGGATTTCGGCCAACGCTCAGCCTGGAAAGTTCTACAGTTCTGTCTGGGTCACCTTTTTCGTGCTTGCTCTGGCTGGTGGTTTTCTGTACCTTCTTCGAGCCTGATTTTGTGGTGCTTCTCAGTGTATTTCTTTTCATTTCTCTCAAAAGCACACCCTTTTACAAAATAATAAACACCGTGTTCCTTTCTTTGCACAGTGAGTATGATCTCAATGGTCCGACAGCCGCTTTGGTTGTCTGCTTCCGTAAAGCAGCTTAATGGCTTTTTTACCACTATCCTAATACAGCATGGCGGTTATACCCAAGCATAACAATGTAACTTCCATGTCTTTCTGAGTTTAAAAATAATCCTGGTGTAGTATAAATTCTATGGGACATGCCTTCTGGCTAAACCCCCTCACATTCAGATTCCATTAACTGAAATGTTTTCTAACATTTATTTGGATCAAAATAACTTCTGTATTTTAGAGAACTGCTAAGCTATTACAATTTATGGAAATCTGTCCAAGCATTTTTTCCAGTAATATCCTACTAAAATTATTTGCGTGCTCTCCTTTTGCAATGTCCAGAATTTGAAGAGTGCTGCTTTTAGCAAAATAGTCGAGTTCTTTAAAGAAAATCTTTTCCTTTCTCATCTCTTGGTTAATGTGGATTCAGTCATTCAGACTTGGGGATATATGTAATTTGAAGCGTGTAAAGACCTGTGGAAGGTTTTGCATATGTCTGCAGAATCATGCGCCTTTATACTGTCTAATGTAGCAGTCGTATCTCTGTTTCCTTTTTGTGATCATGTTATTCAGCTTGCAAAAGAAGTCTTCAAAAGCAGACTGATTTATTTTGTCAAAATTGTTTGACAAGTACACTAGGAGAAAGTAATCTAATACCAAACCCTCTAAGTTTTCCCAGCTCTGCTTACCCCAAGTTCCTCTGTGCCTGTGTAAAACAAGTATTTTCTTCATGATTTTTATTCTTTTTGTTCCATTACGCAGTGAGGGCTAGTGAAGGTAGGAACTTTGTTCCTATAGTTACTCTATTTTGACTGATCCCAGTTTTGTACTGGTTCAGTTTTAGCCTAAAAAGAGCGGTTCCAGACTTGTTTTCAGTCAGAATTAATTGGGGGGGGGGGGGGAGACGGACCTGAGCAAAATATCTCCATTTTTCAGCCAAGAGATTAATACACTTTCATATTTTAACAAATACTTCTATTAACGGGGGAAATGCTGAAACCTGGTATTTTCCAAGTCCTACATTCATACATCCTTGTTCCCTCCCATATTCCCTAGACGCCCCGACCTCTCTCCTCATCATCCTAAACCCATTTATCCTTCATCTGCCTTCCTTTAATGTTCTGCCTGGGCGAGAAGCACTACGTGCTAGGGCTGGTGCACAGAGGTGTGCTCAGGAAGAGCTAGCCGGTGACTCCTAGCCGTTAAGCCAGCCAAACGGGGGGATAAAGCTGAATTCTCCCTGCCCCTTTCTTCAAAAGAGGCAAGGAGAGCGCACGTCTCTGCTGCCCACCTGCTGATTTTTGTAGACCTCTATATCTGTGCTCTCTATTCCTTCGTTAACTTTGACTGAATTGGTTAAATAAATAGATCAAAATTATTAGGGAGGGACTGATGGACAACAACCACATTTTTGTGTGTGCTTCATTTCCTTAGGAAATTAGACTAAAAACATTCTTCCATTTTTTTAACAATGGTTGTAGCCAATATCTGAGGGATGGTTACATGGGATTTCATTTTTTCCACTTATACTATATTAAAATAAATAACATGGGGCAACTGCTGTTTATTCGGTAAAATGTACTACTTCAAACATTACTGTAAATGCAAAGGTATAAAACCCCAACAACTGCAATATTAAATTCTAATTTCAAATTTGAAGCTCAGGCCAGTAGTTGTTTTGCCATTTTCTTGTCAGAATCTGAGCAACTTTTGCTTTCAGAAAATTCAGATTTAAATCGAGTGTTGAAGAACCAGATCTTCTTTAGCCAGAAACTGTTCAAAGAATCATAGAATAATTTGGGTTGGAAGGGACCTTTAAAGCCCATGTAGTCCTACCTCCCCTGCAAGGAGCAGGGACATCTTCAGCTAGATCAGGTTGCTCAGAGCCCCGTCCAGCCTGACCTGGAATGCTTCCAGGGATGGGGCATCTACCACCTCTCTGGGCAACTGCTTCCAGTGTTTCACCACCTTCATTGTAAAAAATTTCTTCCTTATAGCTAGACTGAATCTTCCCTCTTAGTTTAAAGCTATGACACCTTGTTCTGTTGCAATAGTACCTGCTAAAAAGTTTGTCCCCATCTTTCCTGTAGGCCCCCTTTAAATACTGAGAGGCCGCACTGGGGTTTCCCCAGAGCTTTTTCTTCTCAAGGCTGGAGAACCCAAACTCTCTCAGCCTGTCCTCCTAGGAGAGGTGCTCCATCCCTCTGATCACCTCCATTGCCCTCCTCTGGACCCGCTCCAACAGGTCCATGTCTCTCCTGTGCTCATTTCCTAAGGATGAGTGCCATACTTGTTCCCCATATACGTCTGCATCGTAATAAGTGTTTCATTACACAATTTCATAGAACTCCTTGCTGTACGAAAGTCACAAAATTAAAAAAGATCAAAGTAAAAGATGGCTGGAAGAAAGTTATTTAATGTTCAAAGCATTGAAATAGCACCCAGGAAAATGGGTTTTATTCTTGATTCCATCAAAGGCTTCTTCAGTGTTGCTGAATAAGGCTTTTTAAAAAATTTTTATAAGCCACAAAGAAATTAAATGACATTTGCATAGAGAATTCTAATTCCAGCATTTAACTAACTTTTGAGTGCTTGGTGTTGTAGCCTTAATGCTTTTATAACGTCGCTTTAAAATTAATTCTGTTTGAGTTCTGACACAGATTTGTCGTGTTGTTATCTCAGTGCTTCAGGGTTTACTCAAGGAAAACAAACCAGCAGAAACCGCAATCACCCAAACAGCAGATTTCAGAAGACTGACATAAGTAGAAAGATGTGGTAATATGTGTCTAGTTTGCTTTAAAACATGGAATTATGCATGTAAAATTTGTATTATCATAATGAAATGTAAAGCTGATGAGGGATCTCTGACTGAGCAAAGCTTCATGCTTTCTTAAAACTGTTCCTTAGGCTGTCTTGTTTCCTACTTTCTCATGTCTTACTGGAAGATGAAGTGATCATAAGATCTTTAGGTCACAAAAAAAGGATCGATAGTCAGAAGGAATATTTTTGCGGTGAAAAGATACACAGGATGCAGGGAACAAAATCGGTCTCATAAAATGTAGTTGTACTTTTGAACTGTAGGTGGCAGCAATAATTGTATGGACCAAGGGCAGTATGTACACATCTTTTTTCCTAAGAGTTTATGGTTCTTGAAGTATGTGTTAGGGAGTGTGATAACTGTCAGAGTCGTTGCTCTCCGAAGAAATTCTGAAGGGACTTAAACTGTTGAACAAGAATATATTTCGTGTAGCAAAAGTCAACAATTCTTCTAACAAATGTCAAGTGTAATTTATAATAGAAGCTCAGCTGCATAGAAAGGCTGAGAGAACGAGCATCGAAAGGCCTGGATTCCTGGAAAGTTACCAAGGCCCCAGAATAATTGTTTAATCTTATCATAAATTACTTTATATGCTGTTTGTTAAAAAATTAATAGATCAGCTTAAGTTTGTAACCACTACAATTTGTTATTTTAAATTGGTCCTCATCTTAATATTCCCCTGTGACTGGAACAAGGGATACTTTCTTTATAGTTTTATACCTTATATCATGATATACACTTTCCCAAAAAGAAATGCATAAATATGAACTTCTTAGCTGAAATTATATGTACAAAGCAAGAGTTATACCTCTACAAACTTAGCAACACTGGACACTTTGTCTTCCACAGACTTACAAGTGTTTCTTTCCAGTGTCTGGTTCTGCTCTTTGCTTTAGGAGCGTTGCAAGATGACTGCAGGACCTGCTTGCTGAAATGTGTGCTGTCTTTGTCTAGCATGGGACCAATAAAACAGTACATACCCTTATTTGGATTGGAGAATGACGGTAGAATGCCATGCCCATCAGAACCTCCTTAAATCAAGAATAGTTACATTCAGATGTTAGCTTTGGAGGAAGAACAATACGTATGGTGTCAGCTGTAACTTTTATTATCTATAGCCAAGAGTTTTTTTCCATTCATAGGCCTAAATTTCAATAGATCCTAATTCAGAAGCAGGAGAAACTTAGAGAAAAACCTCTTACAGAGAGCAGGAGATTTGACTAAAAACCCCCCAGACAAACAAAATCTTACGCTTTCCATGAATACATTAAGAAATTATAGTGATAGTTACATCACTAGAAAAATAACTAAATAGAGCCTCAGCATCACCAAGTGTGGAAATAAACCTTATACTTTTTCTCTGTATATATTAAAATTCTAATAATTGGATTCAGTATAACAGTAAAGGTTGTGGGTTTAGTATGTGTAACAGCTAAATGCTGTGGCATACTTACTAGCAGGTATGAGTATGAGCACTTACATACCTTATTTTGTGTGCATGGTAAATTTGGTGACAAAACTATACATCAAGCCACCTTCAAAACAGTAGAACTAAGACTTAAAAAACTTAAATTAAATCTAAATTAATTAAAACTTGGAAGCTATGTACTATTGGAAATTATATCACAAAGTATGTATTCTGTGCTTCACTAACTTATTCTTGATGCGATAGTATTTATTTTCCAAATTACTGAACACAGGTGTCATTTTAGAGTTGAGGTAGATAGTTAGGACATGACAGAAATGTTGATAGTAGGAAGATAGAGTGAGAGCAATCTAATGTGGAGACCACTTGCACTTTCAGTTTTAGTTGTGAATGGAATTTTAGTTGTTTAAAGAGTTGAGAAAGTAGGTTGACTAAGCAGCGACAGCTGGAATCAGGGTAAACTATATTAAAAAAATCAATATCACATTTTTATCGAGGATACTGAACATGCAGTAACCTCAACTATCCCACTTTCAAGAGGGCACAGAAATGGGAAGAACTGATGAATCTTGCAGAACTTCTGCTGAAATTGGTGCAGAAAAGTGCAGGGATGAAATACACGGACTCCTGATGAATGTTCAACAGAAGACCTTTATTATTAGTTACACACACCTTATATATCTTTTCAGAGCCTAACTAGAAAGTCGTGTTATCACACAGGGCTGATTGCTTAACCACAACATTCTCTTGGACCAATTTGCAGTTCCTCCTAACATGGATGCTCCCACGCCTTTCTGCCGACCAAAGCAGCAATATTTTAATTAGCCAAGGTCGTCTCTGGCTGTTCCCACAGCTGGGCATGGGGCTCCTCCTGGATTCACTCCCCCCAGCCCAGCTCCACTGTTCCCACACCTCCCCCTTCTTTGTTTACAACTAAAATAGCTTTAACACATTGTGATAAACAAGGCATAAAGATCAAAACACACAGAAAAATAATTAAACAAACTACTAACAATTTTTCAAGTGACTTAAGTCATCTACTAATTCCCCAACTTCTTGTTTCTATTGTTACTTCTACATGATTCTCGCTTAAGAATGTGTCAAACAGAGCAAGCTAGCTTAAGGATATGTCAAAGAGAGCAAAATCACAAGGATGTGTCAAACAGAGCAAGATCACTTGCAAATTCATCACCCACACCTCAGTCTGTTTTACAATCATGGCCCAGTCTCCGTCGCTCGCTGGGATTCCCACTAGACATGTTGTGAAAGGGTTGCCCGCGCTGGCCGAGGATAGGCGTATCGAGTCTTGTCCTGTTAGATTTGCAAGGGTAACCCAGACGTTTGGTCACTGTTGGACGGAGACCCATGAGGAGCTGAGGGTTGTGACGGAGAGGAATGCAAGGAGTCCGCAAGCCAGGGTTTCACTCCTCTTGCTGGGATCCATTGTGGCCCGTTACCTGTGGAGACACAAGCATACCCTCTCCCCCAAGTTATTAGCGGATGGGGGCCTTCCCAAAGGCCCGTATTCAAATTTTTTATCATAACAAGCGGTTGTTCAGAGTGTTCAATGCGTGTGAGGGCTTTACTCATGGATTGATAATGTTTCACTAATGGTGGGGTGTCGTCGTTTGGAAATGGTAGAGACAAATGGTTCATTACATATAAGACTTCTGCCAACCTGTTTTGTGGGGTTTCCTGGCTGTCTCCCCCTTTGTGTTTATTTAGATACTGCTTAAGGGTGCGGTGTGTCCACTCGACGATGACTTGGCCAGTAGGGGAGTGAGGAATTCCGGTTGTTCGTCATATACCCCAAAGGGCGCAATAACGAGCAAAACGTTGTGAAACGTACGCAGGACCATTATCAGTTTTAAGTTCTTGGGTTGATAAGGCAGGAAGATCCTCTCGGCGCGTGTCTCAGTCCCCCGGGGTCGGTCCTGCCACGGACATGGAGCGAGGCAGCCGGGGCGGGCCAGGGGGAGGCTGCCCCTCGGGGCGGCGGTGCCCTGCCTGCCGCGGGGTGGGCGGGCGGGGGGCGCGGGGCTGCCAGCCGGGCGCACAGGCCACCCCGGCCCCCACTGCGAGCGGCCCCCGCAGGCAGGGGGACGAGTCGCTTCACCAGCAGAGCGACGGCGACAGCATCTTTCTTTCTTCTCCTCCTCCTTCTTTATGTACTACCAAAGCAACAATGTTTTAATTAGCCAAGGTCATCTCTGGCTGTTCCCACAGCTGGGCACGGGGCTCCTCCTGGATTCACTCCCCCCAGCCCAGCTCCACTGTTCCCACAGAAAAGAGTCTATTAAACCTGCGTCTAGAAAGAATTTGCAGGGAGGACTTTTAGTTAATTATTCAGGTTGAGTTAGAGCTCAGAACTAGCTCTGGTATCATGCAGCCGAGTTGCCTTGGATCTGACCGGTACGAAAGGAGCAGTGTGAGAAAGAGCTGTAAGAAGCTTTGGCCGAGAGTTTCCCATCTTGGCGTGGGCGCTGCATTTAAGCCGAAGCCCTTGGCTTTGATCCTTGCCTGAGCTGTGCCTGGGCTCAGCCTTATGCTTTGCTGATCCCAGCCTTGCCTCGCTGACCTGGCTTCTTGGCTCATCCTTGGACTTCCCTTAATTATTATAGATTTGTGCGGCGATTGTTGAGCTGTTGGGTGCAACATCACTGGACCAATTCTGCTCTTCTTGTTCAGGTACTGTGGGATTATGACCCTTACCAGTACACTCACGGCCCCTGCCTGCCTTGGTTTTACCCTTGGCTCCCAGGTCACGCTCCCTTGTGGAGCAACCTGCTCTTTTACACCCTGACAGCCCGGTCCCTCCTTGAAAGAGGTGTCCAGGTAGAACACCTCACGTTCAGGAAAATCGCTTACAAAACTTCTTATGTCTTCTTGCCTTCTGATGGTCAAGAAAAACTTTGAAGAATTTTATTATTACACTTTTTCTTGTCACCTTCATAATTCTGCTCTGCTGCAGTATCTGTGAAGAAATATTTAAAGTCAGCTATTGAGAAGTCATTACGCACTGGACTATACTGTGAATGTACTCTACATGCCTAGAAGTTTCAAATTTCATCATGAAGCATGTTTCAACAAAGGGTTTAGAAGTCACAGGAATTTAAAAAAAAATCTGCAAGTTCAGGTTCCACATCTTTCAGGAAGGGCAACTATTAGCATTTAAATAGAAGTCCACAAAGTTAATTCTTTCTAGTATTTCAAACACAGGATATAATTTTTACTTTAGCAGTCTATACTTGTAAGAAAAAGGTGAGAAATTAGTTTAAATCTAGTATGTTCAGGGTAGACTCTTTAGTAACTGGTTGATAGCTGGGGTTTTTTCATTATTTCAGACAGTACTTTCATTTAATTAGAGAGATACTGTTAAGCAAAAGCCAAGATGCTAAAATTACGGAGTACTTTCAGATAATCACAGATTAAGGCTTCACAGCTATCCATGATGAACACTCTGCTTAGGCACAGTTTAATGTTATTTTCGTGCTCTGTCAGACAGATCAAAAGATTCATTTCTTGTGAAAAACCAGGAGAGGTCTGAATCCCAGCTTTCTCTCCACAAAAGAATGCTGAAAAAGGGGTAGTAGCAGTAAGATAATTCTGATTAAAGCTGATTATGAGTAGGTGCTTTGAGAAATTTTGTCAAGAGCTGTAATACTTGATTAATCATATACAAATCTATCTGTAGGCTACAGTAACCAGGCATAGTGAATTAGAGGGAAAGTCGGTTTTCATCTCTTTCAAAGAGATGCTTCCTGCCATACTGAGGCAAATCTCCTGAAGTAACTTGGCTGTTTATACTGAAATCCTGCTTTGCAGTCAGCTGAACTGAGGGTATTCTTAGCCAGTTAATATGCATGTCAGTATAATGCACCTGCTCTACATTATAAAAGTAGTACAGACTAGAGTTACTAGAAGTCATCAGGTTATTTCTTAATCAGAGTGGTGCTGGTTAATACTTGCCAGGAGACTTCTGCTTTTTATTTTTTTCTCTCACCATTGACAAAACAAAACAGGACAGAGCAAAACTGCTCCAGAGTGGCTCTTTCATCTGGGTGGGAGTCGCGTCAACACCTGTGATTGACAAACTGTTTCAGATGCTGACAGCCCAGAATATCTGCATCTCCACTTTATTTGGATTAGATATGTCTGGAATAGTGAAAGTACCTTTATTTTGTCAAATTCAAGCTACTTTTTAAATGTCTAGATTTTAACATATAAGCAGAAAGTTCACTCTACCCAGAAAAGTTCTTTATTATAAAATAACACTATGAAAACCTGATGACAAAGTGCATTTTCAATGTCTTATTCATGCTGTCCTTCACAGTTGATCTACAAAGCTAAGTTACAGGAAGGGACAGTAAAGGATTGGAATAGTAAAAGAAGGGATTTTTCAGGTTTTCTTCCTCAGGGTGTAGCTGCTCTTTCTTATGACTTATCTCTAATTTTATTTTCTGAGACCATTTGTTCAGAATGAAATCTCTTTCCTACCTGTAGTTCTATAGAACTGTTCCAAGTTTGTTTCATCTAACAGAAATAGAGTTCTGAATGTGTACCAAATATAACCATGATGACTTGGCTTCCTTCTCCTTAGTTGTCCAAGGTAGAAAATTACAGCGGGCCATTCTTTTGTCTAGAAAATTCTGCGCTCGTATTCCTATTATATTCTTGAATTTGCATGTTATGTCCATCTTGATTGACTTCCCTGAATGTCAGGTTTTTTAAGAGTAAAGGTCATTATAGCTCATACAAGAAATATTTCCAACTCTGCTTTGTAGTTTTGTAGAATTCATTCATGAAATAATACCAATATACCTGGCATTCAAAATACCCTTGTGAACTGTCTTCTGCTCATCTGTTCTCAGTTTTGGAAGTAGAGCCATAATAATTCTGGCTTAAAAGCCAGAATTACTGATCAGTCACTGCCAACCAGACCTCTTTCAGAAGCATATCTAAATATGTCAGGAGATTTCTTCAGTCCCAAATGGACAACTTTAGGATATATCAGTATAAAATACAGGTCCAGAGTGTATTGCTTCACCTGCAGAACTAGGATCTTCAGCTACAAACATATATTTTCATTGTCAAGTAGTCCAGATTTTAACAAAAGCATGAACTGTGTCTCACTACATTCGCTAACGTAAATGTTAGCTTTATAAGACATCCTCTGGATTGGTGAATAAGCTGAGCATCTAGATTCGACTGATATGTGGTATAAATCTATCCTACATAGATAGTACTCTTAAAGAGATCGTTAGGAAAATAAACGGGGAAATTATCACACAACATAATGTAGAGTCCTTGTAGATGTTAATGCTTGCAGTACAAAGACAGCTTAGTTAATGTTGTACTAGTAGCATCTGGGAATGATGCAAGGACATTAGGTATGCAACTAGTGTTTCAAGGCATGTTCTATTAGCATCTCAAACAAGGCACTTAGAAAGGGTGTAGTTGGATAGCTGATGAATTGAGAATGCTTCTTCACAATTTCTTTGATTTGCCTTTCTTCCATATACTCTCTTTCGTCTTCCTTCAGATTCAGGATAATCTTTGTTCTACAGCCATGGGGTTTCCCTTGAATGAAATGTGAGAGTTCTAGTGGCGGTGCAAATGACCAAGTAGCAAGCTTTTTCTGCAATTGAGAGTTAATGTAATTGTAATAGGAAATTCTTAATCATCACTGGCTACTTGATAACGATGAACTGGTGCTTTATACCTATTCTGTCCTCCAAAAAATGCAACAGCTAGAGCAATCGTACCATTTCAATGTATATTTCCCCCAACTTTAAAAACTCTCATGAAGCACGGCACTATACAGCAATGTACGCAAGAAGGAATTTATAATGCAGAAATTCATTAAGTTTGACCTTTTTCTTTAAATATTATGCATACTAAAAACGAAATGCAGCAGTGGTGCTGTATTGTGTGATACCATCTTCATGCTCCTGCTAGACAAAGTTCAGTCAACGGTTATTACGCAGCCAGGGCAAATTTGCTGCTAAAATTAGAGACACTATTTGTGGGAAAATAATGGAAGATTGGTGAGGATTGTAAACACGCTCAAGTGACTTGCATGCGGGGGGCTGGAAAACATATAGCACACTAATTGTTTACTCTTATGTGCTCGACAAGTAGAACATCTGCACTTAGATAACATAGGTCTGTGATGGACTCAGGGGCACCTTATCGATCACGCTTGAGATTCCTGCCCTGCTGTTGGAGAAAATCAAAGCACAGTGGGAAATGCTGCCTGTTTGAACCCTTGAAATACAGGTGAGAACAGCAAGTCTGAGCTCTCCATCTCTCGCTAACAAGGACTCTCGCTAATAAGGACTCTCTTGCTCTGTGGTGTCTGTCCCCCCCCCACTTACATGCCTCTGCCTGAGTGCTGCTTCGTGATCCCCCCGAAACACAAGGTATTGAGATTAAATTTGTTTTTGGCCTTTCATCCGTGTTTTTGTGGTTGTTCCCGCATCCTGCCTGTGTTAGCTCACACACTACGATATCAGATTGCGCACCGTGCTCCCACTGCTATTCTGTACTATGTTCACTTGACATAAGCCAGCCACAAGACAGAGGACAGCAAATTCCGTTCAGGAACATTTATTGTTATCAACGACAGCAAGAGAGCCTTGAACTGCAGGTGACATAGAGACTGCCTGTCTTTTTGCTCTGTGAGCAGGGTCACATTTGCAATCAGGTAGGCAGAGAAGAAGCTGACCCTGAAGTGGCCAGACCTGGAGACAACAGCATGAGCAATGTTGCGGTTACAGCTCCGCTGCGGGACGTCACGGTAGTAATGAGGTCCGCTTTGGTCATCCTGCGCCTGCCTGAATCCAATCCAGATGGCTGGACTGCAACTGGGCTTGTCGGGTCAGTCATTCCCAGGATCCGGCTTGTTTGAATTAGTCAAGGCCTCGAGTACAATTTTGTGCACAGACTACAATGGAAGGCTTGAGCATACTCTGGATATACTTAGGAACTTAGGCTGTATTTTAGTGGCTGAGTCACATTAATAGCTAGATTAATTGCAACCAATGAGTTGCAAACTGGCTTCCTCAGAAAGGTTTTCTTGCTGGAATAGAAAGTGTTGATGAGCAACTATTTCAGCCTGGAAGGCAAGAGTCTTCTCTTCATCCATGGGCTGTTTGCACGGGTTCAGTGTTAATGAGGATCAATAGAGCTGAAACCTTGCTGCATCTATATTTTATACACACGCACACACTTGACTGTGGCATATGGCTTTTTAAACTGAGTGAAAAAACCACAAATAATTTTGCATATATGTCTTGAGAGCGAAGGACAGAGAAGTATAATTATTGTTTCAGATGTATCATTAATACTCCAGTGTATATTTTGGATTTTCTCACTGATTTCTAATTTCTGCCTTAAGATGAAGATAGTGTAGGATGAATAATTGTTTAATCAAGAAGAATTTAGGAGGCGCTTTAATGTAGTCATGTTAGATTGTATTATAAAGCAAGAAAAGTCATCACAAGATTTGATTTATTATCACTAATTAATTTCCCGTTTACATTCTGGGACACTCTAGAGTTTAAATTTTACAGTTATGACAAAATAACAAAGACTGGAGATTCTCAATCTCCTTTAACTGAAACACTACCTGTATAGGAACACACTGAGGTAATTATTCAATTTGAAGAATAAGGTTGAAATTTCTCTGGGAGAATGAGAGATATTGGCTTAGTTGGTATAATGGTGAGACTAATATGGTCTTGCTCATAATCCACTCAAGTCAGAATAATACTGCAAGAAAATACTTCTTATTGAAGATGAAGGGACATTTCAAGGGACATGTTGAAGTGCAAAGGGACATGTTTTTGTTGAAGGGACATGTTACAGTGCAAAGTCCCTCCTGTTGATCATTTAATGATAACCAAGTCTGAAACCACCTAAAGATATAGAGTTCCTATTTAAGATATGCTCCTATTTAATGTTCCTATTTATGTTGTACTTAAACAACCCCTTTTATTCACCTGTTTTGAATAAAGACCATGACAGACTTGTGTCTCGCTACTAGATGGTTTTATTTTGCACATGGTTCTCTCCTGTCACAGCTGTGGGAAGGAAAGAAGACAAGAAACAGAATAAATAATAATTTACACCGACTGGAAAGATTATGACAAGATTATGTTTGAATTTTCCAAAGGGAAGTGATGGAAAGAAACGTACTGTAGCCACTTTTCAGTTTACCTTAGCAGAGCAACTAATCTTCATCAGTGAAGTCTGGCAGTAAAAAGAATCACTGTTATCACTCGTCTTACTGCAGAATTTACTCTATGTAGGTAACCTTCAAACCACACTTTTAAAAAAAAACAGACCATCACTTGGTTTAGATATGCAGCAGGAGGAAAGTAGAGAGAAACTGAACAAGATTCCTTAAGCATGGAGCAAGTCAAGACAGATGCTGAGTGCATTGCTCTGATACACCATGTATCAAAGTCTGACTGGGTTGGCTAACCCATGTATTAGAGGCAAGCAGCCTCCTCATTTGTTGTTTAGAAACCATTATCCTGATCCTGCACTTCAAAAGAGCTTTTATAATCATTTATTCTTACAGAAGATAAGTAAAATGCTACCTACTCAAAATAGCGTTGACTTATATTGATATTGCACAAATATAAATTATAATGTTAAGGGTAAACTTAAAGAATCACAGAGTGTTTGAGGTTGGAAGGAACCTCTGGAGGTCATCTCATCCAACCCCTCTGCTCAAGCAGGGCCACCTAGAGCAGGATGCCTGTGACTATGCCCACTAACAGCCGCTAATGATAATAATACTAATTAGGATTCCTCCTTGGTGCTTGCGCTATTGCTGCAGTGAGCAAAGGGAGGAATACAGGTCTCTGTGTACGCCCTACTACCCATCTGAGAGTCGGGACGTGAGAGTTCAGCCTGAAGTCTCTCGAGTTTGCAATGCTGTTACAATTCACCAGATGGGGCTAATACAGCAAATATAAATATTCTCTATAGCAGTCATCCTGAACAAATATCTACACATAGGTAGAGAGAGCAATATAAATTTGTAGATACGGCACAGGAGTTTTAGCCTTCTAAAAGTCTTTTTTTTTTTTTTTAAGCTAACCCCCTCAATGAGTCCATTATTTATAATAAATACTTTCAATGATTTTCTATGAATTATATGTTTAACTATTCAACCATTCACCACCACCCCACAAACCAATAGCTGTCTCAGAAAATCTGTAGGTTAGATTAGGCCTGCTTATTTTAATATATATTTTTTTTTAATCTCTAAACTTTAAAACCACATATATAAAACCGGAAGGGTATATGTTGTCTTCAATTCCTAGATATTATGCTTTCTTCTATGTTTAAATAAAAATACAATTAAAAGTAGCAAAAATTAGTTTAAGCTTATAAATGTGTACAACTTTTCATATGGTACATGGATAGAGAGACTGATCTTGTCTCCTAAGTCCATCTCCCAAATTTAGCTTGATACAGAGGCAATGAACATATTTAGACACCGCAGTAAAGTTTTAGTTAGCTGATTTTAAAAAAAAGAAATCCCTGCATGTCAGTGCATCTATCAAATGTCCTTATCTGTGTCAAATCACTGAACTGGGAAGTTAGTATTTGAAAATTGAAAGTAATTGCCTGTGAAAGATGTCAGATCGATGCTCTATATTCTACTGTCTCTAATAAGCAATTCTGTAATTACTACTATTAAAGGGAATGAAGATAAATTAAAATTTAGTATATATATCTACGCTGTGTTTAATTTTAGCACATTACACCTACTTATGAAAATAAAAGTAACAGTGAACAAATAGACATTAGAGGGCATTTAACCAACTGAACAACTGTTGGGAAATGACATAGATCATGGTATACCTAGCACTTGCCCATAGAAAGATGGAGGCAAAACCAAGGAATGTCACACTAATGTGCATACTTGATTAAATGATTACTGGTAACTATATGTTACATAAGAACATAACATTGTACGAGCTGGATAAGGATGGTAGTTTCAGGTAAACCAGAAAAGCCGCGAATCAAAAGCCTACTCCACATAGGTAATCTTCAAACCGCACTTTTCTTCAGTAATCCCATTGCTCCCTTTGGATATGCAGCAAGAGAAAGAGAGTAGAGAGAAACTGAACAAGTCTCATCAGGCATGGAGGAAGTCAGACTTCCAGTTGGACAAGCACTTAGACTGCTGAAAGCCTGACTGCTGATAATTTTTCATGATTAATTTTTTGTGTGTGATGAAATTATAAGGTATATATGATAATGACAGAAGAATACATGCGTCATAGCAATAAATCCCCATTCTCCTCAGCCAACATCTCTTTGTCTTGTAGATGACAAAATCCCTATCATAAAAAAGTTATCCCACTTTGGTGGAAAAATTGTATTGGGAAGTTTTGTCTAAACAGTTAGACAGTTCCACTCACCAATCTTCCGGTTCCCAGGTATGAGTAAGTTCTGGACACCAGATGGATGGCAAAGACTTGTGAATTTAACAAGTCCCTTCTCACCTTGCAAATGAAAGTCATGAACATGACCATACTAATGACCATAATGAAGCCAGCACATAATTCAGAGAAATAAGCTCTTCTTTAAACGTGCAATGATCCAACTAGCGCTGAATGAACAGCCTGTGCTATGCAGTATCCAAAGCTCCTCTGGTTCAATGAGCTCACAGAAAAACTCATAAAAAGTCCCATTTGAAGATCATCTATCTAAAACTTCAGTGCTTCATCTAAAACAATTTGGAGATGGTCATTCAGGCTATGGAACTGAAATTACGCTTATGACACTGATGGAGAATCTCCTGACTGGACAGAAAGCAGACAGACATTCTTCTTCTGAAGCTCTCTGCGGCGTGTTTGAGATAATACTGCCTCGTGCAAGAAAGGTGCTAAGGGAATGTAGAATGTGCTAACAAGTTTTCTGTCCCACTTTGAGGAATCATAAAATGGTTGGAGTTGGAAGGGGCCTTAAAGATCATCCTGTTCCAACCCCCTGCCATGAGCAAGGACACCTTCCACTAGACCACGTTGCTCAAATACACCAAAGCAACAGAGAAAGATCTCACCATCAGTTAGGCAGATGACCTGAGGGAGACAGAATAACCTAGGATCAATTTAAGACACCCATGAACCCATGTCTTGTAAGTGCAAAACGTTCAGAGGCTTGATTGTGGTCACCTTTAGAACTTTGGTTTAGGCTCGTAATGCTTCCCTTTCCTTGGCTGTTAAAGTCTGTTCTGTCCAAGGACACCTTTCTCAGCTTGCTTTATTTCCTGTTCTGTTTAGGGAGTCTTAGATCACACAATGGCAGCCATTTTTCTTGCATGGATGACTGTTAATTAACTGTTGCTCACACCAACTACGGGTTGCTTGGCTGACCTGCAACACCTATCAATAACCATGTATTATCCTAACAGGATAACACGCGCTTCCCAATGAAAACCAGCTGACTGAAATAGCTGATTCTGATGGAAGAGAAAATAATTTGAAGCCTTTACATACTGAATCTTTTGCTGCTTAAGTTACAAACACACGAGTCTGTTGCAGACTGCAGTTTAAGAGTGTTCTTGGCCTTCTCGATGGCACTACATTCTCACACTGCAGCACTGATAAGCATCACTGTCTAGAAATTCCAGTTGTGTAAGAAACTCAGTCCTTGCTGCTGGCCAACAAACAGACCTTACTTATTCACAGGTCTGCCATTCCTCAGCTGGGTTACAGCAATATTGTATGTATGGATAACATGTCTCCCATATTTAGGGAGTTTTGAGAAGTACGTAATGCTGTAGCATATCTTAGAAACACATGCAATTTGTAGGCATATCAAATCAATCTCTGTGGCTTTCCACAGAATTCAAATTAAATTTATTATCTCAGTCTTATCTTCAGAGAACATAATTTCCAGTACAGCTATGGCTTCAAGATACGAGGTTGTCTGTTGTTGACAAGAACAGCGCTCTTCACTACGGAGGTGAGGTAGTCCGTTCAGGAGGCAGCTTACAGAGAACTGATTGCAAACAGCAAAATTACGTCTTCCAAAGACACAACAGAGTTCACTATCATCCAATCCCAAGTGCAAAGCAGATTTCTTTTACCTTGGTTTCTTCAATCCAAATGTTTGGTTTCGAAAATATCCATTTATTTTCAAGTAGTAATGCCCCCCCCCACCTATGAAAATAAAATGTTTCACATGCTCTTGCTCTTGAGGCAGGATGAGAGTACGAACAACGTGCAATGTATTCTAGCACAGGAGAAACTTGCTTGATACCATCCTTTCACTTCGTAACACATATCATAATGTATTCAGCGTTAAATGTATGTAGTGGTTAAGAAGAGATTCTTAGTGCAAATAAGGAGCTATGAAACTTTGCCATAAACAGTATTTTCTCATGATGAAAGCATGTTAGATGCACTTTAAAGTCTATGCAAGTCATTGGAAACATATTTCCAACACTGTAATTCTTTCTCTACTCCTCATATTAAATGGAACTTGCATGCCATTCTCCTCACCAGCACCAATCTTTTGACTAGTTCAGATGTGTCGCTTACATTTCTCTGTATGCCTCTGCCTGTTAGTAATTCACACACATTCATAATTTGTTAAAATTTCGCACATTGCAGAGCTTTTGACTCTTCTGATTCTCAAGCCAGTCACACACTAAATGCCTAAATTGGTTTGAGCATCGGCAGTCTAAGCAAGACTTGACAGACCTACTATAGTTGCTAGGATAGATACTGTTTGCGTGAGGGAATATGGCTGTAGCTGTAGTCACCATCCTCTTTTTTTTTTTTTCTTGGCTCAGAAAAGCTGGTAAAAACATCACTAATATCAGTTGTTGCACTTTTCGGGAAGTGACAGATGGCATTCAAATTCAAGCACAGAAAAGTTTTGTTGATAACTGTACTTGTATTGCATACGTTTTAAGGCTACAGTTTCCTTATAGCCAGTAAAAGCACTATTAATGCTACATCCTGAAAAGCTGCAGGACTGACCTATGCTCTGTATAAATCAGTCTCAAAGGACCACACTGTTTCATTAATGTTAGTGAATTTTGCTTATGTCTGTTTTCCAGTTTGCCAAAACGTTTGCAAGTAGCAAAGGCACAATACAGCAGTGATGCTGATGGACTTCAATTTATTGGTTGTGCAGTGCATACAAAACAACACATCTAGGGGGGTCCTCACAGGATCGTTTCGGAGCTATCATCTTTGGTTAGCTTGAAACAAAGGAATTTACAAGCGGTACAGAGATTTTTTTCATAAGGCTTATCTCTGTAATCTCTTTTCTCCCGTTCTTTAACCAAGTATTTGATGACTATTGTTGATGGGGCTGTACAATAGCGTTCTTGTGACTTGCAGCTGTGTTTTTCAAATGAATATTTGTCTTGGATTCTCTGTGGAATCTCTCAGCAGCTTTTATTGATGTTTCTTGGTAAATGTTAAACACTACATCAATTCTTTGACTTTCTGCACACTCATGTACTGCTGATAACCAGGTACTTGTTAACTGTTTATTCTTTGGACCACACTCATTCCATCGGTGACGATGGCCTGCTGTGGTTTCAGTACAGTTTGCATTCCACACAGTCCCTCTACCAAAGTTGCCTGCTTTATTCTTCAGTGATCTATCCAATGTTGTCAGTGTGCAATGAATAAGACGTACTGAGTATTCCTGCTTGGAGCAATGCTTCCCCCCCCCTCCCCCCCATTAAATTATTGTCTGTTTTGAATATTATTATTTAGACATCCTTGCATTTTCTGCTCTTCTTTTGGTGACTGAAAACATTCTGACCTTCTCTCTGGAAGTCCATTCATGGAACTACCACATGAAAAAAATGCTCTCGAGATGATTCTTAAAATAACTGCAGGTCTGCTCGCCTCCTTTATGTGCTTTTAGGTCATCAATACCATCTGGCAGGGCTGACTGGTAAGCTGACGAGATCTACTGGTCATTATTGATTGACTTTATCTTAAGCATTTCGCGCAAGGTGTCAATACCTGGCCTGTTGGAATTTTGATTATCTATACTTGTACAGATATTCTCTCAGATGCATGCTCCATTCTGCATGAGTTAACCTGGAGATCTTTGGCTGTTTCATGTCTCTCAGCTACCTTATACTAATATTTTGATGGTGGGCAGCAAGATTGTATTTAGGTGCAAACTAAATCTCCTTGAACTAAATTGATTTGAAACTAAATCCCTTTAACCTCCTGTAGTCTGAATGGACTTCTGTGGTTGAGCGGATTTAGTGTCAAGAAAGGGAGGTCCTGCTTCCCTCCAGCTCTGCTGTTCGTTCCTGTGCCAGAACCACAGAATCACAGAATGTTAGGGGTTGGAAGGGACCTCTAGAGATCATCTGGTCCAACCCCCCTGCCAGAGCAGGTTCGCCTACAGCAGGTTGCACAGGATGGTGTCCAGGCGGGTTTGGAATGTCTCCAGAGTCGGAGACCCCACCACCTCTCTGGGCAGCCTGTTCCAGTGCTCTGCCAGTGTTCCATTCCCCTCCCTTATACAGTCACTGTTTTTTCATTTAACTCTACTCATTTCACATTTGCAGGGAGTTTAATTCTCTATCCATTTATCTTTCAGAAATGGCTCTCATGAGGTCAGATGAGCACTGCTGGTGGTGAAGGAAACAGCAGCAACACAGTTACAGTCAAGAAAGAAGAGAGCAGGACAATCCCTTTGGTAGCAGACAGCCACAGCATGAAACTATACCTTGAAAGTGTGTTTTTTATTGTTAATATAAGATGATCTCTGTGCTGGTTATCTTCCCCTAGTTCCACATTTCCAACTCCTTCATTATTTTGGCTCTAGTTATTCTGTGATGAGTTGGATCAACCTGGCTGCTGATCAACAGTTTGCTTACCTGAGAACCCATCATCTGTGTTTGTGTGTTAGTTTTCAAGTGGATCTGACTCACCCTTTGGCTGCATGATTACCAGAACTGATGCAAGGGAGGTAATGGCAATATGTACCTGAAGAGAGAGGAGAGGTCAAAGCCCTGTTTTACAGTTGGAGATCAGTCTTGATTCGCCGGAGTCAATCGTGAGACTGTAGTTAGACAAACTCTTTAAGCCGAAAGTGCTGCTGGAAGAAAGTCCTGCCTCCCTGCCCAGTGAGAACAGAACTTTCCAACCCTGTGCCACTTCCTTCTGCCACTGCTCAGGCTGCCGGCGCAGCACAGCTGGCTGCGTATGTGCAGGATGATCAGAACCACGAAGCGAGTTACCTGACAACCCGTTTTTCAGGTTAAGGTTTCAGGCCAACTCCCCAGCCCGGCTCTGCCTGCAGCTGCCAGGTGAGGCCGGGGCAGAGCTGGAGGGACGGTGGCACCGTCTCCTTCAGGGGCAGCCTGGCCTTGACGCAAAGCGTCTGGCTACAGCTGCAGGCTTGTACTTGCTGTGCCTTGACTGACTCACCCATGGGACCCTCCCAGCAGGGTCTGGCAGCCCCCTCTGACCCGGCCTTCAGAGGCTGGCGGGGGCGCCTGTGGACAAAACTGGCCAGGGCCGGGGCAAACGCGCCTATGGCCGCAGCCAGGGTGGTGGCACCCCACGGTGGCGGCTGTCCCCGGGGAGCCGTCACCTCTCCCCCCACCCCCGTTCGGCGCCTCGGGCGCTACTGAGGCGACGGGCCCCCGTCCCCGCGCCCCCCCGCCGCAGCCCGCCCCCTGCTCCGCCCGCCCCTCACGCTGCGCCGCCATGTCGAGCCTCCCCCCGCTCCGCCCGGCGCCCCCGCTCCGTCGCCGCCAGGCCCCGCCCAAGGCAGGCAGACAGGCGCATGCGCAGAGCCGCCGTAAACAGGCGCCGCCGCTCCTCCCCCTTACGCCGTTTGCGTGGCCGCCTCCACGCAGGGCCGCGCGAGCGCCGGCGGCGGCGGCGGCTGCGCAGTGGCGCTACATCCGGGCACTGGGGCAGGATGAATGCTCCTTTCCAAGATGGCGGCGGAGGGAGGAGGGAAGGAGATGAACGAGATTAAGACCCAGTTCACCACCCGGGAGGGGCTGTACAAGCTGCTGAGCCACTCGGAGTACAGCCGGCCTAACCGGGTGCCCTTCAACTCGCAGGGCTCCAACCCGGTCCGCGTTTCCTTCGTCAACGTCAACGACCAGAGCGGCAACGGAGACCGGCTCTGCTTCAATGTGGGCCGGGAGCTCTACTTCTACATCTACAAGGGGGTCCGCAAGGTACCGGGGCTGGGCCGCTGGGCTGGGGGGGAGTGGCGGGGGCTCGGCGCCGCCCGCCCGCCCGCCGACAGTCCGCCGGCTGCCACTGGGGTGTGGGAGCCCCGCCGCGGGGGGCTGCGCCGTGGGCGGGGGGCAGAGGCCGCCCCGTCGGGCCACTTCTCCTTCGGCCCCCCCCCCCCCCCCCCGCGGCGGTCTCGGGGCCGGCAGCTTCTTGCTTGGGGCCTGGTTGCGGCTGGGAGCTCAGCCGCTGCTGCCGATTAACTGGCCTGTGGGGCAGCGGCGAGGCGAAGGGGGAGCGTAGGCCCGGGCTGGCAGGGCTGTGTGAGGGAACCGGTGCTGGCTCAGTGCTGCTGGGCTACGTCAAATACGGTGTCACCAACAGTAGGGGGGTGGGTGTGTGTGTGTGCTGGGGCCCTGTGGAGGGATGCGATTGCTCGGGCCCTCCTTGGCATCCGGGACTGAGGGTTGACTTTCCATTGGCAAGGTAACCCTGGGACTCCTTCACCTGCTGATTCAGATCCGACTGTGCTGGACACTAATGCCTGTCGTGGTGGCGTTAGATCCCTGCTTCCAGGATCCTTCTAGCTTTGACTGAATAGCTACAGTATGAGCTATAATTTTAGGCCTTTATCATGACTTTGAAGAGTGGACTGATTTTAAGATTGCTTCTAAATGACAGCAGTGTGATGAGTTGTTTTAAATGTCAGATAATTAATACAGAGAAAGTTGCTTTTGCAGGAAAGAACTATTGATGCACTTGAGAGAGATTCCTTACCTGTCATTATTTGGTGCAGGACAGTGCATGCATTTGATCACTTAGGTCACCGTATTTATGAATAAACCCTTTCTGCGTGTTGTTTCTTAAGGTCTTTGATTTTCTGGGCTTTAGAGAAGGATTCAGAATTTGTCACGCAGAGGGACCATGTGTCACTCATAATATATGTGAACACAGATATAATGATTGTCAGCTTTCTGGTTTATGTTTCAAAAAGTGGGTGTTCATTATCTTAGGTGCTTGGGACTCAGCTACCATAATGTGAGTACCTTGAAATCTTCCTGCTCTTAGCCCATCATTTAACATGGGATGAAGGCGCAGAGAACTAGTGAGGTACGCAAGGCTGTACAGGAAGTTTGTAGATAAGCAAGGAATTATACTTGAATTTACTATGTCCTAAGCTAGTCCCTGTATCACTCCTCCTCTGTATAAAATATAAGCAACAACTGGAGAATAAAGCCTACGTGTTTATCTGTTGACTGTGACTTGACAGATCTGAGATGTCCTGTATAATTATATGGAAAAGCATGCATATGGATTTTAGTTTCACCCTTTAATGAATTTGAATAATTCAGTTATGTTTTAAATAATACTTGGACAATAGTTGCTTTAAGCATACCGTGAGTATTTTGTAACAAACAGTATTTGCTATTTATAAGCATTTGCTGTCTTTTACTATTTACAAGGTATTATGGGTAGCAATATCTCTGAAAATCTGTATCCTAAATTATTACCATGTTTGGATTTTGATATCTTACGTTCGGTTTTTTCGTTCATTTTTTCAATATTTTGATATCTTACGTTCATTACTTCCATACAAAGTAACTGCAGAGTTCTCTCACTTAGATTACAGAGCAGGCCTTTATGTAGTTTAGTAATGGTACATGTGAATCTTGCAAGTTGTCTTAGTCATCTCTTGCCACACTTCTGAAAAATCAGGATCTAAAGCCTGGGACTTCATTGAAAATAGGGAACTGAATAACTTTTTCAAATTATAAAAACTGCTTTGAGCTGAGTATTTTAATTTTTGTTTTAGATGCTAAAAGCTGCTGGTGATACTCAGTGACTGAGAAAATTTTAGTTTGTCAGACTGTTAACTAGTGAGCTTTGAGGCATACCTTTGACAGTGTTAAATACCTTTTTTCTCCAAGTTCTGTAAGACATACGCATTATTAGAGCAGAATTCATTTCAGTGACCTTTTACAGTGTTAACAATTCAAAATACACTGTATATTCAGTATGTATAATACATTAACTTTAGTAAAGTGAACCTAGAGAAAGAGCTGAAATAGACTGAAACACACTTAAGGAAAATGCTTCAAATGAGAATGGGGAAGATGGTCTGTCTTAAGCTTGTAATACTTGCTTCTTTGGAATTTATTTTGAAAGTATTCAACTGGAAGTCATTGTTTTGTCTGTGTACAAAGTTGATGTAAGAACAGGCTGACAGCCTTCAAATGATTATTTGAGCTTTTGAGAATCAAAAGCTGTATCTTGTGGCTGTCATAAAAGGGAGAGAGCTTTTGTTACCTAAACTCTGCCTTAAACCAGACAAAGTATCAAACTCTGCATGCCTTGCTGTTCTTGGGGGCAGAAGGAGGAGAGAGACTTTATCTGTTGAAGACCTACCTATTAGTGATCTTCTGCATAATACCAATGCTAATAGCTTCAGTTTTAACTGTTAGTTCATAATTATTTAAGTATCGTTTTAAAAATTTCCCTAATTAAGACTATAATTTTCATTTTGGCTAAGTCATATTAGAATATTGGAGTACGAGTTGAATTTAGTGAAGCTGTGCTTTGTGTATATATCAGTAGTAATGATTTTGTCTTTTTTAAAATCTTTTTTTAAGGTCTGCTTCTTTTCTTACGAAGAAAATGCTATGTTTTTACTAAAATGAGTGAAAGAACCACCAGGACTTTATTTTAAGTAACCGTGTCTGTGAAATACTGAGATAATTCTTGCATTGGTAGTCCATTGCAGATCGGTACATATCAAGTAAGATCCCCACTTAAGCCGTGAATGACGCTTAAGAATAAATAATATAATATTGAGTCAAAGATACCACTTGAAAGGATATTTCTTGAAATCAGTGATGCCAAGCTTTCTTCTTTTAGTTTCTCTTAAATCCTAAATACATTGTATCTGCTACATCTAATTTGTAAGTCATCTTTTTAAGTAGACTGTTAATGTATGTGTTCAGTTTAGGGTATTTAGCCTATATAAAGAAAGAATGTTTCCAGGGATGATTCTTTAACCTTGATCCTTCTTCAAGAAACTTGGTTGGAACGTTAAGTCTAGCATCCAGGAGATTTGAGCACTAATAGACTATGATAATAATTTGGTAGAGAGGCAAGCGAGAGTTTTGGACAGCATTTCAAGCTGTCTTTAGAGACTTTTTGAAGGAAAAACATATTTTCTCCCAACTTTGTTCTTTGCCTCTTTAAAAAAGAAGCAGAGTTTTTACTGCTTCATGGTTCTGTGTTACCACTAAACTCTACCATTACCCTGAAACACGTTACCGTGTTTCTATGTTTTCCATGTCATAGAAAACACATGAAGCCAGTGCATTGTTGTTTTTATAATGAAACTTGTGCAGCTCTCTTTGTGTTAATAAGGCAATGCAGGCTTCCAGAAAACTGCTGGTTTCTGATTTGGAGCCGCTGAAAAAAGAAATGAACCTGTAGTTTAGTATGGAGAAATTAAACTGTGATGGAATGAGATGTGGTTGCTTTACTTATGCAAGTATATAATTATTCTCAACTGTACTGGGTGTCACTGGGCTTTCCCTTTCAGTCCTCCTTAACTTTGGCTTTAAGGTTAGATGTGTACAGTGATCTCTTGTTAATCTGGAGGGGTAAATTTTCATGAACTCAACTGATGTAGTGACAACTGAAAATGATGGCCTGGCAGTATGGTGTCCTCTTGGAAGTGTGCTCCTGTCTCCTTGCTGTCTTTGTCAGTGTTCAACCTCTGGTCGAGCTAGTCCAGCTTGCTAAACCAGCAGCAAGATACTTGCTGTTTTTCTGGACAGATTTTCTCTTGATTTGGTGAGTCGAAGTGTCTCATCTTGGGGTCAGATATTAGCGGGCACAGTGAGAGCAAAGAAAGGGTTGCAGGGGGGAAAAGGAGCAAAGCTTCCCTCTTCAGTGGACTGGGCTGTCAGATCGGATCCGCTGCCTTATGAGGCCTCACTTGAGTAAAGCTTCAGCCTTAAGTCAGATTTCAAATGATCTGTTCTCAGGGGACCATTGACTTAATTTTGTTGAAGCAAGTTATCAGTGTTACAGGAAGAATTTTCTGTTATTTTAGGGGTTTTCTTCTTTGTGGAGTAGGGTTATAAGGTAAAAATTCAGAAGTTACTGCTTAGACTATGATACATTCATGTTTTGGATGGGTTGTCTTTTTTCTGCAGCCCCAAGTCCAGAGTGAGGGCTGTTACTTGATTCTTGCTTATGAGGCAGTCTTCAGGGACTTGTAAGATAGTTTGTGGCTAGCTTTGCAAAATGATTTATTAGTTGATTTATTAGTCTTGAAAAGGAGAGCACTGTCTCCTCTTCCTCGCCTTAGGAATGACTGACAAAACAAGGCTTTCTAGATTGTTGCTGACATTAACTATCAAATTTGTTTCCCTTTCTACTGGGAAGCTAGTGCATTTTCCTTTAAGAAATTGTGTATGAAATGTGTATGATAATTAATGTATTCTCTGTATTTTGTAAACATTTCTGGACAAGTTAGTCTGCAACTGTCATTGCAATAGTTGTATACAGGTACACATTAGCAATAGTGTCACAAGGTACAGAGTCTTAGTTTTTACATAACATTGGGAAGTTACGAGATTTGAATGTGTAGTTCAGCTTATTTCGTTATGTTAAGCTTTTTGCATTGTATTTAAATTCTGATTACCTACTCTCTTTGTTAGAGCGTGGCAGACTTCTGTAACATTGGTTGTTCCATTTTTTTGGAACCTCTTTCTCATGAAAAGAGGCTTTGTCTTCAGTGCTACTTTTTTCTACAGCTACCGAAAGCAGCAGTCTGTCAATAACTATATTATAAGATGTTGTATTATAAGAATATTATAAGATGTTGTAATAGTGTTGGAGAAGAAACATAAATAGGTGGTAAGCTCAGGTTGGCGGAGGCATGAAGGGCAGAATCTGTTGATTATCTTTTTAACCTTATAGGAAGCAGTTGGCTTAGAAATAATTATATTTGTACTGAGATGAAAGTAATCTTGTATTTCAACTTCTTTATTAAGAGTTAGCATATTGGCAGTTCCTCATTATCAGTAAAAAAAGCCTGATGACACGTAGGTTTCCTTCCTCTGCAGTTCTCTAAATTACCTTTTCTGGCTTGATACTGGAGTCTCTGTTGTCCAGTTGAGCAGTGTTATCCTTGGTGTGGTGACTTTCATGCTTTAGACTGTTCATCTAGGATCTTGTCTCAACAACAGAATGATAATGGGTGGCATTTGTCACTGTGCTTAATGTATTGCTCTGGGAAGAGTAGTGCAAGACAATTCTGGATTGGAATCTGTGGAGAAAACCAGCAGACTTTCTCAAGACGTGATGGGAAGGTGAGTTTATGTTACTGTTTATTTAGAGATCATTAAGCTGTGTCAGGCCTCCAGAAAGATGTACGTTTTAATAACACATATGAGCTATAAAAATGCTGAGATTTGTAAAGATCTTTGAAGATAAACTTGCTCTGAAGGGGTGTGAAGTATACCTGTGTCTTTGTGACCAGTTCTTAAACATGCAGTAACAAGAATTCCACAGTCCCCCTGAATAAATTGTTTTGGTGCTTAGTTTTCCCTCTTCTTGAACTTCTTGTTCAAGGCGGGTGGGGGGTGGCGCGAAACAGGCTGAATGCTGTTATTTAACGCGGACGTAAAGAAGAGTTGACTATTGCCTTTGGCTTCTACACACTTGAAAACTTACTAGTTTGTCCTCATTTTTCCTGAGGTAAGTAAATCTAGTTCTTTTAACCTTTCTTCTCAGATCTTGAGTTCTGTATGTTTGATTGCTGTTCTCTGTATTGGCTTCTATTAACTTGCATTTGTGGCACCTAAACTAAACATAGCGCTTCCACTGTGACTTCAGTGCCAAGTAAGGGAGAATTACTGCCTGCTGTATGTATCTTCTGATATTCTCCCTAACATATTCAATAATGTTGGCATTTTTGAATCCCGCTCATAGCGTTGACCCACTTGGATTGTTTCTTACCATATTGCTGCTTTCTCTCCATTTTTATCCAGGCTTTGATTTTTTTGTTGTTCTTTATAAATGCCATGTAGCGTTTTCATTGAATTTTATTCTTAAGTTCATTAGAGAGTGTTTTTATTTCTAATTCTGTGCTGCGTGCTGGAAAAAATCCTTCCAGTCTTGATGTCGTTCACAAATTTGATGTGTACTCTCATCCATTAACAAAAGTATCTTATAAACTTAAACCACGCGTTGCATTTGCTGCTGACCTTTTTTTCTAGTGCAGTTATTTTTTCAGAAGACAGTTAATTTGGTGCTTGCTTTTGGCAAGTTTACCTTGTGTGCCTGTTTGCTCTTTGTCTAGGTGCTTACAGTCTGTTTTGTTTCAGTGGTTTTGATACCAAAGAAAGGTTTGCTACTATGACTGTCAAATTCTACTACAAAGTGTTCTGCATTTAAGTACTTATTTATACCAGATACAAATGTCACTCTTGCTGTCAAAGGTGCCATGCAAAGGTGGCTAATGGAAGTACCACAATAAAGCCAGCAGAACTTTTCTCAAAGGCAGCTGGTGCCATCCTGCAGCTGGGGTGATATTCTCTTTCTGTGCTGGAAGAATTTGCGTAGTCCATGTTTTTTAGGTGTGGCGTCCCTCTTCAAAAAGGTGTTGTAGATATCTTTTTGGCAAGAAATCCCTTAATTGCTTACTGAGTTTTTTCTTCTCTATCTTGTAGAAAATTGTTGTGACTGGATTCACCAGTCCTGTGGAGATATTGTGGCTATCAGTAGTATTTTGCCTGTTGATCTGTGCTTGTGAAGGTATTTGAAAGTGTCTTGGAATTTTTTTTTTTTTCAAGTGTTTAATGGATGGATATACTCACCAGCTTGAGATTTATGATGTAGATGGATGTTTTTGTTTCTTAATTCTAGGTGGTCTGTACTAAGGTCTGCCAAGAGATGTTACAAAATGTTCCTGTGGAGTTTCACGGAGGGTGGGGTTTTTTGGTAACTGCTTTCTTTCAATGGCACTTCTGAAGGAAATAGTGAAGATCCAATGTAGTTTGCAGGACTGTAGGTAGATTTAAGGGTTTAACTCTGTTGTGAGGCTTATATAGAACAAATATGACTGTCTCGAATAAGAGGAAAGACTAAAATGCTGCTTTAAAATGACACTGTTACACTGTTACATGTTTCTTGCTGTGGAAGAGAAGGAAGTATCTGCACTTGACAGAGCTGGGGGCTACTTCTGAGCTGTAGATAGTGGCATTAGTCTGTAGTGCTTTTACTTCTGCTAGTCTGTGCTTCAAGTCCATATCACAACTGTTTGACTTCAGTAAGCCATTGCAGAATGTCCTCTGAAGGATTGTTCTCTGCAGTAATAGTTCATTTATCTGTGGCTGCCTGTTTGGCTGACGTGTTTGAGACTGAACACTATGCTATGCTGGGCAACCCCCCAGACTGGTGTGCAGTATTTTGTAGGCAGTGAATTTGTGTGTATGTGGTTGGTTGGGTTTTTTTTTTTTGCCACTGCATGTATATTCTGGTTTTTGTTTGGTATTGAAAATGTGTTTGTAGTAACAGTGCACTTAGATTAGTTCAGTTGGGGGAATTTAAAGTAGCGTAAACCCATTAATTGTGGTACTTACTCTTTGCAGACTGACAAAATTTTAGTTGTAATGCTTAACAAATGCAAATAATGGTAATTTGTAACAAACATTTCTGTCTCTTGTGAGTTTCATGGGCCAGCTTTGTCAGAATGTTTACAAAAGGTTTGTGCTACGTGCTTAATTTACAAGGAGTTTGCATTATGTTTTGACATCTGATGGTCTGCAAAACAGTTAAGTAGTTATCTGTTAATAGTTAAAATGTACATTGAAGATGCCTTAGATGCTAACTGAACATTTCCTATACCCATCTCTGAGAGGACTGCAAGCCAGAATTGTCTTGTTTGACATTCTAGAATCAAATATAATGCCCGAGTTTGAAGTATTGGTGTAATTCTCTGGCTAAAGGGAACCATCTGAAATACTTTCTTTCGAAGCACTTGTATCCAAAGGCCACTTGCTGTACAGTTGTCATGACTATGAGTTGACACACTTGGGCAAATTACTATTTGAAAATGGTGCCATTTAGTGCCAATAGTGCCTAATAATGCCATTATTCTCTTAGAACGCTTAAGGAAACTAAAAACTAACATTAAATGTGCCATGCTGTAAGTTAAAATAATAATATTCTGTTGTGTCTTTCTCAGAAATCAAGTAGTTTTCCTTCCTTACCTCACCCCACTTGTAAATCCAAATGTATAAGCAGTCCATCTTCTAGCATGTACGTACCTCCCATTTCTTATCCCCTGTAACTTAAAATAAAGCAGCTGCTTTTGCTTGTTCTGGCTTCTGTTTAGCAGACTGTTGGTAAACTAGATGTAGCCCTATAGTCTTTGTGGGCAGGACCACCAGCCGCTACAATTGAAATCTTTCCAGTGGCAGTGTCATAACTTGTGTTGGGATTTTTCTCTTGCATTATTCAGTAAAGCTGTTCGTAATGGAATGATAGATCTCTAATAGATACTTTCTGCAAATTGATTTCAGTTTTGGTTTACCAACTATAATCGGTCTTTAATTTCATGACTTAATCATAAGGTTCTCATGTGGCTGTAACGGTCAAAGAAACAATACTTACAATTTTTTTTTTTTTTTTTTTCATTTTTAACTCTGTGGGATTGGAAGGTGGCTGTAGTAAGCAGTTCTTGGTTTAATAATGCCTAAGTTTTGTAAACCTAGAGAATGTAAAGTGCTGTATTAGACTAAATGCTGGTCTAAGCAAGAACTTTAACTTAAAAATGCCCTGGAGTAGGGAGAAAAGATTGCATGTTATGAACAAACTTCATTATCCCCAGTCTCCTAGGAATAAACCCCAGTAATTCTTATGATCTTGCAAGAAGGTTGCATACATTTTGTCAGGAAAGTGATACCACGTAAAACTTTAAGAGAACTCCAATTTATGGCTTTAATGCTCCCTTTCAACTAAAGGAAGGGGGAGCAGTGACAACAGGAGACTGAATGGATGCCAATATGTATTGAAACTATCTTGTTAAAAATCCATGGCTGGTGAAATGAACTGTTGGAATGATGCCTTAAGGACACTTAGCCTGCACAGTCACAAGGATAACTCAGTAAATCTGGCTAACATAAATGTCTTCTCTTCATGACACTTACAAATGTAACCATAACAAGTAATCTTACAAGCCATAGTAGTCACAGTCTTGTCATATTTTTACTGTGACAATTTATTTCTCAGGATTATTTTTCTTTGGTCGCAGTTCTTGTAACTAAGACTTCTACAGAAGTGCAAATTTTCTTTCGATTTGAGGGGGATACTGGAACATGACCCTTTTATAAGTTTGAAGCTATCATTGAAATTAAATTTTGGCAGAAGTTTTTGTAAAGTTGTTATCTTGATTTTTCTGGTTTTCTATTAGTTACTGTCTTCAGTATTATAGAAAAACAGTTATGCAATGGTTTGGGTTTTTTTTAAAAATCATGCTCTTAAGATTTAAATTATAGTTTAGATTTGCATGAATTAGTGGTCTAAACGGCAAATACTACCTCTAAAAATCAACTTTAATACTGTATTGTGAAGCCACAGAGAGGAGCTTTGTCTGCATTTTCCTTCAGATTTCCACCTTTCTTTTCTACTAGGCTCTGTATAGCAAACAGTTGGTTTTATTTTTCAGACTTTCGTTTAAATGAAAGCATTTCTAGAGCTCTGTGCCTTTTTTTGTTGTGGGTTTTTTTTTTTTAAATAGGAGGGTGGGCCAGAGACCTTCAATAGCTACCTGTATGCACTTAGGGTGTGAGGAAGGTCTGTCTTTAAAAAATAATTTGTAGGAGCCGGAATAGTTGCATGGTTAGGCAGTACCACTTTTGGTGTACTACAGAATGCAGTGTTTTTTACCTGTCTTACAGGTGTAGCACATCTTGCATGTGTCTGTATGTGTCAGTTCAGATTATTTCTCTATTGCTTATAAATAACTGAAGATTTTTTTTTTAAGCTTGCCTGTTCAGTGTGATATATTGATCCAGGAGGAATTTTGTCCCAAAGAAGACATTCAGGCATACAGGTTGGAGTTTGTAAAAGAAAGGTGCTTGGGTTGACCAGGGAATTATTGCTGTTTAATAGCATTAGCTATGTATCTCAATGGGTGACTAATAGCAAAATCTTGCTGTTACTTCAGAATGTGATCTTATGCTCTATCGTCTCGAAAGGAAACTATCCTGTTATGTTCACATCAGTTTAATCCATGGGGATGGCTTGTCTTTCTCGCCTTCAGCGGTGAAACTGTGGTCCCTTGTGGAGATTAACTTCTGTCTGTCGGGCACAGTTAGCAAACACCTGCAAAGTTTTAAGATGCTGTTCTTTCTAGATAAAGTTTCCAACCAGCTAACAGTGTTGGCAGAATAGACTCTGTGCCGATGAAGTAACTGGGCAAGTGTAGTTCTGTGTTTTAGCCAAAACACAGCCTCTATAAATGCACCAGACTGAACTGGGATGGTTAAGCGTGGGCACATGTTGGCACTTCTGAATCGGAGAGATGGGGCAAAAAACTGTTTGGAACGACTCAAACGCCCAGATGAAGCTCCTTTAGTGATGCTCAAGATGATTTGTACTTTTTCTCATAGTTAAACTAAAGTGCTCATTGTCGGTTAAGTTACTGCAGCAGTCCAGCGGCAGCTTGCTTAGCTGCTCTAACTCTGTGTTGCGCTGTAGCAGCGTGCATGTCTCTTCCCTCTGAGCAGCTGGTAACCCCTTTTGCGAAAAAAGTATTAGGCTGGCATTGATCTGTTTGATCTGTGTCTTGGGTTTTGGTAGTCCTAAATTGGTAGAGGCTTTGCTTGTGCATGAGAGAGAGACAGACAAACAGGAGTGCTATTAAGATCAGTTCTCAGAGAAGTCCAGTCTTACAGTGCTAGAAAACACTTCTGCTGTGCTTCCTCTCCAGGCATTTGGAACCCCTTCTTCGGTTGTATCACCTCTGATTAGTAGGTCTCTTGCAGCTGTGGCACTTCCAGTGCAAGTTGACATAAAGGAAAACTTAGATTTGGGCAGCCTGCTGATATTGGTGCTGGTTACAGGTATGGTTATTTTTGACAGCAGAAATCCCTAGCAGTAGTATGCATATTGGTATGGCCGTGTTGATGGGAGAGGTGATTTAATAGCTGGGCTGTGTTCTGTCGGTAGCCTAACTGTGATCCGTTCCGTGCCCTCGCGTAGGCTTGTTTGGAGCTGTGGCAAAACACTTGAGATGTGGGCAGTTACTCAGCGGGCAGCTCTGCTGTTTGCAAGGTCAGTAGGTGACGACAGGTAGTCTGATCACTCCCCCCTACACTTGAGACAAAAATCAGCCTGGGGAAAGGTAATATTGTGTGACTATTTCTTACATTAAACAATTTTAGCCCTTTAATGGTAATTTTTAAAGAAAGTGATTAATAGCAGTCAAAAGGGGTGGTTTTTTTCCCCGTGTAATATATGTACTGGTGAAACTGTCGGTACGTGCTGTTACTTAAAGTATCTTAATACTTTGCTTGCTTTAAGGCTATTGGGAAAGCTAGTCCTGCAATTGGGAACATGCTGCCTTTTGTTCTAAGACTTCTGAAGCGGATTCTGGTTTGCGGACTAGCTGATATCCTAGAGCTTGTATATACGGGATTGTGGGAAATCGGAGTTCTCTGCAGTGAGTCTGTGTTAGGGATTTGGTCCTTCATATTTGTGTTTTAGTAGCCTGTGCTTCTATTCTTGTTCTGTAACACTGTTTGCCTAGTTGGGTTGGGTCCTTACGAAATGTCTGCAGCCCCGGAAGGAAGATGCATTGCAAATTAACAACTTCAGGACAAGAGTTAAGGCAAATATGTTATTTCGTCTGTCCGTTACTAAATACGACCACAAAAAGCATAAACCAATGGGGCTCATTCTGATTTTGGAGCATAGGTTGTACGTTTGGTCGATAATTTATTCTTGTAACTTCTGTAGGACTGTTCTGGGGCTCTTAGAGTAACAGCCAGTTACATGTTATTTTTAGTACGAAAGTAATTAGGGCTTTGTTCTAGTAATATTTTGTTAACATGCTGCAACATGATGGAGTTATGGGCTTAATAAAAACACTGTATCAAAATGTCCGGCATTCCTGTACGACTTGCAAAATCCAACAGTAGCTGGAAAAGACACAGTTCTGACTTGCTGGGAAGACATTACTGTGTTGTATTTGACTCTTATTGAGCTTTGTAATGAAAAAAATATAAATTGATTAACAATTAACTGCTACAGTGAAATAAGTTTCTATAGCAACAGGGCAATGCAGGGTACAATTATTCAGCCTGCTTTTCTGTAACAGATAATTTTTTCTTACAAGCAGTGCATTTACTCTGTTGGACTAAAACATGGTTTTGTTATAGCAACAGATAATCCTGAGCTCTCTTATGTGCTGAAAAGGGGATGGGGGAAACTTTCAAAGATAAATACCAGGGTGGTAGACTGGTGGAAACTCAACCTACTACTACTTGCCTATATATTATTTGGTATAATGGAGCTATACTGGATATGTTATTGTGCAGTATGAACTGCACTTCTACCTGCTGACAAGTCTGCAGGAAACTGAACTTGCTCTAATTTAATAATAATGATCATAGAGTAGCTTTCAAATTTCAGTAAATCAGTTAATAAAGTTTAGTCCTGATGCTGATTCCCCTAATCAGTCAGGCTTTTGCTTATTTGTTCTTTGTATGTTTGAAGTCTCTGTATGTTTTGTTTGTTTTGATATTTCTGAGTACTCGTAGAGAGGAATGTTCTACTTTAAGCTTCGCTGTTAAAATTGGAAAAGATTACGATATTGTCAAGGGACTGCAGGTGTTGGGGATTTTTGCCATAAAACACATTTGTAAAGCCAACTCTTAAGTGTTACTGTATTTTCGTCTTTTTAAAGTTAGAAAAAATGAAATTTGAACAACTTCATTGATGAAGCTACAGCAGCCTTAATGTTTCAACAGGGAGCTTAATTTTGTGGGATGTATTTTAAGGATACTTTGGATGTCTGATCAGTTGAAGGAAAAAACAAAAGCAGCAGTTCTGTCCCTGGCAAGCTGTATATACAGTCAACCTCAAAGGATACTATTGATCGGTGTGCATTTATTGTAAAAATGCGTTTTTCTGGTATTATAACACAACCATACCAATATTTTGGAGAACTAAAAAAATAGGGTTTAAAGCTAAAGTGAAAGTAATTGCTTTGAAGGTGTGACTGAGTAGAACACTAGTCCAACAGGTCAGGTAACTTTTGTGTGCACAAGGGGAGGAGATGAACAACTCAGAGATGACGCTATCATTAAGTCATGCAATGTTTCCAGTTTCTTCCGTATTTTGGCAGCCATCTAAAAGCAGCCTGCCAGCTCTAATTTAAATGAGTGTCACCTTTAACAGGTATAACTTTCTAACCAGTTTTACTTAGAGCTGAGCCAATTTAAACCATTTCCCAGTGAAAGTAACTTAGTAAGTGTTTAATAAGTATCCCAACTGAGCTTGTGAACTGAATAAGAACAGTTGTTGAATTGTGCCAGAATGTGTGGTTTTACTTGGAATCCATTTGATATTTACATACCTCTTCTCCTTATTTTAATTTGTCTCTTATATCTAGTATATGTAACTTTGTTCAACTCATCTGTATCATACCTCATTCAGCATTGAAAACAGGCGAAAAAGGACTGATTATAAGTATAGGCAACAGTGTGACTAGACTGTAGGAGTATGAGAAAATGAAAGCATCCACTGGAGCATAAGGAACAAGCAGGAGATCAGAAAGATAACTATTACTTTTTTACTTTAGAGCTATGAATCTCTTATAACTTACTATGTTGTAACTATAGAGAAAAGAGTTACAGTTAACTAAGCACAAATCTTAAGTGAACCTTGCAGAACTTAATTATGAAGTGTGGTTAAGGGAAAGAGATAATTGTTACAGTACACTTAGTTTTCTCAGTTTCTCAAAAGTGAAGAGACTAAAATATGTATTTTAGTGCATTCCAGTCTTTACAGAAGGTGAGATATTCTTTACACGGCGTGTGACAGTCAGTGCCTGCAAATATTTGGTATGATCTGAAATCAGTTGGCGAAATCTATTCTGAAAACAGTTGCTTTTTAATTCATCATATTCCTAACAGTGAAAACTTCTAAAAACTCTCTGACTGCTTGTTACTCCAGTGATAGGCAGGTATTTTCTTAAGGCTTATCCTTGATTGTGTTTAGGTAGAGAAAAACATGCAAGAGGGCTACTCAGCACCCCCTGCCCCACTCCACCACCACACCAGAGGGGGGGAAAAAATAATTCTCAACTGCTTCGAGTTACTTTCAGTTTAAGCTTTTGAAATTCTGAGGCAGTAGACTTCTGTGTTAGCTTTTGTGTTTTACTTAAAGTAAAACATTCACCCTGTGGTGGGAAAACATTAATGTATAACATATATTATATAGACAGCTTTATTTGAAGTTCAGGTGCTCAGCCTTTCTAGTGTAACACTCTGGCAGGAAGGGAGAATTGTAACTTAACTTCATGTCCTTATATGAACTGGCAATTTTAGATTGGTATATTATACCAGATATTTTAATTGACGGAGTTTTAGAACCTTCAACTCATTTTGTTCTGAAATGGGGAGAGAATTAAAATGCTTAGTTCTTGATATCTTTTTACATATTTTACTGGTTACAGGGACTGTGACAACTGTTGAGAAGAGAGCTTTGAGTTGAGGTCTTCAAGGAGTGGTTTTGGAAACACTTAATATGTTCCTTGGTGACATTAGGACAGAGAAGTAAGAGCACGTACATGATAGCAAAATTCATAATAAAGTTGGGAGGCATCACTGTTCATAGTCAGAGTATTTTATAAGGAGAAGCAAGCTGATATCAGAACAGTAACTGAAGTGAAAATCAGTTGAAAAACATACATAGCTAGGGAATTTTTGCTTCAGCCAGAAAACTTTGAAAAGATGATAACCAGAGGGTAATGTTGATTACAAGCTGAGTCAGCTTGTGATACAGCTGTTGAAGGCAGGAGGAGATAAATGCAATTCAAAGATACATCAAATGAGGTTTACCAATAGAAAGAAATAAGGAAGTGTCTTTTAGTGCCATTGTACAAGGCATTGAAAAGATGGCTTTAATATTGTATGAAATTCTGGTTACTTGTGTGATGAAGGTGAATTTCAACTCCTCCCGCTAGGAGAAGATGGTGTCTAATGTAAAACTGGAGACAGAAGAGTATGATCTTAATTAGCTGAGCAAAGCAATCACTATTTCTTGAAACTCTAAAAGGAAGAAGAGAGAGAATAAATAACACAAAACTTACCCAGGATGTATGAGAGAGGTCTCCCACAAATCCCAGTCATGCAAAATTTACTATTAATTCAGAAGGATCCTGCTCTTTGACCAATCCTCCTGTAAGCTATTGCTAATAGTTGAACTGCATAATGAAAACACGGTGGTGTGACAGGCTACAGGCTCTATGGGAAATACAGAATAGATTTTAAGAAGAGGCAGAGCATTTCATTTAGAAGCTTCTTAGAGCTGAGCCAGATGAACAGAATGAAGAAAATGTATTTCTATTGACACAAACACAACTATCTGTGTGGTACCCAGGCAGGCTACCTTACTGGCTTTTAGATCCAGGAGAGGAAATGAAGTATAACATACTGAGGAGCTGGACACAGTGAAGCCCAATGAAAGAAAGGAAGTACAGTTGACTTTGCAGCTATCATGGAGAGAGCATGCTATGTCTTACGGCACAGTATCTCAGTAGTTTTTTAGGGATGCTTTGGGGGGGTTATTTAGTGTTTTAGATATTCTTGGAGATGGTTCTCTGTATTGTAAGTCTGCATTTATATCACAGGCATTGAAGGTCAGAAATATTTCATCCTATCTTTAACCATAAGTGGAGCAAAGGATGAGATTTTATGGAATCAGGTAATAGTGGATGCATTAATTTACTATAAAAAGAGGTGACCAGCCAACCCTTACTTTTTTTTTTCTTTAATCATATTGGGTGGTAAGACTGAAAAAACCCGAAGCTGTAAGCCTTGTTTTGGTTTATGTTTTCCTAATCTTTTTTTTACTTACTTTTATATAAAATTTTAGTATGCTGAGGTATTTGGTATGTTTTCTGGGAATTAGGAAAGATTCCATGGGCTTAGAACAGATGTTTTCATATTCATGATCCTGTACCTGTGATAAATGTTTGAAGAAAGATCTTCAAAGTAGAAACTAAGAGAAGGTAGCAACTGTGGTTTGGCTTTGCCCTACTAATGCTAATCCTAGAACTTCAAGTTAGCCGGTTACCTGGCCTCTCTTGCATCAGAACAGAACAGTTTTCCACCAAGGTAGAAGCTTTAACATACGGAAACTGTCTTTCTCATTGAAATGTACTCTTGAAACAAATTTTCCTTTCCGACATGAATGCAAACTCTTGATTCACAGGAGAGAAGATAGTGTCAAATGGAGACTCTTTGCTGTTCTAGTGTAGCTCCTTATATAGTAAATATATCTTGTTCCTCACATCTGACTACATTCTCTTTATTTGGTAGGTATTTATGCACATCTTGGGCTATGAAGTTTCTCCATTACCCTCCCATCTTAAACAACAGCAAAAATCCTTTGGGGTTAGGAGTAAATAGTTATAGTTAATAGGGGTTAATAGTTAATAAGGTGATTCCTCCGGTATGAGAATTGCTCGTTTCACTGTTTGGAATACTTTGCGATGTTAATGTGTCTTGATCAATATGCAACACTAAACAGTTAAACAGAATTTCAAGTAGAGGCTCAGGCTGTTTGGTTACCATGGCAAACACAGTAGGAAATTCATGCCAAAGTTTGGAAAATAAGATACACAAAAGAAAACTTGTGAACTGAAATAATCACTTTGGAGAGCAAATACAGTTGTTCACAATTTATTAGAGTCTGTTTTCCAGAGAATACTGTTTTAAAAATCCTGTTTCATCAAGCAAATCTTAATTGCCAGTGCAGAGTTTTACAGAAAGCAGGCAATATTCACAAGCAGGGAAGAGTGACGTTCTTTGTTGGCTTGGCCTTTAACTGTAAGGGCATTGAGTGAATAGAATAGCCTCTCGCAGACAGCTAAAGTACTGAAGGACTGGAATCGAGGTTGACGTATTTTCAGTGTGCCATGTCTTGTTTAACAGATGTGACCAGGATAGTACGTGTGTGTGTATATATAAAATGATTTGTCTGTGTTAATGATTATATGTATGCTAGATCATGTATATATAATCTCTCTATATTTAATGAATGGTTTGTGTTTGTAGAATCATTGAATCCTTTAGGTTGGAAAAGACCTTTAAGATCATGGAGTCCAACCATTAACCTAGCACTGCCAAGTCTACCACTAAACCGTATCTCTAAGTCATGGTTATGTATATATTTTTTTAAAAATTATTTGTGTATGTTAAAGTTCTTGAAGTATTTAAGTCACTTTCCTGCGGTTGTTCGTCTTAAGAGTTGCTAACTGTAACAAAGATCTACATGTTGGTATTTTAATCAGGTGATTTCCAGTTCAATAGGTTCCCTGCTTAATCAGCTGTCTTTGACCTGTCTGCGAATACAGTATTTAATACTGCAGTCCTGTCAGTATATTGTGGCAAAATCTGATATTACTGTGTATGACTTGCTGTGCAGTTTTCCATAGGTGTGGTCGTATGCAAATCATGCAGTTATTTTCCTCTTTCTGAATGTAAATTAGTATGTGTATTTACATGCGTCTTTTACAAAATCTTGTCTCTGAGAGGGGAAGCTTTTACATAGAAAGGTCAGTCTATGGCTTGTGAGAGACACTACTTTGGAAAACTTCCTGAAGATCAAGGTTCGAGTCGTCGTTGGACATCAAGGTTGTGCGCACCTACCCTGACATGTGACTGAACCTCATCTCCTCAGGCGTTGTGTAATGTGGATTGGAGATTATGTTAGACAGTTGGGGACCAGGGAAAGCAGGTTAGGGTGTTATTGAGAAACTATGGTTAATTTGCCTCTGCCTTTGTAACACGTGGTGTCTTGGGGAGGAAGGCTTGACGTTGTGATAACTAGGAGGGGGTGTTACTGGAACACGGAGTGTGGAGGTGCTGGAACAAGACGTTTAGTATTGGGCTGAAATGGTGTTTAGGAGTTCCCCTGAGTTTTAAGTGTAAAGACGCTGAGCTGCAGATTTGTTACAAATAGTAACTGTTATATTGAATTACAGGTTAGTCTGTGCTTTTTGCTGACCTCTTTAAAAAGCACTTACGGATCACTTCGTAATTAAAGCAAAAGTAGAATGTGAAAACATCTGGAAGATAATATAGGGGTTTAACTCCAGGGAAAGTGAGAACTTGGAGTCCACAGGAAGTGATGAACTGTGCCGTTGATTAGCCACAGTAAATAAAACTTTAAATAGCTTTCATCCCACCAAGTTTAGTGTATGGTAATTTATAGTTACGTGGTAGATCCAGGACTTCAGGGAAAGAAATAAAGAAGAAAAGCAGCAGAAATTGAAGGTGAACTAAGTTGACTAACTCAATGTCAAGACAAGAAGCAATTGTAAGAAACTGGGTAGATGCAGTAATGCTAAGGTGAATGAGCAGGAGTGTTCCCACTAATCTTTTGGTGGCACACACTGGAGGAAAAAACTTGAGTCAGTTTGGAACCACTACACAAAAAGAAGAGGGGATTGCTGTAGACGACTGCCCTAACTGATCAGTACTTGAGTCCTAATTTCTTGTTATTGTAAGAAATGGAGTGGGGAAGAATATTAGAAACAAAAATGGAGTAAATCATATTGCATTGTATAAATCAGTAGATCCACCTATATGTGTTCGTACAGGTCTGAAAAAAAATCTTACAAAGAGATTCAGAGAAATGGTGGGAATTATCATAGCTCAAAATTACTGTGGGAATACTGAGAAGGATGGGACTGCTTATTCTAGTAAGCAATATAAGTGCAATATAAGGAATAAGAGACATCATTGTCTCTTCCTGGGAACAAGGAGGCATTCAGTAAAATCAGAGGGGAACAAAATTCAGAATGGATACTTTTTTTCCATATATTTAACTTTATCAGAACATGTTGCTTCAGTCATCTAAGTAAATAATGAAAAGATAGGAGGTTTTAAAACAAAATCTGGCAATATTTGCAATTCCATGCAGTAGTTAATGCAAAAAAAAAAAAAGTAAAAAAAAAATCAATCCTTTAAAGGATTATTAAACTTCTGTATTTGCAATTTAAATGGCTTCCTGAAAGAAATGTAGGATGGACAATAATCCATTAATACAGCTAACTTCCTGAACTTTCTTCTGTAACATGTACCTGCCCATTGTAGAAGAAATGATATTGGAGTAAAACGACTTGGATTGTGGTCCAGTTCTGCAGTCCGTGATTACAAAGTATGTATATGCTGTGACATGTTAGATCTGTGTCTCAATTTTCAAGCCAGTGAGGGAAACACCAGTTTAAAAGTGTGACCTGTTACCCTTGCCTTATTAATAGCCCTGAGAGATCATTGTTTTGAACTTAAAACTGCACAGTGAGATTTCTTTCTTACATACGTCTTTAAAAAGAGCTGAGTAGGGGCAGAAGAGGAGGAAGGTGTCTGCATGCCATGCAGAATGTAACATACATGATTCTGAATTAGGTTTCTGTTGGAGGGGTTTTTATCCAGCAGGCTGAGCTACAGTTGAGCCAAAATTCTGTAGACCAGTCACTGGGAAGAGGCAATAGTGCTGATATCGTGCCTTCTTTTCCCTTCTTCCTATTAAAAAAAAAAAAAAAAAAAAAAGGCAACTAATTGCTTAAACCAAAATAGAATATCTAATTCAGTTCACGTCTGTTGGGAGTGTGTGATACAGCGACTATATTCAGAGTTGTTTGAGTTTAACCAACCTGTTTACAGGCCAAACGTGTAACACTGAAGTCAAAGTCTTGATTTTTATCTGAATTGATTGTGTCGTTAACTGACACCCACAATAAGGTGAACTTTGCAAAAGGAACTGTGAAATAACTGCTTTTGCTAGCTATTCTTCAGTGTGGGTTTCTGAGTGATTGTTTAGGTGTTCAAGAACAAGTTAAAGCGCTGGTGCTCTTCCTGTATCACAGAAAGCAGCATTGTGCAAAGTGTGATTTAAAGGGTTAGAGCAATTCTAGGGAGGAAAGGGACAGGTTTTCTTCTGCAGGTGTAATGAAGATTGACTTTGTTAAATATGTAGAAGCAAACGCCTTTTGAAAAGTTAAGATTCAGTGTCATGTCACTTCCCTGAAGTTTCAGTGATTTGATTATAGCGCAGCTGAAGATTGCTCAAGTTACTTGGAATGCTTCCAGTCTACTTCCTGGAGGGAGCAGGCTGTTGGGTTTCTTTCAGAGGCACTAAGGACTCACGGGCCTTTCAAGGACTAAGCAGGACCTGCTGTGGACAGCTGTGCGGAAGGTTGTGGTCAGTTCATTAGAACACTTTGGGTCTGACCTGATTCTTTGAACAGCACTGTCACAAATTGTACGTTTTGGTCTTCCACTCAAAAGGGGCAGTGTCGGCACGAGTGTAAATGTTACCAAATGAGTGACATGTTAAATTGAAAATGCTTTAAGTTTCTAAAGGAGCAATTTCAGTCACTTGAGACCTCTGTTGGGTTGTGACAAGTGGAGGCAGCAGCAATGTCCTCTGCTCAGAAGACAGGAGGTATTTTTTTGTGTGGAGGGGTTCATAACCTTGTTTCAGTTTCCCTGAACCTCCCTGGCTTGCAGGAGTATCAAATGTGTTAACATTCCTGTCCTACTTTAATGCCCATTGCCTGGTCTTATAGAGAAACAAAGGGTAAGTTGATTCTGTTTGCACCTGTGAAGTGAATGCAGATTTGCAAAGAAAAAAGGATTTTTCTTTTTTGGAGGGCTCTACTGTTCTGGGGTTTTGGACTCTTTTTATTGAAAAATGTCTGCTTTTGCTAGTTATTGGTACACTGGTGCTTTCACCTTAGGTAACTTCCAGTAGGATGTGCTTATCTCTACTGTAACCAGATAAATATTTTGGTTTATAGCCTTACTAAAACGGAGCTGACATTGTTATGGTAAGTTGTAAATCAAGCAGTGCTTTATGTGTGTTCTTTATGGTGTTCACATCCACTTTCTTGATCTTGCCAATTATATAACTGTTGGTTCAGTTAATATCACATAGATTTATTTCAAACCAATACGTGCTCTTTGCTTTGTTGGAGTGCTTAGAATCATTCCTCTGGAAACAGAATATGATTATTTTATTGGATGCTTCAGAAAACTAAACTGATCTTTACCTAAATATGGATTTATGTACAGCTGTTTGGACTAGAGCTTTTATCTTAATGTATGTGGTCATAGTTGTCTGCTGTATGAATAAAGGCTGAAATCTTGTTAAGTAATGCTTTTCTCCTTTCAAAAGTCATGTATGTCTTGTATGGCCCCAAGCGGAAGTTAAATCTAGAAGGGAGCCAGAATATCAAGTAGCTTCCCAAATTTGCAATCGGCTTTGTACAAAATTGATCTTTAAGACTTGGTTATGGATGAATTGTGTGGAACGCTCGAAAAAATTAGGTTAAATAAAATTACTTGGTGTCCCTGTTTTACTAACAGAGCTGTTCTTATACAGTATCCTAGAAACTCTGTCACATGCCTTAAATGTTCCTGTTCAGCATTTAATCAAGTGCTTTGTAACTTATAAAAAAACCTTTTGTAAAGGTACAGAAACCAATTTATGAGGAACAGTGTTGTTCAGGAGAGTAAATATTCTGTTGAGTGGAAATAAATCTCGATATGCTTTTGTTGGGAGCACGTAAATTATTTTAAATTTTAAGTGAGATCATTCAGAATATTTATGTATTAGAAGATATGCCACTGAAGCCAAATTAATGATTGTGTCTTGAAGATCAGGATCTTAAGATTTATGAAAGTAAAACTGGCACAAATTGGCAGCTACACTTTCTGGAGACTTTCTAGAGAAAAGAAGCTACAGAGAGATAACTTGATGGAAAGTCTTTGAGGCAGTATGTTAAAAGTAGCAGATTCTTTTTCCTGCCTGCTAGTTGTTTTTGTCCAAATCTCTTAGCTTTTAATTTTCAAAATTCATGTTTTCCAGTCCAACTTTTATCCCTTTCTTGTAGGTTCTCTTGCCTTCAGTCAGAGAAGAATAAGAGAAAGTGAATGTGTGTGCTTAATTTCAGCGTTAGTTCATACTTGCCTTTATATTAATTGGCAGCAAATCCAGCATTGGTTGGGCTGTTGGAAGTGTTAAGCTATTGGTGCTTCAATTCAGAGTTGAAAGTTCAGCAAAATTTTAAATGCAAAACTAAAAATGAAAGAATCGGTTTTTTGAGGTTTACAAATGTGACTTTAATATAAAGCAGATGTATTGAATGCAGTGTTGCAAAATAAAGACCTAAAATATCCGTAGCATTAATGGCTTTGCAAGGCTTGGGAGACACTTAAAACTAGTCAGTGTGGACACACAAAACGCCTATTACACAGTCCTTAAATCTAAGCACATCACACAGGTATGGAAAAAACAGCTCTTAATTATTTAAGAAACTGTCCTTATGTTTAAGAAACCCATTGCAGCTATGTGTGTATCAGGCGACTTTACAAATGGTGATTGTCTTCTGGCTTTTAATGGCATCCTAAAGAGAACTGATACTTTTTTTTAGTTTATAAGTGTGTCCACTTTCAAACGAGTCTGTAAACTTTCTGGGGGCTTCTGAAGTGGCCCTGAATGTGTGTTCACTTGCACACCACCTGAAAGGTCCATGCTGTTGAATCTGAAGAGATCCTGGACTGATGTGGGTTCTTGCCAGCCTTTAAACTTTCTACCGAGAAAGCTAAGGCCATTAGTCAGCAGTTTGTCAGCTTACGTGCAGTTGTATTTGTAGAAGCCATTTTATTACTGATTGGCTATGGCACTGTCAGCTGCACTGAAGAGTGTTTTATTAGGGCTTTATAGTGGCAGGAAACATTGCCTGGACTTGCTGTTGTGTATTTCATATAAACTAAGAAGAACTTTTGCCCCACATCTGTGTTCTTTATAGGGGAAAAACAACTAACTTGTTCCTGTAGTTGTCTTCCTGTGTGAAGTTCCTTTAAGACATAAACCAGACCTGTTAAGTAAGCTGGGAGTGGCCATGTTGCTGGTGGTTTGGCTGATCCTAAGCCTAGGATCTCAGGGTCATTCAGGTTGGAATGGACCTCTCAGAGTCTCTAGTCTAACCTCCTGCCTGAAGCAGGGTCAGCTATGAGATCAGACCACCCTGAAGCAACAGTGAAATAACTACAAATGATTGTATTGCTAATATTAAGTGAGCTGTATTTGGGTTCTACAAAAAAAAAAAAATCTGGAAACCTACTCCTTTCATAATAAAGTAATTAAAGGGCTTTCCAGTGTGAAGTGTTGAAGCTAGTGTTGCTGGCAGAAGAATTTGTGTACAGAAACAATTAGCAGAGTTCACCAGAAAATTCTGCAGAAGTGCCGAGGATAACTCAGCTCTTTGTCGTGTTCCTCAACTTTCTCTGTCCTTCAGGTAGCTCTGCAGGAAGGAGAGGGACACCAGCACAGACGCGGGGCAAGAATAAACAACTTACAAGGGGCCTCCTGATTTAGTTTTCCCTGTCCGTGCTAATACAGTGAGCCAGTCTGTCCTGGAAGACCTTGCCCTGTTCACTAGGGAATACTGCAAGACAAAGTGCTGCAGCAAGGGTTACCTTGCCTCTTTTTTTTTTTTTTTTTTCAGCTATGGTGTAAAGAGCATCTTTGAAGTTCAGTAAAGTTCACTTAGTAATAATTCTAAAAGTTGATTTCTCATGTTACTTGTGCAGTATTATAACAAGCATAGCTTTCTCAAATTGTGCTTGAGAGATGGGACCATTAAATCCCTGAACAGCAAGGGGTGTATCGATGAGATATCAAGCTACAGGTAATAAGTTGTGAATTCCAACCTCCAGAAATGCTAAGGAAATTGTTTTCAAAAGTGTATTATCTTGGTTCTTTGTGTCTTCTCTTTTATTTTGTGCTAGAGCTCTGCATACATAGCCAATCTGTAATCTGCTGTTCAAGATCAATTAATTCTCTGGACAAGAGAGATTTTCTTAAGAAGAATTTTTGGAAGTAAAATTTTTATTATATTTTTGCACTCGCTTCTAGGCTTAAAGACCTAATATTCTGTCTTGATCTCATTTATAGCTATCACCCATTGAAAGCCAGTCTCCTGGCCAATGTGATATTAAATACTATTAAGTATCTAAAGGAAGCATTTTGATGAGTACAGTTGAAATTATATGAGATAAATGAATAACTTTTTCTTTCTCATCTTGGAGATGTTTGGAAGGAAATATAGCATCTGTGATACATTTCATTCAACTAAAATTTGCAGAAAGCTGCAGATGTAAGTTAGGAAAAGCAAAGATACAGGAAGAAATCACATCTGTCAAGGAGCATGATTAAATGCTGACTTGAAATAATGTGATTCGCTGTTTGGGAAATCTTAGTATGAAAGCTCTAAGTCTTGGATCAATAGTACATAAAAAGAACGAATCTTGGACAGATATTAATCCGGCTTTGACCTTAGAATTACATACAGCTACAGAACCAAGGATCCATCCTAATCAGACATTTTAAACATCACAATTTGAAAACTTAAATATTTGCTTCAAACTGAGGTAACTGATATTATTTTTTCATATTCTTCCTAGTGTTTAGATACTTGAAGCCGTGGTTAAGATGTTCCATTTGACTACCTTTCTGCTGGAACTCATAATTCAGGGTGAATGGACTAGACTGTTAGATTATTTTTTTTTAATTCTTTTTCCCTCTTTTCCTCCCTACCCCAGCAGAGTGGGGGTAATTTTGCTAAAATAGCATGCTCTGAGAGTTAACTAAACGGGATTAGGAAGTCCCCAGAAGAGTTACATGGTTCATGTTTTATTATGAGCATGAATTCACGAAAATAAATGGCAAAGTTGGTCAATTTTTCTTCTGTAAGTAAGTGTAAGGTTCTCTAGAGGGTTTTAATCTGTTCAAACACAGGACTCGAAAGCTGTTGATGCTCAAAGTACACCAATTTTATTCAGTTGTTTCAATGACTTTAGACAGGCGTTGTGTGAGATTCCTCTTGTTCTTGTTGCCTAATAACCATTATTCCTTGTTCCTTTGCCCAACCCCTGTGTGTTGGAAGGCTTCTAACACAGGTATCAGTTGGCTCATACCAGAATATGGATTAGCTAAGATGTACTTCAAAGGCTTGAAGAGATTTTTATTCGAAGGGAGGATGGTATTGAGTCTTAGCCTTGCTTTAGATGCCCCAACCTTCTCTCAGTCATGATTACAAAGCATTGCTCTCATCATGAATCACCCACAGTGGAGTAAGTTTCTCGAAGTGGACGGGCAGGAATAGTGCTGAGTGTTTTCTAGAAGAAAATCTTAAATGAACGGGGACAGGAAGCAAGCAAATAGCTTGTTACCAGCTCAAGCAGAGGTGAGCATGCCTGATCCTGTGCTTTTAACCTCTATGTTTGGTAACACTTAATCCCAAGATCTTTCTGTTCTCTTTCAAAGTACACCACCATTCTTCTGAGAGGGGAACAGTTCACATCACCTTGTTCAGTAAATAATGTCATATCCTAGGATTTGACAGTTACGGACTCAGATCTCACATAAAAGATCTTTTCTGAGAATCAGACCTTCCACAAAACAGCTATAGCAAATGGACTTAGTGGTGAGCTAATGAAATACTGAGTCCCAGGCACAGTTGAATTCTATGAGTAAGCACTTTTCTTGTTCTTAACAAAATCCAATAGCAATCTTCAACTGTGCAGAAATAAAGAAAATGTCTCCTAGTTCTTATGCTCATTGATTCTACCCTAGTTTTCAATTGAGATCAAGAAATCAAGCGATTTGATTTATCTCCATGAGAAAAATATAACTGAAAACATTAGCTGCATGTAAATAAAAGGCGAGGTATGCCTGGCAGTAGAAGCCTGGTTAATTCTGGGTGGAATTAGTTTATTTATATCCCATTTAATTTCAGATAGATTGTCACTGCCATCTGGTTCCCATAGAACAGCTAAGAACAAGCACAGTGAAGTCTGTGCTTACACTTAATTTATCAGAATTTCATGTCTTGCTAGATCTGTTATCACACAATTTCAGAAGGCAGGGAACTTCAGTCACACCAAACTTGTTGGACAACAAAACCAAAAGCTAGTGATATAAAACCTCAGCCATACAAAAGAGCAAGGTGTAGTTCCAATTTGAAAATAGCTACCTATTGATTCTTTGTTGCTTAAGAGGATAGAGAGGATTCAGAAGAAGAAGAACCTGTGAATACCCATGTTTTCTGCTGGCTGGGAGAGTCTCTGTATCATTCAGTATGATTCAGGCTGAATTCTATTTAATTTAAAATGGATCTTTCTTCTTAGGCATTGGCTCTTGCTGGAACGTTTGTCCAGAGGATACAACCTTGAGTCTCATAGGTTACCTTGTTAACTGTGCATTTCTTTGAGGCACGGAGGAATGCATCTATATGTTTCTGTAGAATGGTCTTCCAGATAGAAATGCTGCCTCAGTTTTGAGTTCTATCTTGATACCACTTATTTTATAGTGATAGAGGACAAAGGAATCGTGTACGATATGGGAGGTAACTGCACGGCCTCTGGGATTTCATCGTTCGGCTTCAGATTATGGATTTACATCTCTCTGTGAATTCTCCTTGGTAGGCATGCGCCTTACCCTGTGATCTCCCAGTAGAACTAGAATTCTATTTAATTTCTCCTTGAAGAGGTATTGCTGTTATTCTTTTTTAGCTTATAATGGATCTCTGGGCTCTGGAGAATAACTTTTTAATCTGCTGACTTTAAAAGTTAGAATACATCATCTCATTTTGGAGTTTTCAACCAGGAGGCCATACACCTGATTAAACTGTATGCTGCAAAACATAAGTGCAACTTTAAATTGTTGCGTATATATGCTTATGCGTATCCCGTAGTTAAATTTTCCTTGGAAATGGCTCATCTGACATGATTCACTGTGTAGCTAGTTACGATTTTTCTCTGCTTGACAGTCTAGTTTCTGTCTGTGTAGCTCCATGCACCCCAAGGATTTGCTGCTCTCTAGACCTCGTCCTCGAAGGTTTAATACACTGGGGCAATTTTCTTTTATGTGAAGTATGTCCTCTTCCTCCAAGAAGTTTTATTTCTTATATTACTGGCCTGATTTCCTCTGACTAAAAATACTCAAAAAGTATATATCAACATTAGGACCCGAGTCCCGAATCACAGCTACATCTCACGTCTGTAATACTGTTGAGTATCTGCAGCTTTCTGATTACAGACTCTGAACCTAGTAAACAGGGAGGGTGTTTTTTTAATTAAAAAAAAAAAAAGGGCTGCACCTGGTATATGATCTTGCGTATTAAATGTGTGGGTTTTAATCTCTGGATGATGAAAGATTAGTTTGTCTGTTCAGAAGTGATATGGGGATAAAGATGGGTTACACAACTGAGAGAGCATTTTAAATTGCTTTTCTGTTTCTTTTGATTCTTCTGACACTTCAGTGCCAGATCTTCAGTTGTCGTTATTGAAGTTCCTCAGTTTTGTTAGCACTTATTTTGCCTGAGCTATATTTGAATTCTGTGTTGTCAGAAGCACAATTACTTTGTAGCTTAATTGCTTAAAATGTATTTTATAATCACAGTATCAGCATCTTAAGTCAGTGTTCCTAGAAAATGCTCTCCTAGGATCTAGTTGATAATTTTTTTAACTATTGAGACCAGTATCCTATTGGCCTGTTATAAAAGGGTAGACTTGCAGTACAAAAATCAGGCGATTAAGAATATGCTACTTTTAATCCAAAACTGGTTGTACTGAATATCGAGAAAGCTGCTACTAGGAAAGCAGAAGATATCTTGTCTTTGGGATGGAATGACCCTTCTGGCAGGAGAAACCTTCTGGGAAGAGGCTGATCTTGAGGACTTGCTGAAGCCTTTGTGTCACTGAATGGTTGTCATTGATTTGTCACGATGTAGTTGCAAAGTTTAGGGTAGGTATAGTGCTTAGGAAAACTGACAAACGCAAGTATTGTGTTATATGAAAAGATAAACCTTCTGACATCATCTTGGATGTCTTTGCTAAATACGAAGCTGCTTTTTAAAGTAGGGTTTTGTGACTGCGTAAATAGTTGCTTAGTGTAAACATTATTTGCAACTAGAACTGGTTATGTGCACGCCTTGTGACAAACTGTCTTAATTCTGTTTGCTCTCTTTGCAGGCTGCGGACTTGAGCAAACCAATAGACAAAAGGATATACAAAGGAACACAACCTACATGCCATGACTTCAATCACTTAACAGCCACAGCAGAAAGTGTGTCTCTTCTAGTGGGCTTCTCTGCAGGCCAGGTCCAACTTATAGACCCTATTAAAAAAGAAACTAGCAAATTATTTAATGAGGAAGTAAGTAGAAATCTTAACATTATTGCATGCAATATAGTTGTGATCTTAAAGACTCGGGATTCTCAAAGTTCTGTAGATGGCTTGGTTTGCTTATGTAACTTATTCAGTCACTACCTTTGTTTTTCAGCTGTTACATTGGCTTGAAATACCTACACAAAAATGTTAATTGTGAAGTAACCTTTCAGGGTTTAAGATTAAAAATTAGGACTTTCTTGTTTGGGTAATACTGTAACTAGAGTTAATGACAGTTAAATGATGGGGGCAAAAGGTCACAAATCTAAATGTTGCTGCATCTGTTCTACAGTCAATCGTTTCTGAGGCATCTGCTTCCAAATGAAGAAAACGCTTAAGCCACTATTTAACTAATATATTATGACCAAAATATTCAATAAGGAAAAAATACCATTTTTTGTGGCCAGGTTGTTACAGCAGAAACTCCCTGTATCAAGGACCCCTGAAGGCTTGCTTGGGGAAGGCTAGGATATTAAGCTGAATGCTGCACAGAAAAACCTGAAGGCTTACAAGGTCTCAGCCATGTGATGTTCCTTAAAAAAAAAATAAAATCTGCACCTGCTTTTTCTGCTCTGTGCAATAAGGAAAGATAGAAGGGAGTACTATGGGGGAACTAACGACAAGTTACAAGGCTGCTGGCTCTGATTACCTGTTAGAATTCTCGATGCTAACAAGAAAAGAAATCTGGTGCCTGGTACAACTTCTGACACATTTTCTGCAGAGGATAAGCTATGGCAATTTGGGTGGTTGGGGGGGCAGGGATGATTTGTTTTGTGGGGCTGGTTTTTTTGCTCATTTTTGTGTTTTAATCCAGCTGCAGGTGAAGTGCGTGTAATAAGCAAAGAGCTCTGTGGGTCTCTCTCTGTTCTTGTTTTGTGTTGGTTTTTTTTTTTTTTAGTTTAAAATCTGGATAAGAGCTTTGCAGATGAAGTTAAGCCTTGCTCAGCTTTCAAACTGAGCAAGCGTATCTTTTCCACCTCAGAGTGCTGCCTTACCCTGTCTTTGTGCAAAGAAGATTGAAGTATTGTTCTCAATGGGGATGTTTTATAATTAGAACTATCTAATTCCTCCTCAGCTTTCTAAAAGTAGCTACATCTAGATCAGAAGAAGGGTGTTTTTCTTCTTACCTAGCCATTTCCCACCTGCTCTGTCTCTCTGCTTGTGTTGAGTGGGAAACAGTCTCTTAATGTTGCATGGAGTACTCTGGTAGGAACCTCTGTAAAAGTAGATGAAATGTTCAGTTTAGCACTGTCCTAACAACCCTCCGCCTGCACTACTGCCGCCCCCTGCCCCCCAACCACAACCCACCCCAAACCTAAAAAAATCCCCAAACTTTGTCTTTGGTGCAACCTCCCCACTGGGAGTGCTGGTCTGGATGTGACCAAGCTACTTGTGTGAGTACAGCCCTGATTTAATCTTGTGTGATAATAGCGTAAGCATTGCAAATGGCAGTAGAAATAGCATAAACGGCTAGAGTTTCATGTCACGGAGCAGCTCCTGCTCTTGTAGCTGAACTATAGTTGGTTTGAGGAAAAAATTCTGCTGAAATACTTGCATAAAGGTCAAATGCAGGTTTACATGCCTTGATGGTTTTTACTGCCTAGTGCCTACGGTGTAAAGCTGCATTGCAGGCTGAATAGTTCTTGTGGTAAACCACTAATGGTGGAAGCACTGAAGCCGCTTTCCATTAGACAGCATTGTCTTTTTTCTGTGCTATAACCAGCATTACTTCTCTGTGGTGAGAATATATCTTTTGACAGTTTGGTGGAAATTTAACGAGTTGATCTGTTTTCTACAAAGCAAATATAAGGATTTGCTCAGTGCTACTGAAACTACGCGCACAGTAGGTTAGCGTTAAAGGACGAATTCTTGTTTCCTGCACTGATCTTATCTGCAGCTACAACCAATTCTAAAACTTTTCTATGTTTTTAATCTGTCAGTTACACTATTGAAGCGTGCCCTGGATGTGCTGGAAGTTCTGGCTTGTATCTAAAAGCTGTTTCGGAGAAACGTCAGTGAGCATTGAAGTTTGAGTCAGTTCGTTTGCTTCAAGATGAGGGTGCCTGTTGGGTTTTGAATATGTTTAGATAGTGTTTGAGAATAAACATGTCTTTATAGGCGGAAAGTGGTCTAAATAAATGGTTACATTTTCTGACATATTTAGATTTAGTGCTAGTGCTAGAGGTAATAGAATTCACCACCTGTCCTGTTAGTAAATTGGTGATTCAGGTAGCCCAAAGCTCTGTTTTTACTACTATCACCTGTGACAAAGCAATCAGGATAGCACTATATCATATGTGAAATAACTTAACTTGTTGGAACACAGAAGGTTATGTTGAACTTAAAATGCAATAGCCTTAATGCAGTTGAACTTGTTAGTTTTCCTTTTTTTTTTTTAATTCTATTGATGTAGAAGATAATAGGGACTTAAAAGGCTGCAGTGAGTGATCCAGTGCAGCTTGTGGCTGCCTACCTAAATGAATCTGTATCAACAGGGGTATTCCTTCTAGCCGTGCCAGAATTAAATTATTCCAAAAACCAACCAAATATATTTCACAGCTTTGATTGTTTCCAGGTGATAGTTGGTTATTCTCAAGCTAGTCAATTGAATTACATTGCTTTCATATTTTTTCTTTAATTAAGCTAAAGCCTTAAGCTGCATTTTTTCATAATAAACTTTTCCTATACCTGTGTTGCTAAAGCTCTTTGTCAGAAGTTAGTTAGTGCATGTTCCTTGATTGCCTCAGTTTTTTCACTCCTTTGTGGCCTATGCCTATGATTTTGTCCTTTCAAGCTTGTTTGGAACATGGCTACTAAGGTAATCTTGGCTTTTCTCCTGACTGGTGACTGAAGTTCTTTCACTTAATATTCTTTCACCAAACTGAACACAAGCTCCTTATCCCAGCTCCTCCACTGATTTGCTTGATAAAGAATTCAGTTCGCTCATGTGATGTGTTTGCCAGTCGTACTGACTTCAGGTCTTGTTTTGTTTTGCTGCAGAAGTGAGCCCAGTTGAAAGCTTTTAAAACTTCAGAAAGTTGTAACTTCAGAGTTTTTAATCTTCCTGCTGAATTTAAAGCTCTGCTGGTTGAGAAGGGGATGAGTTGTAGTCACTTGCTACATATCAGTTTAAAGTCTTTCTGCATCTTGTCTCTTCAAGCTAATCTGTTCTCTTTGCAGATTATAATCTTCTGTTTTGTTCATACCTTGAGGTAATGATCAGGTTTGCTGGATTTCTGTACAGTATAGAAGATTGTGTAGCCTGACATGATTATGGACTTAAAATGCCATTTCCAGTATAAAAGTTGAGCAACTGCTCTTATGAGTAGAGGTTGTATGTCAGGTTGAGCTGCTCTAGTAGAGGAGAGCAAAAGTTTTCTGTTTGCTGCTGTATTAGTGATAATTTAGTAATGAGAACACTGTTGCCTGTAGGAGGCCAGCTGGGCTGATGTTCCCTGTCCATATTCTCTTGGTGTGTACCAGGCAACTTTCTGTCAGGTATTTCTGATACTGTCATTACTGAGGCATGAATGATGCATATCAATGAACACATAACAAACTATTTAAAATATCCCAGCAGAAGCTAAGAATATGTTATTTTGAAGCTACTGCATTTGAGGAAAAGTTCCCAGATTAAGTTCTATCTCTTAGCTGTCAAGTACAAAATGGCTAATTTAACCAATGAGAAATTACAGAAGAGAGTCTTCCTGGTGTTACACTGAGGTTGACAGGAGCAAAAGTGTGTGCAAAAGTATAATCTAAAATGGAGAGGTGCTCCTTTCCAGTGACAGTTACAGGCTCAGAATGGATAACAATGTATTATTCATTAGTTTGGGGTTTTTTTTGTTTGTGATAAAAAACATAGCAAGGTTTGGGGGGGATTTTTTTGCTTCTTTGTTTTATAACACTTTTGTAACTTGTTCTGGGATTTCCTTAGGCCCTTTGTATTTGCATTATTGCCTTTTGTGTAGCTCAGCTCTTCTTTCAGCCTATAATCAATCTATGCCAAATACAAATCTTGATTGTACGTGTAAAGAATTACTTGTCTCCAAGTTGCAGTTGAGTGATGCCATGGGCGACTGGGTAGGTTTTAGAAAAGCACCAGAAGTACGCTAGCAAACTCAAGGAGTCAAACTTCATGTCTCAGTTCTTACAGCGTTGAAGACATTGTGGTCAGGAGTGTTTATTTAATATGTGTGTGATCATTCTTTTGCAATGATGGAGTCTGTTAAAATATTTTTTTTCTTTAAAGGAAACTTCTTAACCAGGTGGTAACTGAAGAGTATTGACAGGTCCTTGGCTAACAAATTAAAAGTAATTGGAGGGTGGGAATTCCAAGGTGAAGAGTTACGTGGTGCCTTCTGAATTCACTGAACCACATGCATTTAACTACTAACTTTCCAGCCACATGATAACAGGGTCACCACATATGTACCTTTTGCTCCCTGAATCAGTAAAAACTGGTAAAGGCTCCTAAAGCCTCTTTTTTTTTTTTTCTTCTTCCAGAGGATGGATTTTATTTGTGATTTCAGATAAAACCAGAGTCTAAACTTACTGCTGTTGATTTGTACCCTGTTTGCTATGTAGTACGGATGAGTAACTGCCTTTTTTCCCTTTAGCTCGTTCTGTGCTTTCTTGATTGTTTCCTTTACATGCTCTTCAACCAGTGAAGAAGAAACCTAACAACACTACCTTTAGATTCATAACAGCAGGTTGGCTTGATTGAAGCATGTTCGTGTGGAACGTGACTGGACCGTAGTAATAACCTTTGGTAGCACTTTGTCTAAAAATAATTTCCTCTTTACTGCCTGATAAGATGATAAGTTTTTGCAACTGCAGTAACATAGCTCCTTTCTAGAAAGTTGAGTTCACTTTCCCCATCCCCTCAGAAAGCTCAGATTTACGGTTAATCATCAAAAGTTTAACTTTCAGACTTTCTGATGTGTATCTTCTTTGTTTTTCACAGAGACTAATAGACAAGTCCAGAGTAACCTGTGTAAAATGGGTACCAGGTTCGGAAAGCCTTTTCCTAGTAGCTCATTCCAGTGGCAATATGTACTTGTATAACGTGGAGCACACTTGTGGTACCACAGCCCCGCACTACCAGCTGCTTAAACAAGGAGAAAGTTTTGCAGTTCACACTTGCAAGAGTAAATCCACAAGAAACCCTCTGCTTAAATGGACAGTAGGTGAGGGTGCCCTGAACGAATTTGCCTTTTCCCCAGACGGGAAGTTCTTGGCGTGTGTGAGCCAGGATGGTTTTCTTCGCGTGTTTAACTTTGATTCGGTGGAATTGCATGGTACAATGAAAAGCTACTTTGGAGGACTGCTGTGTGTGTGTTGGAGTCCCGATGGGAAATACATAGTGACAGGTGGAGAGGATGACTTGGTAACAGTCTGGTCTTTTGTGGACTGTCGAGTAATAGCGAGAGGCCACGGACATAAATCGTGGGTCAGTGTTGTTGCATTTGATCCATATACCACTAGCGTAGAAGAGAGTGACCCGATGGAATTTAGCGGAAGTGATGAGGATTTCCAAGACCTTCATTTTGGGAGAGATCGAGCAAATAGTACTCAATCTAGGCTATCCAAAAGGAACTCTACAGACAGTCGTCCAGTAAGTGTTACGTATAGATTTGGTTCGGTAGGCCAGGACACGCAGCTCTGTTTGTGGGATCTTACAGAAGATATCCTCTTTCCCCACCAACCTCTCTCAAGAGCAAGGACACACACAAATGTCATGAATGCCACAAGTCCACCTGCGGGAAGTGGTGGAACTAACCCGGGAAGTAATGGAAACAGTATCACAACACCTGGAAACTCTGTACCCCCTCCTCTTCCACGGTCAAACAGCCTTCCACACTCGGCAGTCTCAAATGCTGGCAGTAAAAGCAGTGTCATGGATGGTGCCATTGCTTCTGGCGTTAGTAAATTTGCAACCTTATCGCTACACGATCGGAAGGAAAGACACCATGAAAAAGATCACAAGAGAAATCATAGCATGGGACATATATCTAGCAAGAGCAGTGACAAACTGAATCTAGTTACTAAAACCAAAACGGACCCAGCTAAAACTTTGGGAACACCTCTCTGTCCCCGAATGGAAGATGTTCCCTTGTTAGAGCCTCTTATCTGTAAAAAGATAGCACATGAAAGACTGACTGTGTTAATTTTTCTTGAAGACTGTATAGTCACTGCTTGTCAGGAGGGATTTATTTGCACATGGGCAAGGCCTGGTAAAGTGGTAAGTTTTAATCCTTAATGCTGCATCAAAGAACTAGAACTCTGAATAGGTAGTTTTCTTGAAATATAAATGAATGTTGAATATAAAATTTCTTTATGCTTAATGTAAAAACAAAAAAAAATCCTCAGAGCCATACTTTTGGATACTGCATGCCATATTTCTGAATGATTTGAAGTGTCTTGGATACGGTTATTAAGTATAGTTGCCTTCCAGCAGAAGAAATAAATACTGTGCATCTAAACTATCGATCAGTGTTCTTATACTTAAGCATAACCACAATATGGTGAAAGCTATTTCTGTAAAAATTGAAGTAAAACCTGTCAATCACTAAAATAGTTATAATGTTTTCTACAAAATACAGCACGCCCGATGAGAGTAGCTTATGAAAAGCTGCTGGGTTTAAGTCTAATGAGAAATGTGAGCCTCTGAAAAAATTAAAACCAAAGTGTTTTGTTCCTCCATACTTTTCTGTGGTGGCCTGCCATTAATGTGAAACCACTTCTTATTAAAACATCAGCCATTTTATGCGCAGATCTGTGAGCCTTTTACTGACTGTAGTTTATGCTCTTGAAATTGTGAATCACTATTATCGAGGAACTCTAATTTTCTGATTTATGTATTTGTTAAGTTAGGGAAAATCAAGCAAGCTTTCTCTAAGTAGTTTCAGTGTCATGTTACTGTCAGTTTTGTTAGGCAGTTTGATCATCGACAAGCTCGTGCTTTTTGATGGCACCTGTTCTATCAGTTGAACCTTCATTAAAATATATTACTAGTTTCAGCTCTTGTTGTTAATGCACTTGAACTCAGATAAAACTTTATTTTTCTTCTGTCCACTCTATAGCAAGCTAAATTTTGAATGAAGCTAAACGTGGTGATTATTATTTTATTAAAAAGTACTTTGTGCTACAATAACTTTGTTTGCCAGCAGCCTTTTAAAGGAATACAGCTATGAAAACATTACCAGAATTGATCTAGCAAAAAGGACCATTATTTTTGTGAAAAATTCTGAAAGGGGATATAGGTTACCACCTGAAGGAAAAAGAAATAATCTGGTAATACCTGAATATTGCCACGTTGGGCAACCTAAATGAAAATCTGATGCTCATTAGGTTTTAATCATTTGGTTCATAAATCTGACTTTTGAAGTAGAGGTAACTGTATATATTTATATACCACATCTTCATTGCTATAAACTTTTAAGTAAGCCTCAATAATTTTTCTCAAAATTATTTGTGTAATATAAGTTTCTTTGAGATGTTATCAAATTTGTCATAACATAGGTATGTGTAGAGAGCTATGTCTGCTCTGCATCTTAATGCATATTTAGAGGTTGACTTTAAAATTAAAAATTGTAAACCCTTTTCTTGGGAGAAGGGAGGAGAGTGTTACCTAAAAGTAATTTTTGCCTGAACTCTACATATCTAGCATTAATTAAAAAAACCCACAGCATCACAACCACAAAAAAACCCCAAACCCCACCCCCCCAAAACACTAAACTATTTTAAATGTTTGTCCTAAATGAAAATACTAAAGCAGTTATCAATTCTGTGACTCAGTGCAATTCACATGTGTTATGAATTAACTTTATACGTGTACAGCAGTGCCTCAGATTTCTATTGTGACCTATATTTTCTTTCTGTTCTAAAACTCCTTTGCGTACTGCTAAACACTACACCGTTAAATTTCTTTTCAGTGGCTGAGGTGGGTTTTGTTAGACTGGGTATAACTTAAATATTTTTGTGTATTGACTTTGATTTGGAATATGACATTTCAAATATTTCAGAGATAAAGTATGCAGTACCAAAAAATCAGGATTTATGTATTGGCCAATATGGAAAACTTTTAATTACAGGTAAGTAATTTTCATGCTGAAGTTATCACTTTCAAAATTAATATATTGCACATTGATGTAAATGCCATATTGTTTAGGAAAGTATTTACTTAGAAATTTTCAAATGAATTTGTTTTTCTGATTTCACTTGCATTTCTAGTGAGCTCACTCTGCTGGTAACAACTAAATTTTGGTGGCATGTTTACAGGGCTTTGATAGGAAAATATTTGTGCCAGAAGGACATTATGAGCATCCTTTTTGTTTATAGGAAAGCACTTGATTTTATTTAATGAAACTTGTCAAAGTAAAAAACACACATGGTAATGTCTTTCTTACTGGGTTATATACAATTCATTTCTGTTTCACCAGCTGTTTTATCCTAGGCTATCCCATTACTCTGGGGTTTAAAGCTGCTATTTCTAGTCTTCCTTTTGAAACATGGGTCCCCAAGTGATCTTAAAACTCAGTCACGTTTTTGTCTGCCAGCTCTAGAGTGAAAGCCTCTGAATCTTGCTGCTTCTTCCATCATTGCCTCAAAAGGCCTTCATTAAATTCATGCCACTGCCAGCCTAAAGAAAGAATTGGATGGAAAACTGAAGCAGGCTTGCAGTGTCTAACGTAATTTCCATTGAGCCCGTGCTACCTTTCCCTCTCATTTTTAATAGCCATCAAAAGATGCTCTGGATAATTGGATGGTTCCATGTATGACAAGTTCTCTTCGTTTTTCTGCTTGGGCTGGTGCCACCCTTAGTGGAAAAGAAATCCAGAAATGTCTCCAGCTGTGATCCTTATGATAGCTGATAGGCTGTACAGTGCTTACAGAGTACCCTGACAGCTTGTTTATGAACTTTCCAAATTACTGCTTCAGTGTATGTATAATCACACCTTGAGCTTCCTCACTGGGTGTACCACTCTTGCGTCGCACTTCCAGAACTTTTCTATGAACTCCCAATCAGAGTGAGGTCAAGGGAATGGCAAAATTCAGTAAGAAACGAGTTGAATGAGGCTCAGGATTCATTTGTTTCAATTTTTTACTCTCACTTTTTGTTAGCCTCTTTCTGAGGAAGAAGGTTCAGCGTGGTGAGAAAAGTAGGTTGCCTTAACAAGAGCATGAACTCCCTTCTCAATGTGGTGACAGTTAGCTGTCTCCTCTGCCCCCCGTCTTCCCCAGCCCCTGATGGGAAACCTAAATGGGACTATAGAACTGTTGTATTCATCTGAAAACGTAGAAAAAGAATTTTAAAGGGACCAAGGTAAACTTTGCATGTTATCTTTATAGCTGCTTCAAACTGAATTACAGGCCCTGCAGAAGCAATTCAAAACAAAACACAAAACCAACCCACCAAGACCCCCAAAACCCAAAGTGGTACCTGGATATGCAAAGCAAGTTTTCTCTGAACTTAGTAGCCAGAGAAACTACATAATTTCTGTATTTGACTTCAAAATTAACTATTCACCGTCATCTTCACCATTTTGTCGAAGTGAAAGTTGCGGATTAGTCATTTCCTTTGTGAGAAAGCTCAAGGTAAGATTGTCCAAAAGTACCAACAGGTGAAATGGCAGTGTATAACCTAGCAAGATAAACATGCTACCATTTTGTAAAACAAATGCACATGGGATTTATTTATTTGACTTATTGTACAGGGAAACTTAGACTTAAATTATAACATCCTTGAATTTTCTAGTTAACTACAATTGTAGTACAGTATCATGTTTTGGTATGACTTCTGTTTTAGTGAAAGTACTTAAACATTCATGTACTATATTTGAGTGAGATGAGCAGCTATACGTACTAATTCTTCCTCAATGGAAAGGAGCATTTCATCGTTACAATTGAAGTTCAATTGCTGGTATTTAAGTACTATCGAATAGATTTCTTTCAACGTGATACGGTATCTGTATAAACTTCAGGGATGATTATAGTCAAACTGAAACACAGCTATATGACTTCAGGTTACCATGCTGAAATTTGAAGCTTTCTGTAATGTGCATAATAGCAAAGTTGCACATGGCATACCCGCATTATCGGGGTGAATTTAAACCTAGTACACTGGTGTGATATTTATAGCAAGGTATGTGTGTCTGCGCGTGTGCGTGTGTGAGGAGGTGTGACTAGTGGCTCCAGTAAAGCCAGGAGAGATCATAACCCTGTAAAGGCTTTATGATGAAGATGTCTGGATTAGGAAATAACATGACTTTTACTAAACACTTTTTAGAAAACCTGTGTTCTGAATTATCACCTCTTAAAATTTGATTATGTACTTGGAATGACTGTATATGCCCCTTTAACAACATAAAGCTACTAAATTAATATTTAAAATGCTGGCCTGCTTATGTTACAATAATAAAATTTGTGTCAGTTAATTTACTGTCAATTTACATGTAAAGATTAAACAATATTTTTTTTCTGCATTTTATGAATTCTGTATACTGGAGTTTGTTAAAGATTGACATGTTAGGTGATACTGTACAAAATTGTATTGACTACCTTTAGTGCAAATCAAAAGTAAAATTCATATGTATTTCCTTTTTACACTTCCATCTAATTTCTTGACAACTTGAATAAATTTCATAGAGCCTTTCTAACATGAACTATTGTTAATTTAACTGTTGCAATAATTAAGCTTTAAGAAGTATTGTTGGTATATTTATAATTTTAAGAAGATCATGTTTGTTTCATACTGCTTATTTTTAGCTGTTCTATTGTCACTGTTACAGCTGAAGAACTTTACTAAATACTTGACATTACAAAATAACTTGCTGGGGTTGTCCTCTGTATACTGATGTTAAATAAAAATGTGTGATTGAACTGTAAATGTAGATAACTTTCAATAGTCCTTTCCACATTGGAGTTTTAATTTATCTTGCAGTCCTTAGGTGGTCTTACGCTGTCATACTGTACTGAACAAATGGCCACAGTGAAAGCTGGCCGCTTGCCATATTTTAAAGTAAGAAGTTGATGCATCCTGTAACCTGCTCTGAGTAAAGGTTTCACTTCATCTCAAGATGATGCATACCTTTTGATGTTTAAATCTTGCTGATAAGGTCATGTCTCATGATACTTATTTTTCTTAGGACTAGAGTAATATGAAATAGAATGCTTATCAAACCACTTAGCAACCTTGTTTAAACTCAGATTCAGTAAAACACGGACACGAGAGTCTCTAGATTCTCGCTGCCTACCTGTCAAACAGGAGATGGGGCAGAACGTTGTCGTTCCTTCTAGGACTCTACAGGAGCTCTTTCCTCTATGGACTCTGGTGCAGGGATGTTCTTTATTCCAGCTTTAGGTCTTGACATTTGCCTCTAATGAATGCTGAATTTACAGCCCTGAGGATATGGCTCGCTCAGATGATTCAGGCATTTTATGTCTAGAAAAACTGGCTAGTCTAGAATTGAACCCGTCTGAACTAGAACTAAACTGGTCTAAAACTTGGAACCACTTTAGGCGAAGATGTTGCCCTTGTGTCTGAGCGGACTTGGGTTGTGTCACCCTTGCAGCAGTAGTTCTGTGTTAACTGATGAAGAAGCCAAACAAATGATACTTACTAAACTGTTTCAAAGGCACTTTTGAGACATTTCAGTGAAAAAGTTGCTTTGGGCCTAGTCTAGCTGAGGTAAAACTCAGTCTCTTAGGCAAAAATACTATGTAGACTAAAGCTGAGAAAATCATCTTTCTTATGTGAACTTGAGAACCTTCTGGCACTTCAGAAGGTACTGATTGACCACCGTGATGGTCTCTCTATATAACGTGTATATTTAAGAACCGGTACCAGTGGAGGAACAAAGTGAAATCCGTCCTGAAAGCTGCTGGGGACAGCCAGTTACATCAAATGACACAAGAACTGGTTGGTCAAACCAGTTTCTCAACAGTCAGTGTGAGCGTGAAACAAAATTAACTTCCACAAGTCCTGTGGTCATAGAAGATACTTTGGCAAAAGATGTCTTGCAATGTGAAAGCGTCGTCTTGTTTGTCATTATTAAATAATGTTTCACAAACTTCTCAAGGAAATAACTTGTCGATCACCTTCCTTTTCTGGTTTTTGAAGCTGGATTTTTAGGTAGGTGCTGATCAACCTTATCAAATTAGTTTGGCTTATTTCTTCTTCTGCTAAGATCATGCTTATTTTACAACTAACCAAAAATGGGGTTGCCTTAAGTCATATGCTTTTCCCCGAGGTTTTCCCTGATTTATCTCCATTTCATTATTTTCTAATCTTAAAATTTGAAACCTTTCAGACTTCTGTAGTTTGAGTAAGTAAGAGAAACCACTCTTCCTAAGCAAGTGAGCCCTTACCTACCTAACTGAAACTTAAGGTCCTATCGCTCAAGCCAGATCAGGTTTCTGCTGGCAAAAGCCTCCTGTGCTTTTCTCAGCACACAAGTAGTTGCATCTTAAATTATTATTTAAATTATTATTATTTTTCTCTTGGACATGCATATCTTCCATTTGCCAATCATGTACTATTCATGCAGTAATCTTGCCTAATACCACTAGACAGATTTTTAGTTAGTCTTGGTCTTCTGGTTTTCTAGCAGCCTTGACTTTTCTTTTTGTTGATGATGAGTAAAACTATGATACACCTCTGTTAGGAGAAAAGCCCCTTTATGTACACAGAAGTTGCAAGTGAAACCTTCATGCTGCTTACATGGTTTTACAAGATCTGGTGTCAAATGATTTGAGCATTTATACTTTCCTGTAACACTACTAGAACAAAGGGCAAACAGAAAACAGATACTGTATTTAAAACTCTGTTGAGTGAACGTATAGACTGTGTAAAGATAGGCGTCAGCTTTGCTGCATCCACCCTAAATGCCATGTGAACGTTCAGCATGTGCTTCCTTGAACATTCTCATTAGTCTTATGACTTTTATTTTTATGACATTAGAGATTAATATCTGATTTAGTACGTGCAGTTCAGAGACTTATGCTAATAAATGCTGATTCATTTGGATAAGAAGCTGCCAGAGATTTTGTGCATGTAAATCTTAAAACCAGTGCAGCTGATTTGACTATAGAACGTTAAACAAATACGAAAAATCTCGTTCTGTTTTGGCATATTATTATTGCTCAAATAACTGTATTGCGCTGTGGGCTCTTTTGTCAAGCAAAGGTCTTGGTCTGGATTACTTTTTCAAATTACTCCAGGAACATCATGGTTCTGGATAAGAATAAACTACCCACGAAATGTTCTTCAAATAACAAACTCCCATTACTTCATATACTGGCAATAGCAGACACGGTTTAACAAATTAATGCCATTTTTATATTGGCATTCATTAATTCAGCCATTTTTTAAATTGGTTTAATTGCACTAGTGAAGTGCGCTATGCGACTTTCTGGGGTTTTTACATTGGTTGTTACACTGGGCCCTTTGCTTTGCTTTTGCTGCCTTTCAATTTCCAAACAGAAAGTAGGAAAGACGTGGGAATTGTGAGGTGCAGGGAGCTGCCAAGTCAGCCGAGCTGTTCCTGAGGGAGCACAATCTTGTGCAGGGCCAAGGCTGAGCCACGTGTGCCCCGAGCGTTGTGAAGCAGCACATAGACATTAACTTTCCGTGTCCTGCTCGTGTGTCCAAACGTGCAGGTTATCATCTAGATTAGTGAAACTGCGTATGATAGCATCTTTGGCTCCAATTAATCCTGTTCTAATTTACATTAATATTAACTCAGTAGTTACTGCTGGCTGCTTTTTTTTTCCTCAGTAGTATCTTCCTGATTTCTGGCTTCCTTTAAAAAAAGCAATTACAGGCTGAGCTTTCCTAGAACTAGTTTCTGTTGTGAAACCTTGTGTTTCATATCTTTAGCAAAAACCAAAACTTTTGGCTGGAGTATATGTGGAATTCTTAAAAAAAAAAAAATAAAACATCAGCCCCCCTGCAATGTCACGAATGGTGAGGAGGTTTGGTCTTAACACCGCTGCCGGTCTTTCAGAACAGACCCCAGCTCTGGGTGCTCTCAAGCTTGGGTGGAAGTGACCTTACCCATCCTATTTGTTACGGCTTTTCGTTCCTACCCAAGCAAGCCTGTTCTTACCAAACACGCAAAGCCCTGTGTGTTTTGGAAAGTCAGAGAACGCGTAGATAAACGTGGAATAGCCCTAGCAACTGGTGCTGGAGCAGGCTGTGTTCAGTACTCTCCCATTGCCCATCGACATAAGGAAATCGACACAGGCCTCTGCAAGAAGCAGCACGTTCCAGCTGTAGAGTGAGCTATTAAGACGGCAGCTGATGTAGCACCTACTTGGTGGACCCTGTGTGAGGTTGTGATGAGGACTGTTTTACCAAATTCCTGGCTTGGGTCTCAGAACTGTTCCATTTCCCACCCCCTGCTGGACCCACACGCTGACAAAATAATACTGCTAATAAAAGACTCCATTTATTTTCAAAACTCTTTTGAACGGTCTCTTAATTTGTTTCTGTTGCTCGCTCAGTGTGATCTGTTTGTTGCTAAACTCTAGGCCGATGCACTGTACCACACGGCAGATCTGCACCTCGTCACATCTCAACTCTTGTGCTTCTGTCGCAGCTATTAAGCTGGGCAGCTTTGCTGTTGCACTAACAAGTTGTTGCAGCCTTTGTTCCATCTTTTAACCAACTGCTTGATTAGACTGTGTGGTGAATCGGAAAGCTCTGCAGTCCAATTTCTTTATTCTTTCTTTCCAGGCAGGAGCTTTCTGTATTTTTTCATAACCTTATCCATCATGTTATTCCCAGAGAATGCAATTACGAGTATTTGTATTACAGATCAGACTCTTAAAGGGTAAATTTTGTATCAAAATTGTATCTTTTCTTGAGCCCTCACTTGCTATTCTAATGTTGCTTTCTGAAGTTTCCCGTGTTACACCTAACATGGCTTCTTAAATGGCCTCGCTTGAAAGACTCTGATACAGTGGCAAAACTCTATAGAATCCTTTTTGTTATTCAGGACCCACCGAGAACACTCACCACTTCGGGGAAAACTTGTATCTGTGCCTAAACCCCAAATTCTTATTCTTCTTTTCTTGTATGAGCACCTGAGGTCTAAGAAAACTTTTCTGAAATTTGGCTCTTGAAAGAACTCACAGATCTCTCCCACAGAAGTGGAGTTCTGGAATGGCCATCGTGGCATGGTCAGGTTTTAAGGAAGGACTAGCAAAGTTTTTGAAACGTCTGCCTGCAGTAGCACAAGGATAGTGATCCTGAGAGTCTTTCCACTTTGGCGCTCCTTGGGATTGCCTGCTCAGAACTGCAGAATTCGTTCAGAGCGAGGAGTGAAATACAAGGAGTGCCTGGTCCTCACTTACTGAGAGCCACCTGCACTGCACTTCTGCTCTTTAAAACAGGGAGTGTTTGCGGCCTGGGAGATGAAACCAGGACTGACTTGGAACAACTTGAATTCCAGAGTGTCTGATAGTTCACGGGGAACAAGGCACCATGCTGAGCTTCAGTTTGTGCTGCCTGTTTCTAGAGGAGTTGTAGGAAAATGAGTGATTTCTCATTTTGTTTCCCAGCAATTGGTTGCATTCCAGTGTAAATCTGCTATTAGAGTAGTACTTCTTTCTCTTCGTCTGTATAGCGTGGTTACGAGCCTGTTGAAAAAGGCTTCATGTTGTGCCATCCCTGGTATGTTCTATGTGCTTATAAAGCACATATTTGCATATGAACAGTTTGGATCACTGATTTATTAAAGACTGAAAATAATACCTTTGGACATCTTTTTCCAGGGTGCTTGAAAGTTGCTTAGTGGACGTAATCTTCTGGCAAGAAACACTTTCCAGTTGCTGCTGGATTTAATAGACTTCTGAAGAATGCTTCGGTAATGAACTGTAGAGTTTTGATTCATCTTCATCGCTTTTGAACAGAACTTTCTGGGTCAAAAATTTCAGAAGTGCTTCGGGAGCTTGTTTGCTCTGAAGTTCTGCCTTTTTTTCACCATCTATTCCTTAACTAGGAAACCTTTTGTTCTCTCCTCGTGAGATACGCAGTATCTTTGCACATTGTGAATGTCAAACAAGTTAGAGGCCAACCCACTTCAGCCTACCTCAACAGCGTTTGAATCAGATCTCCACTACATAGACAAATAAAAATAAAAAAGCGTTCTGGTTCCTGCAGTTGTGATCTATGGAGGGCACCAAATTATGTGCTGCATACTTTATTATATGTAAATGTAATAGAAAATCTGTGGATGTGTATATACACACATGTGTGTGCATATACACACACACACAGAGTTTGCTATAAATCCTACAAATGTATCCAGATTCCTAATGTGTCCAAACTACTAGATTAGATGTTTTTTTAAAAGGAAGGGCTATGGTTTGAGCAGAAACTTGACGACTTGAATCCAGCCAGTCCAGCCCTCCTTCCACCTCTTTGGTCTGTGGTCAGGGTTTTCTTCCATCAGTTGTGACTTCTCAGTTCTTAGATCCAAGCAAGAAAGAGCTCCTGTAGATTCTGAAGATGTGACCTAATTCTACATTGTGTGCTAATTGCTGCCCGAGCTTGTCTGGTTTGGTGGATCTGAGTCACAGGATCTTAACTTTGAGGTGAGACCCTAAGCTGGTACCTGTTTGGAGGAAGTGCTAGAATGGCATCTGTCGTGCCTACGTCGCAAGGGGTTGCGGAGCGATGCTCACTGGTGTGCTTCCAGCTCAGCTGCCACTGCGCTCCTCCGCCTGCTGGCACTTGTTGTAACTAAATAACGACCTTGCCAGACCACTGTCTTCTGTTATTAAGCTTTTCCTGAGTAAGTCTGATATACGGTAACTTTTCTGTGACTAATTAAAAAGGGACTACTACACACAAATCTGTCCATTGGTATCTATCCGTGAGGTATAGTTGCCTTAATCCGGAGGAGTAGCCTCTGTCTAGCAAGGGGTGCCGCGCAGTCGCGGGATGATGTCTGAAACGGAGTCAGTATAATAAATGGCAATGTAGTTAAATGAGCTGGTAAAAAGTTTTCCTGAATGCAAGCTTAAATTGTAATGGGAAATCTTTACTGAACTCTTGCTCAGTGTTTCATTATCTTTTAAAACTACCGAAATAAACACTTGGTTAGATGATCTATTTTTCTATTCAAAGCTTGTAACACTCAATAGTGTGTAAGAGCTTGAGCATTTCCCTGTATCAGGTTAGCTGTCAAACTTGTTGATATTGGAACACGTTGGTTCATTGCTACCCTAATAAAATGCTGATCGCTTTTTTTTGGTGTATGGTTTTTAAAGTTTGGCAATTCACGGTGACTCAAAATGCAAGGTAGATTAAATCAAATGCGAGGATCAGATTCATCGTGTGTCATAAACGCACGTGCTTTCGTACTTGCCGAAAGCTCTTTTGTGCTGCTCGACTGATACAATAGTGGCTTAGAGTCTTTTGTAGGAAAGAAGGTGCTGATGTCTAAAGTAAGCAAGTGGTGGTAAAAATAAATTGTACTCATTTTAGCTTCAGGCTAAGAACTTTATAAAATTAACGTCAGGTTCTCTTGCTGGATTAATGTAAACTGCTTTGTTTGCAGGGTTTATTGTCATCCCAAAACCAGGCCAATTCTCCAAGTGGAACTGTAGTATAGCCATCACACTACTGCTAGCAAATCTCTGAACGCAGGACAAGAAGTAATGACAGTGGAACCAGGAGCTGTTCTTCAGGCAAAGAGCATCACAAATTATAACGTGGCAGAGTGTAAACACGGAATTATGTGAATCACATAGTAATCTGCAAAGGAATAATGTAATGAGTTCTTATTACAGCTAATACTGCTAGGCTGCTCGCCCAAGGAAGAGTTTTCATTTAACAACAACAACAACAAAAGCTTCCTTTGGTGCTGCAGGAAAAAATAGTAACATTTTTGGTTTTCTTTATACTTTTCAAGTCCAGTGTAATTTAATCTCTCTATATAAATATATAAATAAAAGATATATATATATAGTGTAAAATAAAGTATGTTTCTTAAATTCAAGTAAGTTCAATGGTTAAACTAGTACTTCACCATTGTTTATTTTGCACTGATTTTTTTAACCAGAGATGGCTAGAAGACAGCCTGGAATGCACTCATGGAAAATGAAAGTCATTACTTTCTGGCTTCAAAATGTTATTCAGGAAGATGGATGCTGCAATCATAGATTTTTAAAACGAAATTGTTTTGCACTTAAATAGTTTAATGCTAATAGATAATTACTTTAAAATTGGTGTCCAGACACCAAAAAAAA
>VZSF01010769.1:181187-203867 GCA_013398295.1 Chionis minor
TTATTGTCATCCCAAAACCAGGCCAATTCTCCAAGTGGAACTGTAGTATAGCCATCACACTACTGCTAGCAAATCTCTGAACGCAGGACAAGAAGTAATGACAGTGGAACCAGGAGCTGTTCTTCAGGCAAAGAGCATCACAAATTATAACGTGGCAGAGTGTAAACACGGAATTATGTGAATCACATAGTAATCTGCAAAGGAATAATGTAATGAGTTCTTATTACAGCTAATACTGCTAGGCTGCTCGCCCAAGGAAGAGTTTTCATTTAACAACAACAACAACAACAAAAGCTTCCTTTGGTGCTGCAGGAAAAAATAGTAACATTTTTGGTTTTCTTTATACTTTTCAAGTCCAGTGTAATTTAATCTCTCTATATAAATATATAAATAAAAGATATATATATATAGTGTAAAATAAAGTATGTTTCTTAAATTCAAGTAAGTTCAATGGTTAAACTAGTACTTCACCATTGTTTATTTTGCACTGATTTTTTTAACCAGAGATGGCTAGAAGACAGCCTGGAATGCACTCATGGAAAATGAAAGTCATTACTTTCTGGCTTCAAAATGTTATTCAGGAAGATGGATGCTGCAATCATAGATTTTTAAAACGAAATTGTTTTGCACTTAAATAGTTTAATGCTAATAGATAATTACTTTAAAATTGGTGTCCAGACACCAAAAAAAAACTATGTTGTGGAGAAAAGATCCTTTGTATCTATTAAACATTTATTTTAATATTGTTGTTTCCAACTGCAATCGGCTCTGTATTATATGTATAAATAATGTAATTCAGTGGTGGGGAAGGGGAGTAATGAATCGTTACACTAGAAATTCTCATTCATTTAAGAAATTGATATTTCTAATTCAGAAAATACATATTAAACTATCTTGAATATGCATTTTTGTTTACTTTCTGTTCAAATTCAATCACTTTTGATGTAATCAATCCTTTGTTGAATTAAATGTTTGGTACAGAAATATCATCTAAACTTTGTAGAACAAATTCCTTTCAGAAATATCTCAGCTAGAGCATCGCTTCATATTTAAAAGAGTTGAAATTCAATTAGGAATGTGAAATAACATTGTTCTCTTCTCGTTCTTAATGGTTTATCTCCAAATACATCATAGAGCGGAAATCTTGCAGACAGACAGCTTTGTGGGGTAAGGATTTTGTCATCGTGTAGCCCCATATATTTGTCCTGGGAGTTGTGAAGCGAAAGATCCAGCAATAGTAGACATACCCGCTTTCCGACTTGTCAATCTAAATTTAGGTCAGCATATTGGAGTAGATACATTTCTGAGACAACTTGTTTGTCTTAAATCAGGCATCTCATTTATAATTCAACGCTCTTAAACTGTTTGGCGAGCACTATGGAGATAGACGTACCCAGGTATTTGTATCGTTTAACGCTGCTTGTCTGAGCACACCTTATTTTTAATCAGTCGGCAACAGAACACTTCAGTTGTCCTCAGTAGTTCTTGCAAAGATTAAAACACCCCCCAAGAGATGTTGCTCCATATCAAGCCCCAGAAAGACAGACGTATCTGCCGTATCTTTCCCTTTATCCTACGTAGCAACAGTCGCCATCAGGAGGAGAACGGAGGCCGCTATGCACACGCGGTACACGAGGACACACAGTAATGCCTTTCCTGCTCTCCTCAACGGTGGAGCTGGGCAGAATTTTTTAAATTGCAAGTAAACTTGAGGCATTTTCAGGCACAAGAAGTTATTTTTCAGAAAATGAACGAAAATTTGGGAGAAACAACTGCAGTCTTACTCTTGCAACACAGCTAGCATGTGGAAAACTGCCAGACACCTTTATAAGCTGGCACTGAGCTTGTCTGCTTTATTAAAGATGGAGCTGTACTTTACAATTCTTATCTACTTACATTCTTCTAAAATATGAGGAATGGGGAAAATACTGAAACTGAGCAGGATTATTGTTCGAAGTTTTGTTTTATTAACGTACTGGGTTTAACTGTTAAAATACAGATAAACCTCATCACTGAAAACGAGTGTAGTTATCGCCTCGTAGACTTTTTTTAATAGAAGTGCTTCATACGGTCCAAGGGTCCAAGTCAAAATGAAACAGTTGAGAAAATACGTAATAACTTTAAAAGAATTTTTTCCTTCAGCTGGGAAAATACAAAACCAGTACTGAAAGGACCGTAGCATCCAACATTAGCGTAATAGTAGCAGCTACTTGCATGTACATTTGCAGAGTACGTCCCTCCTACAAATCATAGTTGAACAGCATACAGGAGGGTATGTGGTTTTTCTTTTTTCAGTCTCTTCTTTACTATTAGGCAATCATCTAGAAGCTTGAACTGCCCATCCCACCCTTTATTCTATAGGGAAGAAAATTATTTTAGGAAGAAAAGGAATACTAATAACTTACCTGGAAAGAACTTAGAGTTCTACTATAGATACAGCTCTTAGTAAATAATTTTTTCCTGCTATGTTAAAAAAAAACAGTTAAAAGTGAATGGAACACAAATCATCTCAATATGGAATTTGAGCTGGGAGAATGAGGGTGTGAACAATACTTGCCAGTTTGTAGTTGAATGTATTTTAACTATAAAGCGGGTGGGAAAACTCAAGTTTGCCTATTAATCCAACAGCCAGAGAAGCGTAAGTTGTCTCCAGAGGTATAACAGCAAAGACCTTGTTATGAAATAAATAGCCATGAAGCACTGTATATGCCAAACCGTGTAAGATCCACCTGAAAGCGTAAAATAAATGAAGAAAACATTCCAATGTGGTCCTTCACTTGAAATCCCCAATTTTCATAGCAAAACCGATGTGCTGAATGTGAAACTGTCTTTTTCATTATAACACCCTGACGGCCCCAGATACAGAGTACGTGAGAGACAATTGCTGGTAACATACAAGATAGTACTCTGATAGCCTCTTCTCTCCAAGTTAAAACTTAACAGACATTCTGACTTCATCATTTTCAAAAACAACAACCGCTGTCCTGGTGTATGAATAACGTAATTACCTACATGATATTAATTATAGAAGCAAACAGATGCAACAACAGTGTTGAAAACACAAAAGTTTCTTGTACACATGGGATCTGAGGGAATTTTTTTTTTTTTAGTTGAATTGTTGAATGGAAATATTTAAACTTCAGCATCTGTGGTCTGAGATTTCCAGAAGATTATGGGAAGCTAACAATACAATTAACATATCTCTATCAGGAACATACTCTTGATAATATGAGCCTTGGCCTACAGTATATCGCTAGGTAAAAGCTCTGAGTCAAATCAGTCAAATGTGGGTAGTAGGACTTGTCTCTTTTTTTTTTTTTAAATCCTGTAAGATATTAATAACTGCGGAGAGCAAGATCCCTCAGATACAATGTTGCCTATTTTTAGACCATCATTTTTACTTCTGCACACCATGCTCAACTCCAAATATATTAACACCAAGCAACTCACCATCTTCCTCTCTGGAAAAAACCCTGGATAAGCTCTTGGCACCTTTTGCTTAGAGTTCCAAAGGTAAGAAGTCAGAGGTTACTGTTATACCGTGTTGCCTGTAGACCTGCATTCCTTAATTCCATTTCCTAAGCTTAGCATCACACCTTTCTTTATCTATATAAATCTATGGTAGGTATTCAACCAAATCCTGTATTGCTGCATTGTTGAAGCTCTCTGTCTCCTCGGTCAGTGTGAGCTGCTAACATGACAGCACGCAGCTGTAACAGAGCAGTAGAACTCAGCCAGTCACTCCGTCTGCATGTGTCCCCCCACTGCACTTTGCAAAACCACGAAACCAGTTTATTTTCTGCTTAGAACTGGAGGAAAGGCAGCATCCACCCAGTACGAGTTTCAATAAAATGAGAAAGAGCTGTTAGCTATACCATTATGTTCTGCTGTTCAATTCTCCCTTTGTTACGATGTTCTCACTCTACTGGTGAAGAACACTTCCTCCACTAAAGCTCTGCTGATGTATTTGTTCAGTCCCAGTAAAAGAAACCTGCTATTCCTCTGGCATAGGTGAGTAACACCAATACAGGTTTCCCTGCAGAGCCCTGTTCATGCGCCATAGCCTTAGTTTACAAGAATTCTGGCCAGGGCTGGGATGTTTTTCCATTCTTGCTATTGAGATTCTGAAAGTTTGCTATGAAGAAATGGAATAAAATGAGCAAAAGGTACAGTGGGCTCTGATGCGGGTGCAAGATTCTCAACTTGGGTAGTCAAATTCAAAGCAATGCCAAAAAATGACTCCCATGGTATGCACCATAAAGATTTAGCCTGCTGATATTTTCACATTTAAAAAAATACGCTAGTGAATGTCATGTTGATCCTCAGTACGGTATGTGAAAATAATATCTTCTTGAAAACGTGAGGAACATGAGATAGACAGGTGCTTTTAAGCAGTAGATCTCAAACGGTTTCATAAAGAACTTGAGTCTCACGAGCTTCCCCACATTGAAAAGCTACAATGTGGAATTTGGACATGCTCAAAAGTTATCCAGAAGCTGAATGACAGAACAAGGAATAGGATCTAATGCAGTCACAGCAAAATCCTACCAGTGTTGAGACGCCAATTCTTACAAAAACAACCAACAAACCACAAAAAGACAACAAAAAAAAGCCAGCTACTGGTAAACCTCTAACTGAGTCAGAAGAATCATTATTTTCACAAATGCATAACCTAATACAATCTTAGAAGGAGAACTGAGAGCGTAATGGGTATAACTTGTATCCTACATGACTAGTATTTTTATACAATCTTAATGTGTATTTTACTGCATTGTTGGAGCTGCCTCTTAACTGATTAGACTAAATAGTTTGGATTTAGAGCATCAATCTCAAATCGATGCTAAAGGGTTGGCTTAGTAACTTTAACACGATCTTTAACTAAGTAACTTTACCCAGTGCGCAGCCTCTGCTCTTGTTTTCCCTGTTGCCTCAGGTGCAGCAACGTGCCCCTCGCCTGCTTTCTCTCATCAACCGTTGCTTGGGTTTCACTTTTTTTGTTGCACAGAAAATTTTGAACAGCAGCAGCCAACACAGAGGTGTTTGGTTACTGGAAAAAATGCTGATCATTTCCCAGTTATGAGCAGAGTAACTTTTAGCACTATTTGGGAAAAAAATAAAAGATTTTTTGCAAACCCTGTCTTGCATGCCGACTTGGTAGGCAGAAGATTTTTAAACCCCCAGCTAAGTATGACTTGCACAAACTCATTTGTTTTTTAAGTAGCAAAACTGGTTTGTAACACATCACCAAATTTAAGTATTGCAAACTAATTATTGCAGATTTTTAGAAGAGCTCGAGAGTTTTAAAATCGACGGTATCAAATTGCAATAACTACTTTTTCCAAGTAAGATAAAAATGCTGCCTTTTAACTCTTCCCTTTAAAACTCCAGCAAACAGTAATGCTATATTAAATTGTTACTGATGACCTGCGTGCAAAATATCTGAAATATGAGAAGATATCTTCCTTTCCTGCTCTTTTAAGCAACTAGCTGCAGTATCGGTAACCCTTAAAAAACTTGATTAACAATAAGATCAATGGTTTGAAGAAAACTATAACTAAATTTTATTTGCTTTTGAATCAGCTATAAAGTTGATTTAGCTTTTAGCTACATTATAGTTACATAAAAATATTCAGCAGTTCCAGAAACTGCATCAAATTCAAGTATCTCATGATTGCATAATCTGCAGACTCTCAATAAAACTTGAGGTTGAAGTTATTGAATACAGGTGAACACTCTCCAGAGCTGACTGAAAAATAAAAGTCTTTTACATCTAAAAAATATACAGAAGGTAGCTGTCATAATATAATATGAAAACTTAAATTTTGTAGATAACATTCCATTCCTAATACTGAAGCTCAAAGAATCCTTTCATGTTATTTTTAACCAACCTCCTCCTCCATCGGGTTCTAAAAGGAAAAAATACTTAGAAAGTTCAATACAGAGAGAGCGCTCTCAGCTCTGCCAGAACAATGCTTTAATTAAATATTGATGCCCTTCAGGAACAGAATGCCAAAATGGTAGGTAAACAGCCCTCATAACCTTGTGGGGCTTTTCCTATACATTGTCAGAGAAAAACAAACCAAGGCACAGCTGTTCTTGCCAGATCTCTACCAACAGAAGCACGACTGGGTCTCTCTCACTGTACGATCGTGGCTTTTCCTCACACTCCAAATACTCTACAGGGCGGTCAGTAACCTCCTCTTCGTTCTATAGCAGGGAAGTGCAAACGTTTCGGGGAAGACTTAAGTGCCTTCTGTTTCTCTGACTGTTGAGGAAACAACAGGATTTTGAAATAGGCTCCGTAAAACACATGTTGCTATTACACTTTAATGAGCAAGTTAGAGTCTATACCTTGATATTTGATCCAATAAATCTAACAGACTGTAACACAGGGGTTTCACCACTTTCCTTAGGTGCCCCAAAAACTGCATGCAACATAGGACAAGTACAGGACGTCAATTCGGCTACTCCAGAAAGATTTAACTTTGATAATTCTCCACGGGGAGGTCCATGTTGTTTTTCCTGGACTTTCCTAAGAGAATACTTTTAAAATAAAGAAATAAGATTCAATTTCTTTCTCAGAACATCTTAAAGAATAAAAGAAAAAATCCAACTTATCAGGAAAAAAGCCCCCCAAAAGTCAGCAAAATATTACTTCAGCTAATTCTTTTTATAGAATTACAACCCTACTGGATGTTTCTTGCAATTTTTCCTGAAGGAAATTCTTGCTAAGCTCATATTGATGAACCCAAGAACTAAACTGGTGGAAAATGTGGCTGCTCCTATGGAAGAAGAGTCATACTTTCAAGGTGAAATGCACAACAGAAATATTTTTTTTATACAGAAATGTGGGTTTTTTTGGGGAAAAAGATGTATTTAAGAGTTTTTCATGTAGTACTAACTTCTATCAGACCTTACAGATACAGTGAACTCTTTAAGAGTGAATAGGGGTGGTTTTTTGGCATAGGTTCATGGTTGGACTCGATGATCTTGAAGGTCTCTTCCAACCCAAGTGATTCTATGATTCTATGTTGAGTATTTTTTAACATAGCTTGAAGATAAAGTTTTAATTGGCTAGTTTAATTTTTAATGAGATTTTAATTAGCTGATTTCAGTGTCAAATATAAGTTCAGGATTTTCCTAGATATCATCTAAATACAGGATAAAGTTTTTTTAAAAAAATCTTATTTGTTCAAAATGTAGACTAGAAGGCCTGGAAAGGCAAAAGCACATTTTCTGCCTCTAACAACTTCTCAACTCAAAGGCAGACAACAAAAGAAGAGCATGAAGATATTTTAAAAAGACACGGAACTGACCCTCTAAGTAACAGCAACTATGACAACCGTCTGCTGAAGGGGTTATGTTGTATCACAGCTTCTAAATTCTAACTCATGATTTTCAGGGCTTGCGGGGGGTAGAGCTGCATCAGCCCCTATAAAGATCAGTGTTCAGGCAGACTGAATAAAACCAAGTAAGCAGCTTAAATAAAACCTTTGTTTCCAGCTAACAAGCTCAGTGTCACAAGTTACTTTCTCTAAATGGGCTGGCTATTCTTCCACTTAAATACTACCTGTCTTTGACTTTCCTTTGAAATTTGCCACAACTGCAGAGGTACTTGCCCTGCAGTATTTCCTAGTAATCTTAATTTTTTGTGCATGGCCAAAGCTTGTGTATCAGCGGCCCTAAAAAGTGTGGGGAAAAAAAAAAAGAAAAACATCAGTTGTGCTTTAGGTGCAGGTGAGGCTCAATGCAAAGAATTACGTTGAGTGAATTATGTTTATTGTATTGCAAGCTAAGTACTAGCACTGTAAGCAAACTTCATTTCAGTCCACTTTAAATAATAAGCACACAGCGCTCCCTCCACTTTTTAATTTTAGTCTTCAGATTGAAGTGATTTGAAGTCACTTGCCAGAGTTCTTGAAAATAAGGGTGCTGTAATGCTTGATGGGCAGCAATTCTCTCATCAGGATCATATTTTAGCATTGCATACAGGAGAGAGAAGCCTTTAGGAGACAAATTGTGCACAAGAGGAGGTATTCCTTTTCCTTTTTTAAAGGGGAAACCAAAACTCGCAATTCTTGACCTGTGTTAAGCAAGTTAAGAACAAACAGTTATTCATGCATATTCAGAGAGAATTACAATTTACTGAAAAAAAAAATAATTCTAATCTGATTTAGGTAATCATTTGTTAGGGACAAGTAAGTAATAATTGGGGAAAAAAAAGTTTTCTTTCCTAATAAGTTATATCATTGGTGTTAAAGATACTGTGGAAATAAAAGGCCAAATAAGATTGCTAGAGGCTCACATTTCCTCTGCTCTGCCTACAAGGATCACGAATGTGTGACTGTCTCTGGTCGGGACAGAAGACGCTGATCTTTGGTCAGCAGCCGTCACAACAATATTAGATTTTTGTGGTGGTTCCCTGAGCAGAAATTGCACACAGTTGTACAGTTACGTTGTGGATATTTAAACAGTGAGATTAATAACGATGGGAGTGCATACTTACTGCTTTAACTTGTTGAGAGTTTTGTTAGCAGGAGTGCCTATAACGTCATGGATTTTTGAAATTTGGTCCAGCTCATTAGATCCAGGAAAGAGAGGCTGAAAACTGCAAGGTAAGAGATGGTATTAGCACTAGAGAAGACACAATTAAACTAGTTTAAGAGGCACAGCTGCCATTTCAGTTAAAAAACTTTCATTTACAAGGAAGATACATTTTAGAATTATTCATCTGTGGGCAGTTTAATAGCAACCAACAACTGAAGAGTAACGTGAGGAGCAGATCAATACAGCTGCATGTTTAGATGGAAATAGCAGTTTGGGTTATTAAACAGAAACCTGTAGTTGCTCTCTCCTCACAGTTTTGGGGTAAAATATCTAAACAGAACATCCTTCCTGGTGAAAGGCAATGGAAATGGGATTGTGTTTTCTTCTAGTGAAGTGGCAGATCCCAGAAGAGAATGTGTTTTCCTCATTTTAAGACAGCAGAGTCAAGCAGTCCCTCTTGTTGTGTATGCACATAGAAATAGATGGGTAAGAAACATTCCATTCCTAACACACAGGTTCTTCGCAAGCAGCAATACTGGAAAGATGGTAATCTGAACTGTGTTCCTGAGCTTGATCCTCAGTTAATATAAAACCTTATGCAAGTCCTTGAAAACACTGTTATCAGTAGAATAATCTGACCTAACAAGTTAGGTCCACTAACATTTGTCTCTTGCACATGTTGCCTTTTTCCATGTTAGCGGAGCATTTCTTTGGGCTTGTAATTTAAGAAACACTTCAGTAGCACCACATGATTCTTGAAAGTAATACATTCAGCCCTCTGTAGAAGGAGGAAACTTCTTTTAACTGTTTGCAAATTTGATCAAACAGCTGGCTGCACGCTCCTCTGAATGTCTTTATAAAGCTTTGAGTAGAGGAAGGAGAGAAAAGAGCTCTGATTCATGTTGCGCAACTATATCAAGACTAGCAGTTGGGAGCTTTTTTGTGTGAACTACAAAAATGTGCCATCTCTAAATGTAAAGCTACAATTTAGGGAAGAACAACTGTGTGATCCACAAAAAAAATGTAATCCAGGAGCCATGATTTATAAGGAACAGAAAGAGGGAGACCAAGATTTGAAGGATAAGCGTGGCTGAGTATAACACTAAAAATTCTTACACGATGTGGTGTAAAGCACAAAGGCTTATGCAAATGTTCAACAGCAAACACTGCAAGATGCACTTAGAAAGAAACAAACCTGTCCATAACTTCCTTTAGCTTGGCAAGGCTGTATCTTTTTTCATTCAGCCATTTCCAATAAACACCCCTCATTTCTCTCTGAACACATCTATCAGGTCTCTGAAAATGTGCAGTGGTTGCAAAGAATTAAACTTGTTACATTAAGCTAAAATTATGAGGAAATATCTTTAAGGATTTTTTGCCCTAAGAAAACTTAAGTTTGCAGCGTGTAATTTTCTTGCCAAACTTCAAAGCCCACCTGATTCAAATTGAAATGGAAAGCCATGGTGTAAAAATGCTTTTGGTCCAATTTACTGTGCAAGAGAACTGCCACATTTGGGATTTTTGTGTTAACAGTTTTCTGACCGAAGTAGAACTGTTTCTACAAGTTAGCAGGCAAAGCATAAGGGTTGTCATTTAACGTGATGATGATGGCAGCAGCTGCACTTGCCATGTGGAGGAGGAGGAAAGAAGCAAAGCAAATGTTATCACTTCTGGTTGCATATCAGAGACTGCAGTGTGGGAGGAGAATAAAGAAGAGCTGCTGCTGTTGCTAGGGCACAAAGATACTGGAGAAATACTCATGGTGGTTAATTTTCCTTTTTTCACAAAGACCAGTGACAAATTTTTTGAGTTACAATTTTATCATCATCGAAAAGCTTAAAGGACTATAATCTGGGTTTTCCTGAACTCTTCATCAGAATCCGACTTCAAAATATTCCAGGACATAAGGTCCTGGTACAAGGGTCCTAAACACACTATAGTATAAATTGAAGTAGTAAATCAGAGGGAGTTGTCTTCTCTAATCTCCTCTGTTTTTGCAGAATTCCAAGTCAAAAAACAAAGGAAAGATTTTTACCATCAAGTGCATTAACAAGATTGAGGTTAGCGATGCTCATGACGGGAAATGACCCATTCAGAGCTAAAGCAGAGAAAACACATTTTTACCAAACTCAAATATAAAGCCTATGGAACAAATCCTAAATCCAAAACAAACAACAGAACAAGCAACTGTTCAAAAACGTTATTTTACTTGTAAATAATATTTGTTGGTACTATGTTCTCTTAAACCTCCCACTGCTTTATTCCTCACCTGCCATAGAGTTAAGAGGGTGCGAGACAAAACGGGATTACTGCCTCACGAACCCTGCAGGCTAATCGTAGAAGCAGCTTCCACAAAACCATGGAAACAAAGATCACAGTAGCCATTCCACACGCTCTTTGAGTTATTTACCTTTCATTTTCTTGATTAATAATAAGCAAGACCCTCCACCGAACACTGTACCTTGTGATTTCATAGAAAACACAGCCAGCACTCCATATATCAATTTTGTAACTATAGTAGCCGTTTGTAAGTAAGCATTCAGGTGCTCGGTACCAGCGTGTACAGATATATTCTGTATGTGGCTGCTTAGAATAGATACTCCTACAAGATCCAAAGTCTCCTAACTTCAGGGTATTCTGCTGCAAAAATAAATAAAGTATTTTGATGAATTAGAAACACTGAAATATTCAAGGAAATATTTTCCTTAAGCGTGTGAAGTAGTCATCATAACAGAAATCACAGATTACTTGAAGAATAAACTTTCAAAAATCCCAGGGGTGGTATTATAGCAGAAAAACTGCATTTAAATAGCAAGTAGCTCCACGCTTGAAGGTATCTGTGTCCCGTAATATGTGCAAATACCATTCTGTACATCATTAAAAGAAAAAGCTGAGTTAATTGAAAAGCATATGGACTATTACTGAAAGGAAGACTAAATAGGACATCTGGATTAAGCTATTTTCTTAGACTTCATGTGTTTAGCAGTGATATAACAGGTGGCTTTGACTTCTTTTTGTAACTGCTTCTTCTGTACACTTCTAAGACTTAAAAGAAAAATTTATCTCCAGAAAATAAAATTTCATAAACTGAATTTTGAAATCTTTCCTTTTCAGACACTAGCAAAATAACATTCTGAAGCTGCCAGGAGAATAGTTTTCAATGAAGAAATCTTCTGAAAGCTTTTGCACTCTTTTGTATGAATAACTTCCACTAAACGTAGGACTTGAATGTAGAAGAAAGGGCTGCAGAACTGAACCCTATTGCTTGTTTCTGGGTTAACACAGAAAGGAAAATATAAATTAATAAGGGATAAAAAGGTAGATTGTTAGATTGTAACACATGCAGGCTGTGATGCATCTAACTGGTGTCAGGTTTTAGCTAATAACAAACTTGGTTGTTCATTCATCTAGATCGGGAATATGGTATTGGAAGTAACTGTCTATATTTTTTAAAAACCATACTTTTATTAATGAAAAAGTATCACCTTCTCAGCATAAAGAGAAAAACACTGAGATACTTCACTTTCAGTTAAATATTCTCACATAAAATTAATTACCTTTACTAATATGTTTTCTGGTTTCACATCTCTGTGAAATATCCCGTTTCTGTACGAATATAAACACAGCGGAGAGAAGAGCTCAGTAAAAAGATAAACACTATCAGTGCTTCCAGTTATTTGTAAAAAAAATACTTAAAGAAACTAACGCTTTGGTCAAAGTTATCAACAGCACAGTTAAAAAACTGCATTTTGCCACCGTGGTGAGACAACAGCTTACAGGTAGGGGAATGGAGAAAGGGCAAGTCCAGGAAGGGGAGTCTGGGCTTTCTGCTTTTGCTCTCACCAGGGCTACCAAAGGCCCTCGAGGGCCACCAGCTCTCAGGAGAGCTTCCAGCAGCAGGCACGACAGTTCCTTTGGGATACTGGCTGCAGCAGGGGCTGCCTGCTCGCTGCCTTCCAGGGCTCTGCGGTGAGCAAAGATGCATATGGGCAATGGCCTCGTCTCCCCCTGCAGCAGCCCGCTGCTCCAGGCAATCAGATGTCTCTGCACGGAGACGACCCAGAAATAAACGTGTGATACATTTACTGCAAAGCTCTTGCTGAACCAGGTCTCTTACCTATGTATGTAATCAAGAGATTTGCATACCTGGTACATGTAGTTCCTAATTTTTTTTTCAGGTAATGGCTTTCTCCTTCCTAGAATTAAATTTCAAGTTGTACAAGTCCTTTTTAGCAAACAACAGAATACAAAAAAATTGCTCTTCAGCTTCCAATAGAGCACTGATATTACCTTTTTCAATTATACTATTTCTGTCATTTATAGCTAGCTTTGTAATCCATTTTCCACTCTACTTCAGACATAATTTAGATTTCAGTATGCACCAGAACAGCTCAGCTAACAACTGTCAATTCAATGGTCTGTAATCTACCTTAGCTTTTACTGCCTGTTTTTCTTGCAGTATCTGTTTCCCCAAGTTCTAACAGAACTGCAGTTATTTCACTTCTAAACATCTAATTTCCTCTCTAAATAAAGTAACTGTCCTTAAGGGTCAAGATTCATATCAACCACCTCAAATTACTACAATGCTTAAATGACTGTGATTCACATTTGACTTGCAAATTAAAGGTTAACCTATGTAGTTTAGCTTGCTATTGCCTTTGCACAATAAGGACAGTTATAAAATGTATCTATTTTTCAGAGCCCTTCAGTAACTACTCAGTTTTTTTCTTTTATGGGCTCCAAAGGCCTTTTAATCTTGCTGTAATGCCTTTATGTAACACTGCAATGTCATCAACGGGGGCAGAAATGATCACATTTTTGAAAAACAAAGCAGGTACTGATCTGCCTGATGACAGTGGTATGAGTAATTGGCTGGGGAGGAGGAGGGAGATTATCAGGACACTAACTCATTGAGGCTGCAAGTCCTAGCAGCCAGCAGGACTTGTGTTCCCCGCTGATTACAGCGCTCCTCCAGTCAACCACGTAATCCATTGAGCAGGATTAGGTAAAAAAGCACTTGAAACGGAGCACCATTTACATCGGGAACTGTGGTATTATTACCCCAGTTGAGAGAAGCGGTGTTTTCAACATCGAGATTGTTGTCGTTTATAGTAGAAAAGATTTTATAAAATGCAGCCATTCGACCCAACTTGGATTATTACTAGTCCTCAAAAAAACAGGCCTTCACAAAAAGCAGACGTACTCAACTGGTTTTTCATTACATGGCGCTAGTAAAATCTGGAGCAGATGCTCTTCTACTTCCAATTTTATCATGAGAGAAACCTTATTTGGAAGTAACGATGAAGTGAATCATAAAGTGGCAGCTCTTAAAGCTACAATTGTTTTTGCTTGAGGCATCTTCCCTACCTCTCTCTGAGCCGCATTTTTTTCATTGCTTTAAATGACCGAACTGTTCTTGATTAAACGAAAGGCAAGACTGTTTTTCAATTATTAAATGGCTGGCGATACCACGATAAATGAATAGCGAGAGGATTATGACTTTGTGTAAAGACAAATAGCCTTGTCTTGATTGAAATAACATGAATCTGTCCGTTTAATTAAGGAAAAAGAACAAAAGGATCAACTTTCCACATTAGCAGTATTACAGTCAACGGTGCTCCTAATTACAAAAGTGTCTCCATACACCTTGTTAAATTAGAAATTAATTTTCAGTCAAACCCACGTTCAAGTTTTTCTTCACTATAAAATTTCATACAAACCATGCTTGCCTCTGAATTTTTCTAACTTAAAACTTTTTAAATTGTTCTGCACCTCTATTAAACTTAATTTTGCAAGATTCAGCGCAGTCAGAAAATGACAAGCATTTGCATTACTATACACTGTAGAAATTTACAAAATACTACAAACCATCTGAAACCTAACTACTTTTGTACAGTCTGAAAACTATTTTGTGACAGAGCATTGCTAATGAACACAATTTAATTGGTCTACAAATTAGTAATGCACTCCTTCAAATCACAACGCTGAAAATTCAAAAGGACCGCCTTCTACTTGCCATTGTCCACTAGATATCCTCCATCAGTAAGTGTTCTAGCTCAGAACTAAGATTAATTTTCCAATCTAATTACACACCTGGGATTTTTGCTATGTTTATTGTTTGAAATGACTGCCACGCGTTACATTTCTTGACTTTGCAATGAGCCCTAAGTGGAGTTGTTTGGGGGAGAAAATAAATAAAAAGCTAGTTCTGCCCCATAGGGAATTGTGGTGTTGACATGTCTACTTTGAGCCCCCAAAATTAATTTCTGAAAAATGCAAAACACTTAACACAAATTAAATACTTTAATACTTCAAAATATCAAAACACTTCTTCTATTTAGTATAATCTCCATAAGAATCTGTTCTTCATTTCCCCATTTTATTCTATGATTTGACAAGCTCCACCCTGAGCGCCACCACCTTGTACAAGGTCAAAAAAAGACATTGTATCATGGAAAACACAGTCCAGCCACAAAATCCAGACCTTAAAGAAGAACCAGCAATTTATAGAAGTTCAGGCAGGCCCAGATTAACGTTCAGATATCCCCTAACTGCAGCATTTCAGATTATGATTGAACACAGATTTCATTTTCCAATGATTCACCATGCCATTAAAAAGGAGATATTTAAAACTAAGTGGCAGGAAAACAATCTTCTCATGGAAAACTTGAATTTGATAGAAACTGTATTTTAAAATAAAAAAAACCAAAAACCAAACCATAGCAGAACATAATGAAACTATTAGACTAACTTCCATCTGTATACAATGGCAATACAATTTCCATCTGTATACAAAGGCTATAGCAGGCTTTTTCACATGAAAATAATGAGAGAAACACTGAGAAATGTAACTAAATGAAAGCAAATACTATGAGGTAAAAAAAAAAGGCAGTTAAAGAACAAACCTAAACATTCTGATTTTTCATAACCGAACTACAGTATTTTTCCTAAAAGGAGAAGATGCAGGATTGTTTTAATGTACTGGACTAACTTACTATCAATTAGGACTCCTTCCTATATGCCATTACTCTGACTTTACAACTTGTCAAATGTATGCTGGAAAAATAAAGTGTCTTATTAAAACAATCAGCAAATATTTGTGTCTGCTTCACTGGTCAGCAAATAACTGTATTTTAATCTCAATTTTTTATCTATGTCAGGAACAGGGTTACTACTTTTGTTAGAGATCCTAACACTCAGTGTAACCAATGCAATGTTTGGGTGCAAGTCTTTCATCAATTCTGAATGACACTGAATGACAGTTGCATGCTCAGTTACTTAAATGAATCTCCCAACTGCTAAGACATTACAAATCTTCCATTATTCAGAAAAAAGTCCTCTTTTAATATTGAATTATAAGTAACTGCCCCTTCATTTGCTGTATTCAACTCCGGTGTCTATATAAGATCTGGTATAAATCAGCTTTCATTCTAAACTTTTTTGTTGGAACTCTTCCTTAAGCTTTCAAGGTCTCACACCTGCTTTGACAAACAGCTCCAGGATTTTTAAATACAGGAGGTTTCAGGGAACAATGTTATTTATAGGAAAATCTTGGTAAAAGGCATTTTTACCAGCTATAAAAATTGAAAATCATTACTCATTGATTTAGTAGCTTTTGAAACAAATGGGAATAATTTTCTTGTTATATCATTACAGTTCTGACCCAACAAAGAACCTATTTAAGTTTTATTTGTTGTTAAATAAAGCAATTATTTTGTGTTTTGCAGTCAAGGTTGTTTGTTTGTTTTCATGTCACGTTTGACTGTGGAAATAGATGGCCATCGACCTGACTCATTAGAAGCCTTCTGCATGCATCCGTGCCTTAAACAAGTGGGTATATTGCACCGGAAGGAAAGAGAGAGTAAAGCAGCACAGCACAAAATTTCCCTATGTGTTTTATAATATGTAACAGCAAACAACCAATTGAAAAATAATTAATTCCACTTTGTGATCTACACAAGGAGGGTTTGTGTGTTTCTTAAGCATATGCCACATACCTTTTATCAGATCATAAATATTCATGTCCATAAGTTCACATATCAGTGAAAGGGAGCCAGCTTTTTTATCACTGAAGAAACAAATATAAGGAGATTTTAAGCTAGAAATAAAACTTACATGTTGATTTGTACATAGTACAGAAAAAAGTACTTAGTTTAACAGTATTAAAATGGACATTTTCATTTTTAATTGATACTTTCTCATAGAAGTTTTTCAACTTAGGGTCTGAGGTCTCATAGTTTTAGTTTATACTATCCAAAGCGTCTGTTGCAGAAGTTAACTGATTTACTCCTCTAAGTTACTTGAATGTATGTTTTCTGGGCATATCACACTGTTCAGTATCAAGAAATTTCCAGTAAATTAACTGATACAAACTTACAATAAAAGATAGGAAAACCATTACACCATATATGAAAATATATGTTTATTTTCTAGTTAGGGCACCAGCAGCGTTCTACTGCATGGAAATGAGTATCTGATTGGAGCCTGTGTTTTGCTGACAACGGCAATTTTAAGTATTATCACGATATGATAACACATCTGAGACTTTCTTTTCTTTCTTTTCCATTTCACTGCCCTGCAGAGGCAGACATCTTTAGGTCATCTTTTTTTTCTTTTTTTTAAGGTAATTGCATTTAAGTATATCTTCTCTGCAGTGTTCCATTAACCCAGACAGCAAAAGGTTGAGGGTACAATCTGCAATTCAGTTCGCAGACAGACTGTGAAAGAGCTGGCTGGCCATCTGGATTACACTTCGTTAACAACACGGCAGCTGAAGCTGAGAATTCCAGAAAGCTAAGCTGCTGACACGATTACCGGCTTTCCATACATTTGTAGAAAACGGGCCTGTCAATAACAGTACAGTACCAGAGCTTTGAGCAGAGGAATAAGACAGCCCAAAGTGCAAGAAAAAATATTTTAGAGCAGTCAACAAGTTTTGTGTCAAGTATTTGAATAATGAAGTCTGCTGTTGCTTAGCAATGAAGCGTAATGCACAGTAATGTAATAAATGTTGTCATAAAACCCGATCTCTTTGTGAGACAGAACATGTCCCCAGAAGACACTTAAGTGCCTAATGAGGCTAAGGGACCCAACTTCATCACTGACCTCTTTCCAAATTCATAGGTCAGCTGCCACCTCATTCAGACATCTAAATTTCTATTATTTGCAAAGCGGTGTCTGTAAAGTTGCCTGTGAAATGATACTGCCAAACAGTTTGCCTGGATCCCTAGTTCAAACTGATGAGTCAAACCAAGATCCTTGAAGTACCAGAGCCTATTCCAGCAGATAAGCTCGGAGCGTGCCTAACCAAAATACTGTCGCCAGTAGACGTGATGTTGTGCAGTTAAAGCACTCACTGGGTATGGGACGTGGGTTGAAATAACCAGCAAGTATTACATATTATGATATGAAGTTTAGCTATGCTTAAAATACACGTAGTCTGTAATTTTAATACTGATGTTGAAATGTTTTTGGTCTGCTGCAAAAGAGCCTGAGAAAGGGAGAACTACATCAGATTTTCTTAAGAAAAAAAGAAATTAAGACTTCCTAATTGGACAGATTTGTTGGGTTTTTTCTTTCTGTTGGAATAAAAAGCTGGTTAAGTGCCTACAGATTGCCTCCAGACCCCAAAATTACTGGATATCATTCAAATAAATGAAGAAGGAAGAAAGACGTGAATGGGCCATACTTACAAAACAACTTCATGTAACATAAGGATATTAGGATGTGGACTCAGCCTCTTTAGCGCTTGTATTTCTCTCAGATTATTCACTTGTTCGATACTAAAGTTGGATTAAAAAGAAAAACAGGAAGACTGACATGCAATCAGGGACTGGATTATAATTGTTGTTCTTCTCTACCATAAGACTGTCAGAACCTATTCCACTTTAGTTTGTGATTGAACTTTCAAATGCCGGACCTAATAAATTGTTCGCCTGCTTTGTTTCTTTATAGAGCAAATCAGTGATCAAGAGAATGGCTTTATTCCTCCTTGCAGTCTGGAGCAGCTGGACTTACCCAAATGAGATAAGTACTAATTTATTGTGCTCCAGACATCAGTTACCATGCCAAGGAGCTATCTGGGAGGAATTTTGTGTTGCATAACAGTACGGATGATGCCGTTTATTCTGCGCTGGTGTAGCACACATTCCAGCTACTGCTCAGCATGATGCTGAAAGTGGCAATCTAGTCTTGCCAAATTTAACGTTTAAAATTAAGTTTTGATGATAACCTCTTACATGAAAAATAGACACTATGCAACTATTGTTTCATTCTTATATTGCCCTCCTCGACTTCAATACACTACATGCTACAGAAGCTCTGGGGAGGAAGAAGGAAACAAATAGCTTAACGCACTACTTGGTGGATCAGAACAGGACACGTATGACTTTTCACAGTCAGACTTAAAGCCAAACACCAAAACAGTATTTTCCAATTTGAAACAAGAAGAAATACCTTGTATGGACAGGTTCTGTTTAAAACACTGTTATCTGTTGCTAAAAGAGTTCATTTCATCAAAAGAATTTATCAGTAAATTTATCAAAGCGTTAAAGGCCTAAGAGATATTTTAAACATGCTACGTGGAAAAAAAAGAGTCTGCTTGTTATACCCTATTGTTACACCCTACCACTGAATTGTATACCATCTGCCCTTGATGTAGTTAAGCAGTTAGTTTAAATACTCTTTTGATCAGAAATTGCACAGTTTGGTCAGCTGTAGGTAATTCATAAACAGACCAACAGTTCTCCTAACAACACAATAGAGAATCAGAAGCCACATTAGTTGAAGATATTTGAGTTTGGGTTTTTTTAAACTCACAGTAATTTTTTCATAGCTCCACTTTTCCTTAGTCTTTGAAGCTCTGAGTTACATTGTGAAATCTCACCTAAGAGCAAAATGTCCCATTTTACTTTGTATGTACAGATGTGTCACTCCCACTGACTTCACTAGGAAATTAATATATTTAACCGAAAATACAAAGTCATTGACCCAAAAGGCATTGTTTGGCACTGGAGGAGGAGAATGTCAAGTCTGTGTCGTCTATTACACAGCCCTCTCCTCTATTTTCCTAACCAATAAAAAGCACCTATTTTGTGACCAAATAGAGTCTTGCTGATGGATGTAATTAAATATAAATGCAAATATGAAGTAGCACTAATGGTACACATGGACTAAGGATAAATACAGTATTTTTAACTTGCATTAAAACAGTATTTAAGCAAGACTGAAAAAAGTATTGTCCAGGGGGAGGACTGTCACATTTTCTCCTGTGATTATTTACAGCAAAAAGAAAACCATCGCCAAGTATATTCAGTGCATTTGGAAAGGCAGAAATCAACTATTTAGTCCTCATTCTTCCTTTTCACCCTCGACCCAGTGGCCAGGCAGCATTTAGTACAGTGGAGAGCATCAATTAAAGTACTCAAGGAAATAACCCCAATGCCAAATAGGAAGGACCTGCAGCAGAGTTCCCTTTCTGTACTATAAACAAATCTTTTTTTTACATGTGTATTCAAAAAACTTCACTTAGTCTTAATGTCACATTTCCCCACCAAATTTAAATGAGATTTTCTGCACTACTATGATTAATTACGCATACCTTTCAAAATGTCGCTTCATGTGCTTACATGCATAGTACTTTCCGTCCCTAAGACTCAGCATCTTCAGAACATCAGAAAATGTTCCCTCTCCTATCTTACCAACTGCTTTATATTCTAAAAACAAAAACATACTGTTTCAGGATGTTTAAAATAGAAATTGTTATGAAGACTGCACATCAACCCATAATTGATTTGTTAAAGTCTAATGGAAAAAAAATTAAATAAAAAGGGGTTTTATGCATTATATATATACACACACATATCTTAGACAATAAACTACTACCTCCTTGCTTAGAGACATAACGCCTCTGCCCACAGCACTTCATACCTTTTTTCTGCTGCAGCACATTAGCAAGTCATACCTGAACTTATTCTTTGCTTCTTCACCAAGCCTCACCCCCCTTTTATTTACATTGTATTGAAAACATCAAGTGATCTTGAAAAGCAAGGGTATCTTGTCATTGTTCCAACACAGGTTTTTTGGTTGTTTTGGTGGTGGTGGTTAGATGGTTTTTTGGGGTTGGGTGGGTTTTGGTTTTGCTTTTTTTTTTTAAGCAAAGCAGTTGCTGATTTTAAAGTGTTATTTCCATATTAAATTCAGATATGAGTTTTACACTAGGCCAAAAATAATGCTTGTTTAATAATGAAGTGCAGCAAACACAAGGATGTGAAAATCAGTCAATTCTAGTTCTGCAGAATTTTAAGAGATGAAGCAGATAACATAAGGGTTATGAAGAAAGTTGTATTTATATTAATTTCTGAGTCTTTCCCTAATTTCTTTCAGAATTGGCATTTCTTTTCTTTCCTCCTTTATTCTCCTTCAGCTTTGTGATTAACTGTTCCTTACCAATCCCACTGCCTGGTTCCCTTCACCCACTTTGTCCTCCTGTTTCCCTTTATTTTTAGCACCTACAGATTCTATTCTTGATAATTCTTCCAGTAATTTCATCTGAGCAAAAACCAATTCTGGTTAGCTCTACGCTGTTCTCACTTTCGACATAGTCTTATTATTTAAGAAAGATCCAAACCCAGTCATTTTGAGGGAGGCAGGGCAGGAGACCTCTTTTATCATATTCAACCCTTTATAGGAGTCAGAATAACTGTGGGAGTCTTAAGCTATGTCGATAGCAGTAAATTCAATGAAGTGTAGTTGCCTCTCTTAGTTACTGTGACAACAGTCTCTGGCATGGATTTGGCCTGTGACAACTCCCACTCTCCTAGGCACCTTCCCAGCTTGATGCGAGGTCTCCTTCTAAGGCCATTCCTCTAGCAGTTTCTGTCCTACTGCCTTGTTTTGGAAGATAAGAGAATTTACTAGCATAGATGTAGGCCATTTCATGCCAGTTGCTCTTTGTGTCCAAGAAGATTTCCAGATATGTTTAATTTACAAGTATAAATACAGCCTTACAGCGGAGAAAGCCTGCCAAGAAATTTTTGCGGAGGGAAAAGTTACTTAGGCAGGGACATTCTAAGGCTGTCTTACAGCTAGCAATCAATTTGTGATGTCTTCATCTCTTTTTGCCTCCCAACTTTCACACTTAGTCCTGTTAAAGAAAAAAAAAAAGTCTTTCCTTGTGATTCAAATGCTTATATTTTAACTAAACCTTCCCCTTGCAAATCCCTCTTTCTTCAATACAGTAGCAGCACCTCTGTGAGAATTATCAGTTGCCCTTCTCATTTTTATCACCTGCTGCTTAGGTTTTCTGATAGCTATCCATCACGCTGGATCACTCACAAACTAACTAATTAGGACATCAAAATTTGAAAAATAGGAAAAAGCAGAGTAATTTAAAATCAACGACACCATCCAATGGACTCTATACAGACAATTTACATATAGAACCATTTTAAAAGCAGAAACAGAATTTGAAAATCATTATGGGTAAAGGAGGCAATTTCTAACGGAGACTCCAAAATAGGGAAGGTACCATGATGCTGTTTAATTCCGGTGGCTGTTATTTGACCACCGGTCAATCAGTGCTTTAAGCAAGGTGATCCCTCGCCTTCAGTGTTCACAAAGACGTGTGACTGAGCAAGTAACGTGCTTTGTCAGCAAAAATCACACTTTGCACCATGCTCTCTGCCCCTACCTTAAGTTATAATTTCCTAGCTAAATAGCTAATTATAAAATGGAGGCAGTAAATTTAGAATACTTAAATCCCACTCTTACAGAATTCTGAAGAAAAAGCGTCAACGGATTTTGTTGGTAGCAACTGATACTCTCCAATTTGTCAGATATGCACTGGCTACCTTAAATGTTCATATAATGTCAGAACCAGTCCCTGAGGAGAAAATACCCAAGGCAGATACAAAAAAATTAGCTATTAGCTATTTCTTGACCTACTCTGTGAGTCTAATAAATGTTTCTTAAACGCAAGTAACTGATTCTCTGGCACAAAAGAAAAATCAAATCATATGATCTGAAAATAAGATATGAATATCTATGGTATACCAGCCCTAGGTGTTAATGAACCAAGATACTTAGGCAGAGAAACACAGAGAAAGCATTATTGTACAAGTTTATTGAAAATTA
>VZSF01010771.1:890-215807 GCA_013398295.1 Chionis minor
AACAGGTATTGCTCACCTCAAAAAGATTTGCAACCATTTAGTTCCAGAGCATATCCTGATTCAGACTGAAGGTTTGACCTTTGGGCCTCACTCGGGTCAGAGATGTGGGGTTTTCCCATCCTGTGGAAACCCCATGAGACTGGATGAACATAGAAGACTTTCAAAAACCACACTTCACACATGCTCTTTGAAAATTTGTTCAGATGGTCAAATGATCTCGAGACGATCCACAGCTCTCACCCCCATCAGAAGGTACATGCCTCCTTCACACAAGGTGACAGAGCCAGTGCCTAGGATGGAACGTGGCTGCCTGTTCAATCCCTTCAGCTAGTGCGGGGCTGGGAAGAGGTGTCATCAGAGATTTCCTCAGCATGTACTGGTAGGGAAAGAAGGAGGTAGGAAGAAAATTTAGAGTAACATAGCATAGCATAACATGGCATAGCTGGAAGGGACCTACAATGACCACTTCAGAGCTGTGCAAAGTTAAAGCATGATATTAAGGGTGTTGTCCAAAAGCCTCTTAAACACTGTCAGGCTTGGGGGCATCAACCACCTCTCTAGGAAGCCTGTCCCTAGGTTTGACCACCCTCTTGGTAACGAAATGTTTCCTCATGTCTATGCCAAACTTTGAGCCTTTCCCAGGCATCCTGGCACTGGATCCCAGGGAGAAGAGATCAGCACCTCACTCTCCACTTGGTCTCCTCAGGAAGCTGTAGAGAGCAGTGAGGTTGCCCCTCAGCATCCTTCTCTCCAAACTAGATAAGCCCAAAGTTCTGAGCTGCTCCTCATGCAACATTCCTTCCAGCCCCTTCCCCAGCTTTGTTGCCCTCCTCTGGACACATTCCAGGACCTTAAAATCCTTTTTAAATGGTGGGACCCAGAACCTCACACAATACTCAAGGTGAGGTCACACCAATGCTGAATACTGAGGGATAATCACCTCTTTGAACCAGCTGGCTATGCTGTGTTTGATGCACCCCAGGATGTGGTTTGCCCTTTTGGCTGCCAGGGCACACTACTGATTCCTGATGAGTACCATCAGACCCCTTTCTGCAGGGCTGCTCCCCAACCACTCCTCTCCCAATTTAGACTTGTGCTCTGTGTTACTCTGTCCTGGGTGCAGAATATGGCATTTTGACCTGTTAAGTCTAATCCCATTAATCATAGCCTAATGCTCCAATCTATCTAGATCTCTCTGCAAGGCCTCTTGTTCCTCAAGACACTCAACAGCACCTCCCAATTTGGCATCATCAGCAAACTTCCTAATGGTGCATTCAACTCCTGCATCCATATTATTGATAAATATATTGAACAGAACTGGCCCTAGAATTGAACCCTGAGGAACACCATTGGTGACTGATTGCCAGCCAAAAGCAGCCCCATTGACTGCAGCCCTCTGAGTCCTGCTATTCAGCCAGTTCAGCACAGCGCACTGTGCACCTGCTCATCCCACAGCTGGACAATTTGTCCACAAGGATACTGTGAGGGACAATATCGAAAGTCTTACTAAAATCCAGAAACACTACATCCACTGCCATCCCTTGATGAAGGCAGGTGACCTTATTGTAGAAGGACATTAAATTACTTAAAAAGGACTTCCCCTTTGTGGCTCCTTGTTGACTGTGCCCGATGATTGCATTATTCTTTAAATGCCTTTCAGCAGTACTCAGTATAATTTTCTTCATAATTTTTCCAGGAACTTAGGTTAGGCTAACAGGTCTGTAGTTTCCTGGATCTTCCCTCATGTTCTTTTTGTAGATTAGAGTAACACTGGCTGGCTTCCAGTCAGCAGGGACATCCCCAGACTCCCAAGACTTTTCGTGTATGATGGAGAGGGGTCCTGCTGTAACATCTGCTAGCTACTTTAGTACTCTGGGATGAATCCCATCACACCCCACGGACTTGAGAACATTCAGCTGATACACCTGGTCCCTTACAATTTCAGTGTACACAAATGGAAAGTCACTGATCCCACACTTGTGGTCCTCCAACTCAGGGGGACTGGGCAGCCCAAGGTCAATCCATATTATTAAAGACTGAGGAAAAACTGCATTGAATGTCTCTGCTTTTTCTTCGTGCCTATTAGTCAGGTGACCATCTTCAACAAGTATCAGTGCAATGTTTTCTTTCGAACTTGTTTTGCTATTAAAGAACTTAAAAAAGGCCACCTTGTTATCTGAAACAATACTGACCAGTTTCAACTCTAATTGAGCTTTGGCCTTTCATGCGTTCTCCCTGCATAAATGAACCACAGCTCTGCCCTCTTACTGCAAAGCCTGACCTCGCTTACAGAGATCATACAATTTGTTTTTCCTCTTGAGCTCCACAAAGAGTTCCCTGTTCAGCCAAGCTGGTCTTCTGCACCATTTACTTGACTTATGACACAGTGGAATTGCCTGGTCCTGTGCTTCTAAAAGGTGGTTCTTAAAGACTGACCAGCACTCGTGGACTCCTAAGCCCTCAAAAGAAGATTCCCAGGGTACGCTGCTAAATAGCTCCCTGAATAGATTAAAGTTTACTATTCTCAAGTCCAGGGTAGCAACTCCGCTGTCCTCTTTTCTCATTGCACTGAAAATTTTAAACTCAACCATTTCATGATCACTATCGCCAAGCCAGCCACCTACCATCACACCCCCAAGGGTCCTTCTCTATTCACAAACAGCAAGTCTAGGAAGCCATCTTTCCTAGTAGGCTCACTGAATATCTGTGACAAGAAGTTATCTCCTACAAAGTTCAAGAATTTCCAAGACCTGCTCATCACAGCATATTTTGGCTGATCTAACTAAACTGTTTCCTTCTAAAGAATGGGAGTGTTAAATACCATGAGAGACGAAGGGAATCTGGCAGAATTGGGCTGGGAGTCCACCTGTATTAGGATTTGCAGGAGGCTTGCAAGGGTCTAGAATTTCAAAGCTGGGAAGAGATCAGTATGTTCAGATGCAGGCAAAAAAGAACGTACATTTGAACTGAAAAACTGTGGCTTGTGTCCTTCAATTGTGGGAAGGTTATTTGGTCTCCATTTATAGTCCTTTGTCACTTCTTTTACTGTGAATGCCAAGAGTCCTGCATGCCTGCCACTGCTGCAACCATAGTTGATCTCATTACAGAATTTGTCACCTTTTCACACAGACCCAAGATCTAAAGCCCCAAAGTCCTTTATGCAGAACAAGATACTGAGGAGACGGTAACTGTCTTTCAGGAATTACAAATGCAGGCTAGCCTTAAATTGCTTATTTGGAAATGAAAGGGTCTCTGCCCTATTATCTGGGATCAACTTGAGTACTATAGTCAGTAATGAAGGACACAAAGCAGCTAACATTAAGATTGCAGTAAGACGGATAGCAGTTTATCTCCTTGCCATTATAAATTACCTGTTTTCATAAAGATTCTCAAGTGACATAACACTTACAAGACATAGATCAATGGATATAAACACAGATACTAAAGTTTGCTTTACTCTGCTAGTCACTATATTTGCTGAGTGAGGGAAAAGTGCAATCACATTTATCAGTGAAAGGTTGGAGTCAATGAAACAGATTCACTGATGCAGAAAAGTTTCCAGCACCTGCTGTGTTACCTGCAATCATCTTTGGAAGATAATTTTTCAAAAGTCTTGTCTCCTGCTCGCAATGCCTAATCACGATGCATGCCCTGTCACTGCTGGCATCATTACTTTCATCCATCTAAAGAATGAAAGGTCCTGATCTGGCATGGTTTACAACCTGGAGCTGTGTAATGTGCTGATGGAGCTTTAATGATGCATGTAAACTGGTGTCCTTTCAAGGGAATTTTTTAAACAATAACTGACCTGCAAACATCAGCTTGATCACCCCTGTGCCACAGTCAAGGCAGTGTGTAGGAACCCTGCTATGATGCTGGAATGGTAAACATTAAATACAGGAACCTGATGTTGTCCACAAACCACGTTGCTAACTATGAAGATCTGATTGTCTGTTGCCTTGTAGATATTGGTGGGTGTTCATAGCCATGCAAAGCAATTGTAATAGCTTAATACTGCATAACGACTACACGCTCACCACGAGATTGTGCAAGTTGTAAGGCAAAGACAGAAGAACAATATAGTAAGAAAACAGTGATCTTTCTTAATAGCTCAGTTCCTCTGTGGTACTATATTTATTCCTTGTGCTGTGGAGGTGAACCGCAGCAAACTCAGACCCCTCCTTTCTGCTCTCCAGATCCTTGGTTAGGTATGTGAACCTAATGCAGCTTTAGAGTTCAGTAAAGGCACAGAACCATTGCACTGACCCAACACCACGTGGCCAACATGATCCAATAACCATTTTTACTTCTGTCATTCCCATTTACTATCCCTGGCATGGCTTTTCATAAGAATAATGTGCTGGGCAATCTCTCAGAAGCTCTCTCCCCCTCTACATTTTCTCATTTCTGGAGGAAGGTTTCTCTGCTTAGGGCAGTATTTCTGTTCCTATGTGTAGCTTCAAAGTCACCAGTGTTTGGTTATGGATCTGACCTCAGTGTCCTGGCTCTTTGGCCATCTGACTTGTGTTCTCCTTGAGCAGCTCCATGTTCACAATTGAAAATGTTCTTCAGAATTAAAATGTTCTGCAGAATTAAAATGTAAGATGCAATTTAGTCTTGATGTAGCACATTAACTATTCTTCATGTCATTGATTCCGGAATGACCTGTTATTCACAGAGATCATCAAATTATTTTGCTTGATCTTCTATTACTGGATGGATTTCAGAGCCTTCTGAACTAAAACTGAGAATACTTAACTCAAAAGATATGACTAGGTCCTTTGATGAATCATAGTCCTCTGAGCTTTGATGAAAAGACCTATGGCTAAAACCATTTGCTTGAAGTACTAATTTAATTCAGCAGGTGCACTTATACAAAGTTATGTTGTTCTACTGCTTATCCATAGAAAAATACTTTTAATGAGTCCTTTGTTCATGTGCCAATCCCAATTCCACAGAAATTAAGAAATACTTTATATGTACAACAAAACTACATTTAAGGAGTAAAACTATAATCTTCATTCTCACGGTGCCACTCCACTTTTATGTCACTGTAAGATTATTCCAGGTCGACCTTCCCATCATATATTTTCTAGGCATGTGGATTTACTGATGGTTGCTATTTATACTATCTAGTCCATCAGTTAAGAGCATTTGTGGAGTATTTAAATTCTAGACATGGATGTCCTGTGCCAAATCCAGACAGCCAAGGGCTTAAAAACACCTGTGTTGCCTCCCAGTTCCAGACTGCTCCAGGAATTGCGAAGAAAAACTGGAGTCTATGCTGTGCTACTGTTCTGCCCCATCAACTGAAGCTTTGGCTAGAACATCTGCTGTATTATGTACTCTGGCCCTGGACATACTGTTTGAGAAGCCTGTGCTGACCTAGCCTTTTCCCCTTCAGTCACTAATATCAGACTTTGGAAGAGGGTCTTTGAAAAGGAATTTTATAATTAATTTCTATGTCATCTATGGCAGAGAAACTTATCAGTTGGCTGAATTTGAGTCTTTTTTCCATTCGTTCTCTTTTCCTTGCCTTTAAAATAGCTCATTAAGACTATCACTGTGCCGAAAGATCTTACTGTGTTCTTACTAAATCTTACACTCTCAGCAGCGTTCTAAATCCAAGAATGCAAATAAAGGGTACTTAAAAAATTTCAGTTTAAAAAGAAAAGTTTCCCATATTAAGTAGCCACTAGAGCCTTGTGTCTGGCTATGCTCTCTTTATCCATCTTTTTTAGTTTTAACATTACCGTTAGTGCCATTGTTAATATTGTTATCAGAGTGTAAAGTTACATGGGCAAAATTACTTAGGTGAGCTCACTGTAGAATTGCAGCTGTCACTCTTTGAGGAGTCATTGGTGAGTCACTCTTCAAATGTCAAATATCACAAATAGGTGATGCAAGAAAACATATGTAATGCAATAGCAAATCTAAATCAGAACCCTAACTATTTTTTTTTTAGAGTAAATAAGTCAGTATATGGAGAAAGAAGAAGCTGTTGCAACTAGTCATAAAATTCTTAAGGACTTGAGTAGTAGCAGCACTGAGACCGAGAAACTTAAATATTTGTATCTTAAAAATGACCTTATGAATTTAATGAGGATTAAACCAACCAGACTTTACAGATGTATAAGACTTATACATAGCATCCCCCAATAGAAAATTATTAGCTTTAGCATGAAAAAAAAAATCTAGTACCAATAACCTGTGTTAAAGGTTTAAGTTCTCTTGAGACCCCTTCCAACCTCAACTATTCTGTGAAAGTATGAACAATGACCAGAAAATAAAGATTCTTAAAAAATTGCATTCTGGCTTGAATAAAATGGCAATAAAATAAATCTCATTCAAAAATTGAAATGAAATTATTATTTTGGAAATGAAATGGTTTGTGCAAACAACCTACATCTACAGGAGATCTGACTCTGCTGTCTTTCACATAATTCCAGCATAGCTCTATTCTTCATGGTATTACACTTAATTTACACAAATCTGAGAGCATTTATTCAATGCTTACTTCCCAAATCTTTTCCATCTCAGCAAAAACAATACAAATGAAAGAGAAAATGAACTGTGAAAAAGATGTCTCAAAAAATCCGAGATTTTTCTTTCCATGCCTTCCATCTCCTCCCTCCCTCCCTTCCTTCCTTCCTTCCTCCCTCCCTCCCTCCCTCCCTCCTTCCCTTCCTTTTCTAGGTTTGCACATGCTAAATGTCTCTCTACTAAACAGTCATCCAGAAATTTGGACTTGTAAAGGAATGTTTCAGCTGGCATACAACAACAAAAATTTCAGAGAAAATTGCCTTAAGACATTTTACAAAGGATGGCACAAAGTAGGAAAAGCATACACATGTAAATCTAGATTTCTAGAACACAAAAGGAATCATTTGCAATGAAGATTTTTATTTCAAATGGAAGGATGACTTGGGGTAAAGGCACTGTGTCATACATAATTCAGTCATTCTAAATTCAATTTCTTGGGTCTAACATTCTTGTCATACATAGAATTGGCTAAGTTGGAAGGGACCTTTAAGATCGTCTAGTCCAACCATCGACCTAATACTGCCAAAACCACTACTAAACCACGTCCCTAAATATTATGTCTACCTGTCTTTTAAATACTTGCACAGATGGTGACTTGACTACTTCCCTGAGTAGCCTGTTCCAGTGTTTGATAGCCCTTTCCATGAAAATTTTTTCCCCAATATCTGTTTTAAACCTCCCCTAGCGCAACTTGAGGCCATTTCCTCTTGTCCTACCACTTGTTACTAGGGAGAAGAAATCAACCCCCACCTTGCTACAACTTCCTTTCAGGTAGTTGTAGAGAGTGATAAGGTCTCCTCGCAGCCTCCTTTTCTCCAGACTAAACATCCCCCCTTTTTCTTTATAAAGTCATTTTGAATCTTGATCTTGTAGGACTGTCAACATATGCAGCGAACTCCATTTACAATCTTAGGCTGCAAGAGGCAGATTTTTTTTCTTGAAGCAGAGTACTGAACTTGTCTCTCTCTTGGCTGGAATTTGAACATGCTACTGTGATACAAGTGTTGACAATAATTTTCCATAAATTTACTTCTTACCTTTCACATTATCCAAATGCATTGCTGTTGTGTGAAGTCATTAAATGACTGTCAAAACATATCGAAAATAGAGAACACTACTTAACATTGTTCTGTCTGCTTAAGTAGCAACATACCGATGTGGCAACATAATTTATGGATAAAAACATATAAGTACATAAATAAAAGATTTACCAACACTTAAAAAAAAAAGATGACAAATACTTCACTATGTATTAAGAAGTAAATACTTCTTCAGTGTTTTGTAACCCTACGTGAGTGTAATTATCTTATTATGACCAAGATATCCATCATGTTTCATTAATTGTTATGACATTCCTTTCCAATGTAAATATAAATAAATTTAATAAATTACTTTGATCATTGGAGACTGCTGATGAATTTTACTCAGAGTCTGCTTGAGCCTCTATTACATGTGATATCTTGCAGCCCAAAGCAGAAGACTCCTTAGGACTCCATTTATCAGAGAAATAAACTAATATCTACCATGGCAGATGTTTGTTTGAAAGGGTGACATCACAGTCATTCTTGCTATCACAACTACTAGCTCAGGCAGTCAGTGTTGAGAAAGAGTTCAGGCTATACTAAAGAATAGGAGCTTTGGTCTGTATTTGGTCTAAATAAGAAACTATTCACAAGCTCTGAGGAGGCTGGAGTTCTTGACACCAGAGATGTCCTTCATTTTGATCTACGAAGTCTTTCTTCTTCTGCCAAAGGGAATAGCTGTACTCTGACACTGGATTTTAGAATTTTCTTCATTGGGAAAAGATAGTCTTTGTGAACGGTAATCGTAAGTCTCATAAGGGCACAAATGGACCAAAATCTGCTTGTATTGGATCAACTGAGACTTCAAATATAAAGTTAAAAGGCAGTCTTGGAGGAAAAACCTGTCTGCAGAGAAACTGATGTGAATCAGGATCTGATTTAGGGAAGCCACCTCATCTTGTAGGAATTTGTTGTTTTATGACAATCTCTGCTCTTGAAGGAAATCCCCTGAAGGACAGAAACAAATGCAGGATTTCTCTAAGGAAACATTGACATGAGTCAAGAAATGCCTTGGAACAAAACCAGAGCTAACCCTGGAGATGGAAGCAGTCGATCTGTGTGGGTGCACCCAGGCTACTGGAGCATGTACGCCTGTCCAGACACTGAGATGGAGGGCTAGTTAGTTGAGAGCAGAAGCTGGCCAGCACAGCCTTCCCATACCCAGCACTAGGACAGGCTCTCTGTGTTGCACTGCATTCTTCTCATTTAGTTGTACCATCGTTTCTGGAGTTCGCTAGTGTACAGAGAGCTGCAACTGAGCCTCGTAAACTTAACATGTGCCTGTACTAATTACCTTGACTGCAGTTTGACCTGCTAAGTGGGGCTTGTATGGCTCATATTCAGCCTTCATATTAGTCACTATAATGAAAACTAATCTTGGTCATCCCTTCTCAGGCTATAACCAGCATTGCATGTTTCCTTTGTAGTCAATGCTAACAGGCAGAACAGCTGGTAAACTAGACTCCCGACAGCGAATCTAGGCAATATCAAGTCTGTGCATGTGATGGTGGGTCACCTTCTTAGCCATCTTACACTATTTGCTTAAGAAAACACTGAACAGAGAATTTGGCTTCAACTGTCACTAGCTCTGATTTGGGGACGCTTCACCTTGTCTGCTGTTGTACTTTTTATAGTCATTTATTTCTGAATTTGCCATATATTCTTTGGGAGCTCAAAATACAAACACATAGAGGTCAAAACGCAAAATTTGATGATGACAAACCAAAGAGAACTCTGTTTTTGCAAGGAAGGAAAAACTGGCACCTATGTTGTGTTATATCATCTCAGTGTAAGTGAACAGTTTTAATATATATTATTACGTACACATATCAATATTTGTCAGCAATCCAGGCTCTTCTCATTTTTTCTAGATATAATACTTTCATATCTCTTCAGTGGCAGCACTCCCAAAGGCAAATAATGTAATATCACATAAAGATAACCATTCTCCCCTCTCCCCATCTCATCTTTTTCTCCTCCCTCCCTCCCTCCTTCCTTCTCTGTCCCTGAAAAAAAAAAATCACACCAGGAAGAATAAAGAGTGAAGCACCAGTTAATGACAGATTCAAATTTGATTTTTCTGTGATTGTGAATGAAAGGGTTAGCCAGCAAAGGATTAGCAAAAAATCATCTCAGAGCTCAGTCTCTGCTGAGCTCACCTTGTCATTTCTGATTTCATTATTGAGTTTCTAGCAGAACAGTTGAACCTGCAAAATGTCCTTTCTCTCCCATTTGCTTAGCACAGTAAGCCAGCTGCCACAAGTGCTGAGGCAACGGGGGCTGGGGAATAGGGTGGCAGCAAAGAGGATTACTCCAGCTGCATCTAAAAATGTCTGAATTCGGCAGAGATCAACAGGTCTTGGTTAAGAATAGAGCTGATTGACTTTTCTGAAAAACAAGGTCATGACTCAGTGAAAAGTTCAAACGCTCATAGGAAAGAAATGTATTTATAGTTTTCATATAGTTGCGTAAGAGCAATTCTGTCCATAACTATTTACTGAGAAAAGTACATAAATAGGGGAGACTGAAAGATTATTTTGCAGATGAAATCTTTCCTGATAGCTTTTTTTTTTCTTTTTTTTCCCCCTCCATATGATGAGTAATTATGCAATTTCTTTGGCTTTCACTTATCATGATGATACTGGTTATATTTTTACAGAGCAAAATCAGTCTTCTTTGACAACTGCATATCTGCACTATTTCCTTAAGAGACGCCACCGTGCAAAGGCAAGTTTTTCAGTTTCAGGGGCAGTTGATACTGTTTTCCCCATCAGAGGGTAGAGGAACTTCAAAGCATCACACCAAGATCATAGAATCATAGATTCATAGAATGTTTTAGATTGGAAGGTACCTTAAAGATCACCTAATTCCAACCCCCCTGCCATGTGCAGGGACACCTCCCACTAGATTTGGTTGGCCAAAGCCCCATCCATCCAGCCTGGCCTTGAACTCTTCTAGGGATGGGGCTTCCACAGCTTCCCTAGTCAACTTGTTCCAGTGCCTCACCCCCCTCAGAGTGAAAAATTTCTTCCTAATATCTAATCTAAATCTTCCCTCTTCCAGTTTGAAGCCATTACCTCTTGTCCTATCACTACATGCCCTTGTAAAAAGTCCCTCTCCAGTTTTCTTGTAGACCTCCTTTAAGTACTGGAAGGTTGCTATAAGGTCTCCCTGGAGCCTTCTCTTCTTCAGGCTGAACAACCCCAACTCTCTCAGCCTGTCCTCATAGCAGACATGCTGTAACCTTCTGATCATGGTTGTGGCCCTCCTCCGGACCCTCTCCAACAGGTCCATGTCCTTCTTATGTTGGGGGCTCCAGAGTTGGACACAGTATTCCAGGTGGGGTCTCACAAGAGCAGAGCAGAGTGGCAGAATCACGTCCCTTGAGGTGATTACTCAATAAAGAGATCTAGTACTATTTGCATTTCCTCTGGTTATCCAACAGTATTAGCAGAGTGTCCCTTCAGGAAAATAAAAGCTGCACGTTACTGAATCAGTAGTTTATCTATTCTATTCTATTCTATTCTATTCTATTCTATTCTATTCTATTCTATTCTATTCTATTCTATTCTATTCTATTCTATTCTATTCCATTCCATTCCATTCCATTCCATTCCATTCCACTCCACTCCACTCCATTCCACTCCACTCCACTCCACTCCATTCCATTCCATTCCACTCCATTCATTCTTGCTCTGTTCCCAGTGGTATCTAAATCAATTCTTGAAATAACTGAAAGAGCAAAAATCCCCCAAGTCAATAGATAAATTTATGGTTAAAAGACGATTATTTACATGGTCATTTGTTTTTTGCCCTGCCAAGAGCAAGATGGTAAACCAATGTCTAGCCTCCATCTTCATAAGCTTCTATCTTTCCATTTTCCTCTTTTGTTACCACTTTTTTTAGATTTGAAAATGAATATCAGTGGGAATTTTTTGTGTGCTCCCCTCCCACCCCATCCACACATCTATAAATTTTAGCTTGAAATAGAATGAAACATATTTTTTAATCAGCTGATTATCTATCTGCAGACTAGTGCAATCTGGTGACCAAACTCATCTTACTCCTATGTCATCACCTAATAGAATGTTTTTCGAAACTAAACAATAATAGGAGAATTGTGTGCCAAATTTTACTTTAAGACAACGTGGATTCCTTTTTTTAATGAGATGAACCAGTATTTCATTGCATAAATAAGATTACTTTTTAAAATGGATAGGGTATCTTCTGCTACTAATTATAGATGCAAATCAGGGAACAGTATATTGACCTTAATAGCTTTTAGTCCTTCAACAACTTGAATATGCCACTGCTATAAAATCTCTTCAGCTTATCCAACCTATTTAATGTTATAAGGAATATTATCTGACAATTACCACAATTGAAGACAGAGATGACTGGAATTATAAGTCTGGGGGAAAAAAAGTCTGTATGCACGCAGAGCTTTGAAGGTTTTTAAGCTCTGTGCATATTGCCTGCTTAAGATTTATAACAACATGGCAAGCATGGCTTTTTCTCCTGGACACAGAGCCTAATGCCCTGTTTTCTGTTTGCCTTAACTCCTGTGAGCATTCCTGTTGAGCAGCTTTAGCAGACCAGCCTCTCAAAGTAAAAGATTAAACCTTTTCTCCGGTTCCCCTGAGTTTTAATCTTGAGGGAAACAGAAATCAAAATGAAAAGGCAACATGAAGAGTCACATCTACCCATGAAGGGTAATAACCAAGTGTAGGAAGCTTTAGATATTGACATGATCTGACGTTACTTCTGTTCGAAGGTGGCTTAATCACAGGTTTCTCCATAAGAAGGATCCAGACTTTGAACAAGTGTGCTGGGCTTGCTGCCAGCAAACATCATAACTGAGCGCTGCTATCAGCCCTTCAGAAAGGAAAAGCAGAAAAAGGGCAAAAAGGAAAAAATGTTGTCCTTCTAATAAGCTTGGCATGCGAACATGCTTGTCAGAGAGATACCCACACCAAATCCTATATTTTATTTGAACAAACAAAAGCGCTGTGGCCTTGGTTTTGTATGGGGTTTAAGCACAGGTCTGTCTGAAGGTAAACACTACTAATGAAATGTCAGTATTTTGATAGGTTGCACCTTCTGCAAAAAGGCTGAGGAAGAGAAACTGGTACCTGTCTTAATGGCCACTATCCATTTGGCCCTCATGTACTGCTTGTCAACTACCAAAGAGAGGGCCAAAAAAAGATAAAAGCTCAGGAGTAGTTATCACAGAGCAGTAAAAACAAATGGACAAAAAAAAAAAAGGCAGAAAACCTTAGCTTTTGTGGGGAGAATACTTCACATCAACAAAAGCTTGTTCTGAAGCACTGCAGATGGCCCTCAGTCTTGTTGCTTTTTGTTTCTTCCCTTCTTGTTCCGAAGTATATCTTGTTATGAAGCTTTCTATCATCAAAGCTTCTTCATCATGTGCACCAACTCCATGTCTTGCCTGTTTATCTGTGACTGCATCAGTTCCCTCAGTATGGACATCCCAGGGAATGTGCCAACAGCATTTAGTCAGAACTTTGTGTCAGGAATAGTCTTTGTATCAGAAATAGTGTGATCAGCAGGACTAGGGAAGTGATTGTCTCCTTGTACTCAGCACTGCTGAGGCCCAGCCTCAAATACTGCGTTCAGTTTTGGGCCCCTCACTACAGGAAAGACATTGAGATTCTGGAGTGAGTCCAGAGAAGGGCAACGAAGTGGGTGAGGTGTCTAGAGCAGAAGTCTTATGAGGAGCATCTGAGGGAACTGGGGATTTTTAGTCTGGAGAAAAGGAGGCTGAGGGGAGACCTTATCACTCCCTACAACTACCTGAAAGGAGGTTGTAGCGAGGTGGGTGTTGATCTCTTTTCCCTAGTAACAAGAGATTTAGATCAGATATTAAGAAAAATTTCTTCACAGGAAGGGTTGTCAAGCATTGGAACAGGTTTCCCAAGGAAGTGGTTGAGTCACCATCCCTGGAGGTATTTCAAAGGCTTGTAAACGTGGTATTTGGGACATAGTGGTGGACTTCATAGTATGAGGTTAACAGTTGGACTCAGTGATCTTAAGGATCTTTTCCAACCTTACTGAGTCTATGATTCATTTACAACTGCTGAAGTGAAAACTAGAATTCCTGTCTCTTTCTGTTCAGGAGCAATGATTGTTGTGTCCCCTTGGTCAATCCTTTGTCTTCAGCCTCAACAATAATCATGTCCTGCTTCAAAAGCTGTTAGAAACACTAGAAACACTCTAGCTTTGCTAGGAGTCTAAAATTAAATCTCAAGCAGTAGCTGAAAATTAGGAAGTTGTTATGTGGCTAAGGAAAAGTTAGCTTGTGGCTTTACTGGTGGCTCAGACAGGTTCCTAAAAGTTGCTTATGTGTCCTTCTCTTTCCAGCAATTTCTGGACACTGTTGATTTCTCCAACTTGTCAGAGGCTACAAAAACAGTAGTTAGATGACAAACAGCAAGCTGTTGGAAACCAGTGTTTTGCAACAGCATTTATCTGGTACTTGTGTTGTAGACAGTGCTTTTGCTACATGCCTGTAATTTTCTGTTTGTATCTGACCAAACCAGGCTCCAGATGTGACTTTAGATAAAAGCGCTTCTCTCTGCATCACCTACGCTGCTGAGTCTGTGCTGGTTTCTCTGACCTCCATCACACAGGAAGTTTGAACATTGATCCACAGAGCAGGTGAGTTGACTGTGTCTTCTATGCACCATTGCCAATTTGTTTCCTTGTTTGCTTGTTTGGATTTTTGGTTTTTTGTTTTTTTTTTTTACAACCTTGTTACTATTTCTTATGTCACTATGTCACTGCTGGATTGCTGCACATCTGGAGAGGTGTTGTCTTATCTTCTCGGCCCATACAACTGTAACCACATTACTTCTCAGACCTGTCTGAAGCCACTCTGTGGCTCACACAGAGCTGTCACTGAGGTGTTTGTCGGGGGGTTTTTGTGCAGTTTACTCATGTATTAGGGCGAGCAGAGACGAACACAGCCCTAACAGCATGCTGTCTTAGACGGGGGAAGCAGTTCTTCCTGTTGGCAGGCTGATATTGAGCTCTCTATGTGTTACAGCAATGCAAGGCTAGAGGTGTGAAAGAACAGACGGTGAGGGCACTAGCTCATCTGCACTACACTTGAAGAAATTAAGAAAAGTTAATTTAGGCCTTTACCCTGTGCTCCCCTACATTCAGTGTCATGGCTGTGAGAACTCAAAAGTCTGCTCAGTTTCCAGAAGTGTTTCCTCATGAAGTGCTTCCTTTCTGTGCCACGTCCACGGCAATGCCACCAGGAAGGAGACAAACATGCACAAAAGCCACTATAGTGACCACAGTGGCATGGAAGACAAGCTACAATTTCATCCTAATTTGGTTTTACAAAAGACTCGAAGCGATGCTGCTTGGCACTTCTGAGGCCAAATTTGGTATGTGCAGCCACAGCTCTGTAGCTAGTTCTCTGTAAGTGTTTGCAATAAATAATCCAATTTTAATTAACATGGGATGTAATAACTCTTATTAAATCTAAATTGAATGCATGTTAGGGAACTTAAATTTGTAATATTGCCCAATACAAACTGCCAGAAGTGGCAGCTTCAATCCCATTAGTCCAAGTTTTATCACTACGCTAAAACTGACCTGCTAAATGACTCTCCTGGGTAATGCGTAATGCCGTAAAATTAAACACTGATTTATTACTTATATAAAAGACATCAGAGATCGTCAGGGTGTTAAACATCAGGGCTGGCTTGTTTTGCAAACCATCTTTAATGGCAAACCCAGCTGGTACTGCTTAAATGGAACTCAAACAAATAAACAACCTTTTTTCTAAATGAAGGCAGACAGAAGCAAAAGTGGGCTACTGGCTCCTTAGAGTGTGGGATTTCAAATTTTTTTTTCACAACATGGATCACGTGGAAATGGAATGACTATATCCACCTCTGCCACTGATGACTGAAAATATCATATCTTCAGTAAACAAAAACATTATTTATATAGATCACCACCTGGGACCAGCGGTTTAAGAAAACACCCTGGCTGCAGTGTTATTGCTTTCAGCTCACTGGCTGCTGTTCTTTATTACTGATGCTTTGTGCCAGCTCTGCTGGCCAGATATGGGACTGATAATACCCTTTCTAAAGATTCAATTGCAACTCTCCCGTTGACATCAAATGGAGCACAAGCAGGAATGACAGCACTTTCTTTTATGGCTGTTTTATTTTATTTCCTCCTCCTCCAGTTCGTGCAGAATGGTGGCAGATCAAGCATCAATCCTCCATCCACTCTGTATTTGAGAAGGAAGAATAATGCATACAGCACACACAGCATTGCTGCATTAGAATTCATTTTTCTCTAAGTGCGGGAAGTTAATGATGATAATAATCAATCAGGCTACAAGATTACAAGGGTGAAGTAGATGATCCCAGAAATGTCTCGATGTGTAACTTTTATTTTCTTGTATGATAGCTGAACTTCAGCATCTTGCAGAATCCAAGTGTCTTTGTTCTGACACCATCTAGGAACCTGATCTATTCTGCTTCTTAAAAAAATCCGCCATCAGATGGCAGCAGGGTACAAGCTTTTGTAAAAGGCAAAACAGGCGGACGGGAATTTTGCCTTTGTATCTAAGGAAGTGTCAACAAATAGTTTAGCGTTTTCGATCAGCTTTTTTTCCCCTCGTCTGTTCGAATACCAAAAGGGTAGGTAATTTACTGCCCTGTTACATCAGATCTCCAACCTGTGTATGGCATTCCCGGGAAATATGTTTTAAACATTCTGCAACTCTGGTTACTCACGGGTTGTAGGCGCCTTGCCAGGTTTGTAGCCCCCGCGTTTGTCTTGCCCAAGAAAGACAGTGAGGAATGGCCAGGTGACTTCCCAAGGAGGCTCAGCCTTGGCCTTTCTCTGCTTTCTTTGGAGAAGCTCTCCCCATGCCTACGTGACATTGCCTGCGGTACGGCTGCGGGTCCCTCTGCAGAGTGTTTGCATCCCCCTCGAGCTACCATGGCCCTTTGGGGAACTGCCTATCTGTTTTTCTTCTCCACGCTTTAGAAATGAAGGCGTGCACTCCCTGGTGCTGCCAGTCAACCTTGCAGTAGCTGCCTGCCAGTCTTTTAGAGACAAGAAGTATTCCTAAAAGCTGCTAGCTGTGGGCTGTGGGGTGCAGGAACTGGGCACAGAGAGTTCAAAGCCTGCTGAGATGTCTCTTGTGACTGTCCAGACACTGATTACCAGAAAGCTGCACACTTCACCCACGTAAGATCAGTGGGTAATTGGTGTGGCACTATATCCGACAGGTTGCACTGAACAAATAAAGGCAGAGTGTGACCTACAGCACGGTGATAGCTGCTCTGGTGTCATCTCCTGACACTTCTTGCTCTGCCAGTAATACATCTTGACTGTCCGTGTCTTGCCCTCTGTCATGCTGCCCCATGTCAGTGCCGAGACTCAGTACTCATTCCTCAGTCTTCCTTCAACATTTTTATTTCATTCTGCTTTCCTAGTGGCTTTCAACCACTGTGTGCAGCCCCTGACAAACGCTTGTGCTTGCTGCCCTGCAATAACCACCAAATCCAGTAAAAGTAGAGAGTTTCTGTTTCCTTTGTAAAATGCACAGATTTATTTAAGAAACAAGGACAAAATGATCACCTAGTACTGTGCAAAAGAAGAAGAGGGTCTGTGGCAGGTGAGTAGGAGACAGCTGGAGGGGAAGGAGGCTGGTTGGAGGCTGGCTGGAGCAGCAGGTGATATTCTCTGACAGCCTGCTCCCTTCCTGGAGCAGAAGGAAGAGCTCCAGGCAGATTTTGACTCTCTGATTCATAATCTGCTTCCTGGGCTTCTCCAGCGGTGCATGACAATACCCTGGCTGGATGATCTCTCTGTGTGAGACAGTGTGAACAGCAGGGAATTCTGTCGCTGGGCACTTGGTGTGCACATGTGGGTATGCGTGCCAGTCTGACGTGGGAGCAGGAGTCACGCTCCAAAAAGTTATCCCTGACATAGCATTTCCTCATATAGTATGAACTGGAAGACCAAAGCTCAAGCGGTCTGTGCAGACCGCAAGAAGCATCCAAAGATAAAAGGCAGCCTTATGCCTGTATGGAAGTATGTTTTTTCTTTAGGCTTGAATTCTTAATACCAACCACAAACGGAATAAAAATCAACTCTTACATTTTTATCACAACAATGGTCTAATGAATGCACCACATTCATTAATTTTCATGTTTCTTTAATTGGTTCCATGTTCTATACATTTCTTCTTCAGTATTGTCCAAGAGGCAAAAATACTGTACAACAACCACTGTCTGGAGAAGAGCTCCTATGTTTGCAGGTCACTCAGCTTCACACTTCCTTAGTTCTGCTGGGCACAGAACACCTAAATGTCCCTTTGGTCCCAGAGATGCTAAGGGACACGGAAAAGGACAGTTCACCCCACTTTTGCTGCTGCTCTTGAATGCCCTAGGCAACTTCGCTTCTTTCACAACTCTGGAAATACATACATACATAATGAACACCAGAAAAGCAGGTGCAAGAAAGGTATAAATCAAATGTCTGATATTTTACTGTTGCTCTTATCTACCAACAATTTAAAATTGATTGTGCCTACTTAGAAAGTTTTCTATAAATAGAAAAGAAGATTGCTATAAATAAGCAAAAACAGTTTTAGACACACTCAATAGTATTTTCTCATGCATGACTTCTAACACACATAGTATATTCATCACCTTCAAAGTGTTACTATCCAGTGGTTCCCTATGAACAGGGAGATCGAGAAGAAAATTCTCCAACCCACAACCTGAATATAGGTTCCTAATTCCTCTTCTTGGGTATTTATGGAAGTACACAGTTTGATCAAAATTAACTAAGTGGTGGAAAACGCTTCTGAAATGTGTATTTAGTAGTCCGGTTTTCCTGGATTTCAAGTCCAGTAAACTTGGTGAATCTTTTCTTCTTAAACATGCTGAATTCAGATGAGAATTATATTCACAAGTACAAAGAAGAATAATATTTGCTCCTCACTGATAGATATCTGAAAACATCTTAAAGATCCACAAACTAGCAACACATATAAAGTTTTCCACAGTATTTACAATCTGGCAACTTTGGGGGTACCTGAAGCATGTTCTTTGAATGTGCTGGGTTGATAAATCTTCAAGTGCCAGTTCAAGTGAGAACCTTGGCCACAGAATTTATCTTTCTTTTAGAAGAACTTGTTGTTTGTCTTGAAAATTGTATCTCTCCAAAGGTGCACTGTGGCTTGCAATGGCAGGAGGAGTTTGTTTTTATTACCAACTTTTCTCATACACAATTGTTTCAGTGTATAGAAAAGTATTTCTTTTCTCCTGCAGAAAACTTTTTGCACTCAAATAGCAGTGAGATAAGCAGTTTCCCAGCAGAAACACAGTTCTCCTAATTCTAATCAAATACCTATTGTGATCAAAAGGGGGAAAGACAGCACTTCAGATTAGTACACGAAAGACATTATTAGTACCTACAACCTGGAGTCTGTATTTCCTGACCATCTCTAATGTGAGAAGAGCAGCTCCTCTGTGCCTTGATTATTATGAGCAAAATCAGCACGTTTACTGTCTTGTAAGTATCATAGAAAGCATCTGTACCATTCAAATAATGCTTAAATTAGGGAATTGGTAAGCCAACTCATTTCATTATAATGAAAGGGCAGAAGAAAAAATATGGATAGATGTTTTGAGAGCTTTCAGGGTGAAAGGAAGCCACAGTCTCCAGAAATAAATATTCATGTGAATTTACAAGCACAAGACAAAAATATCCCTCTACATTGTAAATTGGGCAAGAGCTTCTATGCTGGCTGTATTTTCCCTATAGGGTTATAGTAAATGTTTCTCATTCATATTTCATTCTTTATCTCCAACAAACCATTGTGATGTTGTCCACTGGGGGCTGATGATATTTGAATATATGGAGACTAAACTGGGATAAAAAAAGAGCATGTAGAGAAAAATACTGCATTGTAATATGCATATCACAGTGGTAGGAACATATGGTACTATGTCATACTCAAAACTATTTGGGTAAAGTAAGCATTTTACTTGATGACTACCTTAATTTTGCTGTTATTTCTTTATTCAGGTCTGTCAGAGTGAGATGTAAGTTACAGAAATCCCTACACCTGTTTTGAGAATACCTGTTACATTCCCAATCTCTGGTTTTTAAAGAAAGAAATCTCCCTCATCATTATTTTACCTCTTATTCAAACATCTTCAGTCTTTGCATTAAACCAGCAGCAATCTACCTGGCACAGAAGGCAGAATTCTCTCTCAGACCAGAAAAGTACTTAGAGAGATTGAGGCACTAAATTCCTATGTAAGCACTTCAGATATTTTTCATTTCAGTGAAATACCCCAAATCAGAGCTCTGTCCGCTGCTCGAGCTAGATAATAGTCCAGGAATTGCTACTAATTTGCATGGGTAAGTTCATAAACAGGAATAAATTACCCAAATGCTTCTGCAGATATAAGCTGTGGAGCAGGACACGGGCCTCATTTAGAAACTCGCTGCATTCCCAAGAAAGCATGGAGGTCCTGGTAAATACAGGGTAACAATACGGGAGCTGTATGCCTGCCCTCATGTCACGTTCATTCCCCCTGAGAAGCAAGCTTCCAGTTGCAGGCTGTATTATCTGTTCCTCAAAATCTCTCCTGGCCTGTCTGGCTCACCATCTCCATATCATGTCTTCCCTTGATTGATTTCCTATCATTTACACATTGCTTTCAAGCTCTTATTTCCAGCACCTTATCTTTGTTTTTAAAAACAAGAAACCTCTTGTTCATAGACCATATGCCGCATGCAATCATTAGGCAGTTCTGGGAGTGTGGCCAGGAAAGTGAGAGTGGGACAAGGAGTGATGGACTCGCAGGAAATGTCCCTTCCTCCTGACCCAGGACACGCGCTGGCAAAAGCCAGGGGGCATCAGCATCTGAGCTGGAGGGAGGGAGCGAGGGAGGATGAACAGCTTATATGTGGACTTAAAAGCTGGTAGGAGAGGAATTTGTTTCATATCAGCCTTTTCAGGAACTGATCATCATCTTAATAGCAGGTTTCAACACACTGGACCGAGTAATTTCTAGCTCCCATTGTTGATATTCCCCGGCCACCTATTCTCCTGTTGTTATTTTCCAGACTAAATTGAATCCTAAGCCTATTTTCATTTCTTCATTTCCTTCTGCTCTCAAAATTACACTCCTTGCGGTCTGTCTGCCTAACCTCTTCACAAAGTCAGGGAGCACAGAGTCTCCCATTTTCCCAAAGATTGTCCCTAGCCAGTCAGTTATCAAAAATGAGCATACCAAACATGAGAACATTTACAAGATTGATACACTTACAATAAGGGTAAAAATGAATAATAGAGGGAAAGTAACTTGAGTGAGAGATAGTTAAAAGGAAGGCAGTTAAAGACATTTAATTACTCCTTTATTGTCTGAATTAACATGGTGGCAACAGTTTCAGACTATTTTTCTTGAGCTGAGAGACAGTTTGTTATGTGCTGTGTCTCCATGTATATCTCCAGCATGCAAATAGAATGCCTTGCAACTGCAAAAGGCAATTAGTCTTATAACATATGCATAATGAAATCTGACTGCATTATCTTTTTGTCCTTAATAAGACCAGTTTACATTTTGGCAACTTGTGATGCATTTTTTTCCTTTAAGGTATCTATTTGCATGGTGCAATTTTTTAAGAACAGAGAGGAAAAAAAGAGGACCAGTTCAGGTCACGTAGCCAAAAAAATACATTCAGAATGGAATTATGCCATTGCTAATTGAGCTGAAGACAAAAAGGAAGAAAAACAAAAAGGAAGAAAGCATTTATATGAGGGCATGCCTTCCTCTCTAAAACGTAGAGGAAACAGCTCAAGAAGTGGTTAGCTTCTGACACTTCGGGCCGCTGCCAGCTGTCTCTGGAGAATGGAGCTGGACACGCCGAAGTGACACCAAAAGCGCTTATGCCTATTGTCTAACTGATGGGACTGCCCACCAAAGACGTGGTCTGAGCCTGACAGCCTGGTTGTGCTGCGGTGATAGCCTGGGAGATTAGAGAGTATCAGTGCAGTTCCCAAAAAGGTCTATGGCTTGTAGAAATATATGTTAAAATTTCTAAGTGCACGATCATCTCTCTCTCTCTCTCTCTCTCTGAGCCTTCAATGACTCACCTATTCCATCATGATGTATTGTAATTTTACAGAGATTCTTTTACTGAACATTGTATATAAGTATGATTGCGATGTTGAACCTGGTTCAGCAACTCTTGTGTACTGTAGTCCAATAGTGTGGACTAGCATAACAGGTTTTCCAGTGAGTTTAATGGGGATGCTGAGCATTCAGGCAGGGTTGTTGATTCAGTTCAACATGAATAATTCCTGGGCATCTCTGAACAGACGTGAACACATTAGTTGAAATAATGCATTTCTCTTTGATCAGAAAGGATTACAGGTATTCAGGCAACCCACTTAATTTAGGTAATTAGCAAACTGCCTTTATATTCTTAGTTTTAAATAGATGTGACGGTTTAGCAAAAACTTCAATCCCAACAGCTAATGCTCATTGTTCCACTGAGTCACATTGAGCTCTGTTTCAATATGTCAGAATGATGGAACATGCAGCCCATCAAGCTGCCAAAAATATGAAGTGTGGAATATAAATAGATGTTTTTAGTATCACAGGTGCTGCTGAATTGTCTGCAGACATATTATTCAAATTTGTACATAATACTCTATCCATACTATCCAGAGATCATGTCCTCCGTTGTTTCTAGAAAGCACTGTCCTGGAAAACATTAAGATGACTGGTTTCTCACAGGAAAAGGAAAAGTTGTGCAATCTGAGACTGGTCTTTTTCAAGCTGCTTATGCAACACACCTGTAACCAAAAAGAAGAGCTCTGTGCTACTAGATTATGTTTGGTACGTTGCAGACTTTTTCTTCTCCTAGTGTTGAGCCCTTTCAGGCAGAAGAAATTATTTACTCTGGGTCATATACATATTTATACCATTGTGGTGCCTGACTTCTTTCTTCAAGTGTGATACAAAACCATGGGCTGGGATACTTTAAGTCAAAGAATAAATTGTGAATATAGCAATAAAAAATATTGCTACTAAGAAATTATTGTACTCTACATTTCTTTAGTTTTCAGGTCCTGAAGTATCTCCTACAAACCATGCTGGCCATATGAAAAGGTTTAAAGTAGCCACAGTCATTCATGGAAGAATTATTTTCAGGCTGAAGCAGTCCATGGTCTTTACAAACAGATCTGCACTGTTTTGAAAAGCCTCCATAAAGTGCTAGGATTGCTGGGAATTTTTCCTCTTCTAGATTCTTCTCTAATTTGGAAACTAGGCAATATGCACTTCAGTTCCCCCAGCCCCGGATTTAAGCCTTCACTACACTTCCTGAGAATCACAGCACAGAGCTTTAATAGAGATCCTAAGTTTAATGACTCCCATTTAAGTTGATTAAATATTGTCATCCTAATTCCACATTGTACGTAGGGGGTAACTGACATGGAAAATCAGAACTATTTTCTTTGACATCTAAATCTAAGTCCATGACAAAGCTGCGACCAGGGTTGCCCAGAACCTTACCATCTATCTTCTTGGCAATACCTCCTTTCCACCCATCATAGCAAATAAACACTAGCCAGTTAAAAAGGAATCTTATTTTATGAAATACAGTAACCTTGCCAGTATCTCATTATGAAAGCAAAAATCACAAGTTAAAGCCATGTTGACATATTAGTTCTCAGTTTTGAAATTTCAGCTTTCATCCTAGCAACTCTTTCATGGAAATGTAAGTAAACTAAAGTGACTGACATCCTCAACAACATTATCAGCAGAGGCTAGGCAAGAATTGGAAGGATCAGACATGGATTAAATGAAAAAAGCAGGAACCTGGTTATTATTTTTCTTTTCAGGCTGCATAAGAACATGCAGCCTTTTCATTACATTATAATTATCGCAAAGATACAGTTTTTTAAAAAGTGCTGTAGTAGCATCTGAAACCACAAAGTAGAACTGCCAGTAATGAGAGAGCCTGTCTATTACTCACATAGAATGAAATCAAAGAGTAAATAAATGATGGATGGTGGAAAATAGACTGCATTTTTAAAGCTGATGTTGTAGTAATAAATGCTATTAGTAACAGAGGCAAGCATCTTCTAAATAATGACCTTAGCTAAAAGTCCAGCTAGCACAAGCAGACGATTACACCCACATGTAAGCTGACTACAGGTTGGATTTTCCAGGGCAAACCTGACTGAAAGACTGGGACACAGTTATCAGAGGACACAGTTCAATCTGTGACAGTTCACCATGTTCACATATTTCATCCATATTTTGTTTGTGCCTTTGAATTCTAACACTTTCGTACCATTCTTTCAGTGCAGGTGGCACAGCAATCCCCATTGAAATCTTTAAGTGCTACTGCAATATCAACAACTGCTGGTACTAAATAACTTTAAATCATGTTTATGTTGCAACTCTGACATGTGCCTGTGTGTCTAAGTAACGTTACATCAGTAATTTTCAGAGCCTAATATTTTATAAACTTCTTTTGCAATAACACTATCTTGCTGCTATACAATCCTAAGCTCTCAAATGCTATTTTAATAAATATAGGATTTTCTTTTTAAAGATAGATCCTTCCAAATGAAATGTTGGCTCAGTGTTTTAGCTCTTTGAACCCTCTATTCCTGAGGGTCTGACTTTAACCTTCCTCTCACAAATTGTAAAGGTAACTTCAGTGACATTGCTGAAATACACAGCTCCTCCGTGATTCCTCTGGATTAGGTATGATTCACGTAGCTGCAGTTTGGCCTTTAGTAACCTACAACAGCTTTCACCCCAAGTGAAAACATATTTTACAGTTCCTCTGGGAACATGAACGCTATGTACGCTGCACATGTCTTCACTTAAATGACAATAAGGACTCTAGATTACACGATCATACAAAGGTTCAAGACCTTCAGTTCCCCAGGACATTTAGTTGAAAGGACACACGAGGAGAGAAAATAGTTTGGAAACCCTAGATGTCATTCTGGCATCTATATGCCATAAGTCTTTCAATTTCTCAAAATCATTTTGTACATTGTGTCTGAAAGATTCTTTACGGATTTAATTTGCCCTATGACTATACATACCCATTTATTTATTTTTCCACAGTTTTCTTTGGAGTGTGCTTCCATTCTCAGCACTGACTTTGAAAATCAGGCATTTTATTTTGTTTAGAGCGAGAAAAAAATCCTCTTCCTCCTCTCCTTAACAGTCCTATACAAATGGCCCAGGGAAAGACAGACAACTTATTTCTTTCTGGCTCAAACTGCACAACCAGCTGTGAAGCCTATGGCTGGTTAAATACGTATCAAAGTTTGATCTGTGTGTCCCTATTCTGTTCATTAAGTTGCTCAGGTATAATTAAGGGCCTATCCATAATTACAGAGTGGCTCTTTGTCCCTGCAGAACGGAACGCACAGATGGACACTATAATGGAATTTAGTTAGCAGCCTGTCCATGATCGATGAGTCGGTAAAGAGCCCAGCCCTTCCCCTCGCTGGAGTATAGGTGCTCTCGGACCAAGCCGGCAGAGGAGACATCAGGCAGCACTTCAGTGCTCACATTAGCAGATGGTCCTGAGCAAGCAAATTTCCTGAGTGTAAGATGACGTACCTATATAATCAGTTTTCAGAGCGGAATTTTTAGGTAGAAAAACTCTGCCTCCGAGAGAAAGATAGAGCAAGAAGCACTTAAGTGCTGCTTTCAGCTCTTCTTTTTGCCTCAGTAACATAGACAAATTCCAGACAAATGAGCCTTCTTAAATGTAGAGACAGCAGTCCTGTATTTATTTGACTCACATTACTAAAGATAATTTGAACACGGGGTCTGGCCACGTTCATGGTTCATGATCAGACTCAGCGCACAGTGCTGAAACTCCTATTAATTCTCCGAGAAAGCCGTCAGGCTCCATTTTGATCGCATGCCTAATGAGAAAGGTTTGTCATGCCCTCTGAAAAATACTGGGCAAGGCCTACAGGTTTCTCAAATTTCATTTTCATTCCCTTCCTTTCTGACTCTCTGCTGCAAGGAGCTCAGTGCCACTGCTTAGAAAGGGAGGAAGGGGAGGGGAGGCAACGCAAGTGTGAGCTGGCTCGAATCACTGCCTGCTTCTCCGCAGCCAGGAGATCAGCATGCAGGCTCCATGCTCCAGCCCGGGAAGTGCAGACTAAGGCACAGTGCCAAGGGGTGCTGGGACAGCTGTATTAATGAACCTGTACTGGAAACACCACGCGGGGATCCATTTTCTTTAAACAGAGAGAGAAACAGGATGGACGAAAATGAGTCATAAAAAGATGAGGAGAGGGGAGGAGAAAAATAATTTATATCAGCCTCCTGAGGTCAAGTACAAGAAAAAGAACGTACATGCTTAACAACTGAGTCTATTTAAAGGTGCTTTTTTTCTTTTTTTTTTTTTTTTTTTTCTGTCAATCTCTTGCCCTTCAACAGGTATAAAATGGTAATATTAAGTCTAATCATTGTGGACTGGAACTCTTCATTGTCTAAAGTCACGTGCATGTAGTCCTGCTGCACAACAACCAGGGAAGAGAGCTTCTGAGAAACATGTGACCATTTCTACCTCATTTGAAAGAGTGTGTGACTAATTTGCAGTACCAGTTTTAGATTCCTCATGCAGAAAGACTAAACTTACTGTTTCCAGCTCTTAGGATCTTATCATTAGCCTTCTGACTGTGTAAAGAGTCAGCTCCTGAGGCACAGAAATATGCAGAAATTTTAGATTCCCTCAAGCCCACCCTCACTGCCAAAAGGCTAAAAAAAGAAAAAAGAAGAAAAAGAAAAGGGTCCTATCTTTAATGATCGCATTGTAATAATTTTTTGAAAACATGAGATGCATACTCAGACACTAGAAGGCAGTGAAAGGAACCTGCCTTTATATAAAGTCTCAGTCCCATGATAAATTATAACTACCTGTAGCTGCAATATTGCAATACACTAATCTGAATGCCAGATTAAAAAAGTTTATGCTATGTGTATGTAGAAACAAATGTAGAGGGCACACTTTCATTAGGCAGCTGTAGGTACTGTATTGCTACACAACATCAGATCTTTGCCCTTCGTGAACTTTTTGAAGTTTCTCCTAAAGCTGGTGGCTATCACAAATGGAATTTAATTCTTCCTGCATATTGAAACTCTAATAAGTCACGTTTGTACTTGCTGCTGTGAAACTGTTACCAGCAAATATTGCATACAAAAAAATCCCAAACCTATGGCTAATATGCTGCTTAATGCCGTGAAGACTAATTAGAATGTCATTATTACGGCTGTTGCTCCATCTATTTAGGACAAATTAATAACTGGCATTAAATATATATTGTCACAAATTTGGAAATAACCTGCATGATTGCTTTGCTCAGAGTTCACCATTACCATCCAAAAATAATTGAAAAAGAAAACTCACAAAGGCTGTAGAATTCACTAAATTAACATTTCCTATCTACTACTGTAAAAAAAGGTTAAATTCCTTTGTGCTGCCCAAATTATTTCAAAAGAATATATGATAAAATGATAAAACTTTTAAAATAAATGCAATGCAACAAGTTATGAACTATGGCTAGCCATTGCTTTAGCAGACTAATCCTATAAAAACAAATTTCCTAGAGTGCTCAGTTATTATTTACTTACTCCTCTTTATAATCACATAGAAAAAATGAAAGGCAGAAATAATTTTTGCATTGTTTCAGCAAAGAACAAGTAAATTTGTTCTGATTCTGAGATGTGCTCTGTGATGAGCAGGACAGGTATGGTGAACAGGTCTGAATATCCTCTCTTGTCTTCTGAGCACTGGGCTGGTAGATGGATTCATGCATTCAGCATCATAAATTAAAGCAGCTCCAGGGACTGCTGCTCACATCTCCCTGTGAAGCTTTTCCAAAGCTCCTGTTAAATCTCCTTCAATTCTGCTCCTGCCAGGCTCATTTGCTGGCTTCAGAGAGAGCAGCAGGGAAGCAATACAGATCTCCTATGATCTTCCTTCTAATACTCTGTCCTGTGCCCTTACCCTCCAAGCACAGTCCAAAACTAAGATCTTATTATGAGAAGAAAACGTGAGTTCCCTATACTGAGAAAAGATAACAAAATGATAGTTCTAAGTAGAAGGCTAGGATTTACCTGAGCTATTTCTGAAATGCAGTTTGTCCAGTTCTACGTCACCCAAATATTTGCTTAACATTTTAGAGTAGTATATATCAAAACTCCATTCCACCTGCATTCCTCTTTACATAAACACCATCTGAAATGTAGAATGTTTGGGGATTATATACATAATTTTGTTATTTTCCCTCTTGCTCTACTTTAGCTGCATAATGTTCACAGGCACTTACTCCTAAGTGCTGCAGGGTATGTGAGTTGCAAGTTGCATTAAAATATGATTTGGATTTGCCCCATTTGATTAATGTTTGAGTAAAAATTCAAAGTGCTTCCCCCTCTGCTCCCCTTAAAAATGACTTTATAAAATGGCAATATGGAGTCTATTTTTCTATTTCTGATTAAATATTTCTATTTCATCAAATGTGTTCAGCTGAAGTACATAAGAGTAAAAGAAAAGCATGTGTTCCTTTCCTAAACAGGCAGCCCAGACCCAAACTTGAGAAATAAAGTCTCTTTCCTTCTTTGCGTTAAAGAGGAAGAATGTAGAAATTCAGCCCATACTTAACACAAGTGCATTTCTGCCGTTTTCTACTTATACTTTCACTGTCACCGTCATAGAAAAAGATTAACAAGCTTTTAATTGATTTTGTTGACATTTTACTTTACTTGTTTGCAATTGTATCCATTCTTAGTGCTTTGTCAGGACACAAATGCTTTGGTTCCTATGCAGCAAGCATTATTCATGCTAGTGTGATTAAGAAATGAAAACTTCTACTGTCAGCAATGAAAAGAAAAGAAAGAAGAGGAAGATGGAGCATCCGTAAAATGCAAAAGTCCTGCAATGAACATGGTGCAAAAAGGAAAAAAATGTGCTAGATATACTGTATAGTTCCAGAAAGCTACTTGTGTTCAGGAGCAAAGAAAATTGACATCTAGAGCAAACATTTTAAGCTCTCCTCCTGGAAGAGATAACTCTAAAATGCTCTGAAAATGCTAAATTTTCATGGCAGTCAGAGAGGTAAGGCATGTCAGTAGTACAGTTTTAGCCTGAAAGACATCCACATTTGTCTGCCTTGAGTTCAGCAAGGCTTTTGACACTGTCTCCCACATCTCCTCATAAGGAAGCTTAAGTGTGGGTTAGATGAATGGACAGTGGAGTGGATTGAAAACTGGCTGGCAGGTAGAGCTCAGAGGGTTGAGATCAGTGGGGCAGAGCCTAGTTGGAGGCCTGTGACTAGTGGTGTTCCTCAGGGGTCAGTGCTGAGTCCAGGCCTTTTCAGTGTATTCATCAATGACCTGGATGAAGGGATGGAGTGTACCATCAGCAGGTTTGCTGATGACATGAAGCTGGGAGGGGTGGCTGACACACCGGAAGGCTGAGCTGCCATTCAGTGCGACCTGGACAGGCTGGAGAGTTGGGTAGGGAAAAACCTTATGAAATTCAACAAAAGCAAGTGTAGGGTACTGCACCTGGGGAGGAATAACCCCATGCAACAATACAGGTTAGGGGCTGACCTGCTGGAGAGCAGCTCTGCAGAGAGGGATCTGGGAGTCCTGGTGGACAACAGGATGACCATGAACCAGCAATGTGCCCTTGTGGCCAAGAAGGCCAATGGCATCCTGGGCTGCATCAAGAGTGTGGCAAGCAGGTTGACGGAGGTCATCCTCCCACTCTACTCTGCCCTGGTGAGACCACAACTCGAGTCCTGTGTCCAGTTCTGGGCTCCCCAGTTTAAGAAAGACAGGGAAGTGCTGGAGAGGGTACAGCAAAGAGCTATGAAGATGATTAGGTGGCTGGAACACCTTACAAGGAAAGGCTGAGGGAACTGGGTCTTTTTAGTCTGTAGGAAAGATGACTGACAGGGAATCTCATAAATGCTTATAAATACTTAAGGGAGGGGGCTGGGAGGAGGGGCCAGTCTTTTTTCAGTGGTGGCCAGTGATAGGACAAGAGGTAATGGGCAATGGTAATTGAACCTAGGAAGTTCCATCTAAACATGAGGAGGAACTTCTTTCCTTTGAGGGTGGCAGAGCACTGGAACAGGCTCCCCCGAGAGGTGGTGGAGTCTCTGACTCCGGAGACATTCCAAACCTGCCTGGATGCCATCCTGGGCAACCTGCTGTAGGTAGACCTGCTTTGGCAGGGGGGTTGCACCAGATGATCTCCAGAGGTCCCTTCCAACCCCTAACATTCTGTGATTCTGTGATTTCTAGTCAAGAATATTTTAAAGGCAGAGTTGATAGGAGCAGCTCTGAATATACAACAAGTATATCAATCAGTGGATTACAATTCTGCACAATTTATGATGGTAAGGGTATTTTAGATAACAGTGGACTACCCAGTAGGTTGCTACTCAAGAGAGACAAATAATCTGTCTTCTCTTATTATCCTTCTCAGTTCAAACAAACCCCTTCAAATTTGCTAGAGAGCGAAAAATTTACTTGCAAAATTAAATGTACTGGATTCTGAATATGTTGAATGACTATCAGTTTGTTGGCCTACATAATGTATTATTCCAAATGAGTTGACTGTAAAACTTAACTCAAAATTGAATTTATGGTATTAATAGCTATACAACTTTAAATGTCCTCTAGAATAAACAGAAAAGCTACAGCTGTTAAAGTATATCACTCTCTAATGTCTTGCCAAAAAAGCTTTGAGTTGCATACGGAACTAAATTATATTCTCCATCTTGTAAATCTGAGCCCCATTAACATAACTGAGTACTTCTGCAGTGGTGTGATCTGATGCTGCGATCCTAAGAGAGTCCAGCAAATGAAAGCCAGCTCACAATTTGGGAAGGGGGTCTTCTGTCAGAAATATGTGCTTCTAAAAACTGTGAATTTGGTATTTATTTGTTATTTGGCATTATGATAGTCATATCAGCAGTGAACAAATGCTTTAGGACAATATTACAAGGTACAGTTCGAGTTGTTGCCTTTTAAATAAGATTTAATATTAAGGGCTTAGTCCATTTCAATTATCAAGTTTTCAGAAAAAAAATATCATCACATAAGCCTGTAATTAAGCCTAATTAATTCTGGATAAGGATGGGCCCAGCACACAGTTTTGTGCTTTGATCAACTAACATCTAAAACCCTTACAGTATTCTTTAAAGGAAGGGTGTTATTTCACACATCTAAGTGAAACATTGGAAGGAGGAAGCCTGTGTTTTGCCTACTGTTCTCTCCCTCCTTTCATTTTCTAACTAGCTTTTTGTGTGGCCTTCTTGCAGCTGAGAGTTAAACCACTGGCAGAGGTTTTTCAAACCAGGGTTGATTTCAGTAGTTACTTTCCTCCTCTTTTATTACTTACTCTTCTCGCACAGAAATTAAGTCAGGATTTCTTAGGCTTTTCACTGCAAAGATGATGTCTTGCTAGTGAGTATTCTTCTTTCTAGGTTTATTTGAAGGGACCACATCTTTCATGATAGCTACATTCATTTGCCCTCCCATCTGTGACCGTGTTACATCCCTTTGGCAGCTGCTGGCAATTAGCAACAATGAAAATATTTGATTGGAGAAACATTTAGAAAGTTTTTAGCCCAGTAGTAATCCATTTCTGAAGGGAGGAAAGGAGTCAGTACCATGTCACAGCTTGGTCTTCTCTGGACTATCAGTATTTGGAGACTGCATCTTCACCCACTGACCAAATCAGAGGTTAGTAATCTCAGAAAGGCTGAAGATTCAGCATTCAGTATTATCGAGTCTCATGACATTCATGGTGTATCGAGGGATACTCAGCAACTACATTTAGTGTATTTAGCTTTGAAGTCTGTTCTGGCCATTGTGAAATTAAAAGAATTTTTCTGCCATTATAATTGCAAGAAAATTAAAATTAAGAACTTGGAAATAAGAACTTCTAAAGATCCCTCAAAAAAATCAGCCAAATGGAGATTGTTTCACATTCGCTAATTTTACAAATCATGAGAAGTCAACTCAGTGTTGCATTTTTTGGCAATCAGATGATTAAACCAGAAATATGTAATCTTTCAGTATTATTTAGACTATGTCCATGATCTATCCTCTCTTTCTGAACAGTACCTGATTATTTTTTGCATGGAAACATGCTCCATGATTAGATCAGTGGTATATTTCCAAGAGTTTGTTCAGCCACTCTTTGATCTTTGTGTGTCTAATTGGTGTTAGTGAGTAGTTCTTGACTCTGGAATAGTCATGGAGAACTGCTCACTAAAATATGCAAAATATTATTACCTAAAATAATTCCACAATACAAATAATTTCAAACACATTTGTGATTCTGCTGTCAGCATCCTCCTTCAGCGATAAGGTGAGGGAAGAAAAGATGGTTTGAGCAGAGCCTCAAAGTGTCCCCGATTAGTGCAGAGCTGAATGTATAGAATTATTCAGTTTCTAATAAGCGTTTTTTCCCTTTTTTTTTTTTTTTAACTATACCAGAGCCTGCACTCACTTTCTTGCATTTTTCTGGGAATACCACTTCCTAATTGTGTTTGCAGTACTATGTAGAAGTGATGGCCACAGTCTTACGATATAGTGGCTCCTGGTAAGAAATGAAAGCTTTTATTCTGAACTCTTCACTTGACAGTCTTTAGATACTTTTCTCATATCTGACAACCAGCAAGGTTTCTATGGATTTTTACTTCCATCTCTCAAAACCATAAGCAAGCTATACTCTGGTGAAATGAGAAATGAACAGTGGGGATGCTTAAAGAAATTATAAGGCCTGCTTTCTCCAGGTGGCCCAAACAATGATCTATTTCTTCTCTGCATGTCTGAGCCTGCAACAAATATACCGCTTCCAGTCTATGAAGTTGTCTGGAATATATTAAAGGAGTTCTAAAGCATATTTGATATTCATAAACTCACATAAACATCTTATTGTAATTTCCAAAAATGTTTTTTCGCAGAAGCCTTTGATGAAGAAGGTGCTGCTATTTTCTTTCATTAAGGAGAATGAAAAACTTTCACAAATCAGAATTAAAATTAGAGTTTGTGGTCATTCTTTGCAATGCATGCATTTAAATTCTGATGACAACAATATCAAATTGTTTACTGCTGAGGATGGTAATTAAGCATATGCACAAAAGCAATAACATTTAAGCATGTTAATAGCTTTAATAAGAGCAGCTTCAAAACCTGTGTTTTGATCTATTAAGATTAAAATTGTATTCCAAGTTCCAATTTTAAATTTCATTATCTGATTATGGCTAGTTTATTATTAACCGAAGCAAAACAATGTGTAAATTGCTCAAAGCTCAGTATCTAGGAGGTTTTGATTCAATCCATTCAAGTGTTAATGCAACTACTTAACCCAAAAGCTTTCTTGAGGAAGTGCAGGGGTGGCACGAAAAAGAACTAGAGTTGGATGCTGCGAACGGTAATCCCTTGTCCTTTACCAGGGCACATCCTTTAACAGATCCCAGAAAACACATCCTAAATCATCAGACATCAGTATTTACCCAAGAAGACATGAAATAGTACATTGCACTTATATCCTCTGAAAAAGAGGATTCATTCTTTCTAATCATTCTTACACTGCTCCCATTATCTGCTCTCAATTTGTGTTACCAGGACATGTATTCTATAGTGTCAGTGGCAAGTCAGTTCTCCTCTATTGCGCAGGCGTGTTCTAGTTATTTTGGCAGTGAACTCTTAAAGACAGAAAGAAAAGAGGAAAGAAACCTCCACACCATCATAGTACAGAATAAAAGAATGCTTAAACTTAACTATGTATCACCAAAGAGAAGCATAACACTTATTGTTTGCCTGTGCAAGCAGATAACATCACATAGGTTATGATGACGGTGACCGAAATGGAAAGAAGTACACCTGTACAGTGCCACAAATGCTACACATCAGAGTTCTCCTTTTGAAATGGCTGTCCTGATTATACAAACTATTCCTCTCTGAAATACCACAAGAACCAAGGGAACAGACTCTCTTTCAATTGCAGGCTCAGTCTGTACATAGGTTGTATCATGATACTGCATGCTGTCACACAAAGAATCAACATGACCCACTGAATGTCAAAATCTACACTTTCGTACATACATTGTCTTCAGTCGAAAAATAGATACAACCCATTTTCCTTGGTCTGTCCTTTGTTTCACACTAGGGTTGCAATAAGGAGGCAATTGAGGAAGCCACATCCTACATTCAGTTATAAGCATTTGTGCAACATAGTCATAGCTAAGGCATCATAATTTGACTCTATTTGTGTCGCTTCGGATAAAATGAGCTGAGATAGCATGGTGGCATTCTCCCAAGGGAGATTGCTAATATTCACAAAGTTTCCAAAAATTGTAAAGGAACATTGGTAATTCACAAAGTTGAATTCCAAATATTATTCTTAGCACTAGGAAAAAAAATTATTCTACGACCACAGAGTTTCTGGTCATTATCAGACTCAACCAACAGATTTCTCTGGCCATTTAGTAATGACCCTTGCCTCACCCCTAGAAGATGACAAAATCTTTGAACTCCCCAGGTTACGCAGTAACCTCAGAGCAATCATTGTTGGCTGCATACAAACAAAGCTCCCTCTTCGGTTATGCCAGCAACTTACAGGCGAGTTAAACATAAGCGACATATGTTTGAAATATATTGGTTTCCTTGAATGTTATCTGTTTCTACTTGTTGGAAGCGAATAGTTAAATATTGTTACGCATCATTAGATCACCTTTATATACATGGCATATTGCCTTGTGGTGTTAAAAAATATAAATCTTTTAAATGACATTACTAAAAAGTGGGCTTTTCCTTGTTTAGGAGTAATGCATTTGTCTGTCACTGCATTTGAATTGAAAAAGAAAAATAGCATTGTCAGCAAGAACAGCAGAGAATGGTAGCCTGGTGCTTGATTTGGATCAAATACTCATAGTAAGATTACTAATTAAATGGCTGATTTAAAGCTATTGCACTATTTCTGATAAGTCACTAGAAACTGAGAGATTGATTTGTTTTCTTTTTCCAAATTAAAATAACAGTGAGCATCAAGAGCTAGCTCATGTCATGGAACTAATATGAACTGAATAGATCATTTGGAGCTAGATATAAAGATTTTGCAAAGATTCTACTTTTATCTCTATGAGGAATATCACTAAATGACATAGAGGACAAGGATTAGATTTTTATTATTTATATGGCACTGGTACTTTATTAAAAATAATTAGAATAATATTAATACTATCACTTCACTAGATTATGACATTCTATTTTATATTGTGGCATTTGAGCATTTAGTTAATGTTAAAAATGGCCATCAAATGCTCTGCTGGGCTGGTTTCAATATCATTACCTCCAAGGTACTCAGCTTGGGATGACCTCTCCTATAAATATTTAGATGTAGAAGTTAAGAAGGTCAGTTTGGATGGGGCTTTGAGTAACCTGGTCTAGTGGAAGGTGTCCCTTCCTCCTCATGGCAGGGAGGGTGGAAGTAGATGGTCTTTAAGGTCCCTTCCAACCCAAACCATTCTATGATTCTACAATTCTAAGAATGTCTGTGTCATGTCACACTAAAGATCCATCCAGCTTTGCATCTTTCTTCTGCTCAGGACAGCGGTGGATGCCTAGGGAAGAGTATAACGCTAGGACAAACAGATAGTAACACTTCCTGTGAATATTTCTGGAACACTCAGAGACCTGTACCTCAAACACTCTGTGATCCAGAAGTGTCAATATATTTAATAATCCTGGGTATGGTTTTCCTTCTTGAATTTGACCACCCTTTTGCAAATCGTGTAGAACCCTAGCATCTGTAGTGTCCTGTGGCCAGGAGTTCCCATGCGTACTTATTACTGCACGAGGACATATTTCTGCAGTCACCTCTGCTGAGGGTCACTGAAAATGAAAAGATACTTGCAGAAAGAGTAGTGTTCATCTATAGTAAAATTATAGTTTGGGCAATTGCAACCTATCTTCCTAAATTTCCCCAGTAACTTCATGATACTCATGAAGTTTAAATTCTCCATATGCTGTTGAACTCTGTATCCTACAGTGCTGTAAGTCAGCAGCAAGTAAACTTGTATGTATTTAAAAAATAGCTTCAGAGTACTTAAGATCAAAACTACCACTTAAAAATACAAAACTACACCTATTATATAGCTAACAGCCTAGAAATCGCAGGGGCTGCATTATGGTGAATATATTTTCCATTTCTATCTTATAATTCATATTGAACTTGAGAATCTGGTGTGTTTCAGGACGTTTTTATGTGTGGAAAAAATATAAATACTTATTACTATACATTTTGCACAATGTATGATTAAGTTCATATACTACCCTGGAAAAACTTTATAGAGTAGAAACATTTTTTTTTTAGCATTGAATTTTTTTCCACATTGAAATAAAAACTGCCAATTTACATTCTTCTAATCTGAGAGCGTGCCAATTAATTTTGTTTCATGTATTCACCCATCCCAAACAAAAGCAAAATAGCAGCATGGCACTGATTTCCATTTCCACTCAAAATTTGAATTTCAACAAGTTTTAGTATAGATTTGTATTTAAAATGTATTATTGAGCATCAGAAATTGAAGAAAGGGATTTTGATTCCAAAAGTTCTGTGCACAGCAGGGCTAATACAGCAATCTCCAGACAGTTCGCTGTTGCTGCTGCTGCTGCTGAACTGAAAGTCAATTTCATGAGGAAACAGTATGACTAGATTTTGTCTCTCCTGCTTAAAACATAAGAGTCCTGAAGGTGACTCCTCACCTTATGGGCGAGGCTGAGAACAGGACAAACTTTGTCACAATGATATGAATCATGCTTTTGAACCACATGAAGCTGTTTCTGCCCTCGCTCTGTTTCCAGCTGTGTATTAGTATCCTTCCCAACCCCCCCACTCTTCCACCCCTCCAGAGGTCAGGGACTGTTCAGTTACTACTGGTTTATTCTTCTGTAAAAATGAACAATATTGAGGAAAACCCCCTACTGTTAAAGTTAACAGCATTAGCATATAAGAGCTCTGCTATAGCTATGTTTTTCCTGCATAGATGTATATGTGGCATTTGTGTCTCTGGGGTGCCCTTTTGGGTGTGCATGTACACTCTGGGTGAAGGAGATAGAAAAACTAATTCAGAATATAGAAAATAGAAAATTAAAAAAGGACAAAACCCCAAACCAAACCAAAAAACCCCAAAAACCAACTCCAAGAGGCCAAAGAGATACAAAGGGTGAAAAAGTGAAAATCAGTGAAGACATATTGAAAATATGTTTTTTAGATTTAAAAAAAACAACTCATCCTTCCTGTAAGGCCTAGTATTCTTCTGTGTCATGCTTGTAAAGTGTCTCTCTTCCTGCCTTCTCTATTTCAAAGGTATAGAGATGCAAATGTTTTGCAAGGTATTTTCACAGTGGACCCTGATAAAAGGGATGGAACTGAGCCTGAGTTAAATGTTGCAAAAGCAACAACCTAGCATAGTCAATTGTCAACAAATGTTGACCTTTTAATGGTATTAACTTTGTTTCCTAGATGTATAATATTTTAAGTACTTAAAAAACCCAGTGCTCCAGGAATTACTAATTCATCAGATGTTACAGCTGACAGTAAGTACTTCTTGCTGCTGCTGTGTCCATTTGATTTGAATCAAATATCTTTGTGGCAAAATATTTCTTTAAATTATTATTGGAATAAAACAAGCATTAAAATAATATAAATATGATTACGTCAAAATGCATTTAACTGATTTTAAAAGGAGCGAAAATGCTGCTTGTAAATCCCAAGCATTCTTTGCAAGTACTGGCATTGCAAGAGCGCATCTTTTCTATAAATTGTAGCTGCTGCTACAGGAAGCAGTATAATGACAAGGCTAAAACCACAAAAATACCTCAACCAATACATACTTAAAAGTTGTGCTATTGGAAAGCCAACAATATCAGTTCTAGATTTACACCTGGTAATCTGTCTAAAGGATTCTGAAAGAACTTGTATTTACTGCTATCCAGATCAGCTTAACACTGCGTGCAGGGGCAACGTATGCCTCTCTCTCATAAATGCAGAGGTACAAGGAGTAAGATACTGCTTATTTGCAGGCAGCAGAGGAAAAACAGGACTAATTTTTCCACATGCTGTACACAATTATTAAATGAAACAAAATAACCCCAAACCCTCAAGCAAACAAAAGCACATATGCTCAATTGTCAAGTTATTTATATTGCCCTTTCTGGCAATATAATGATTTTCCTCCATTCTATGGAACCAAACAAAATGTAACGTGTCTCCAAAATGCTACTTCAGCTCAGTTTGACCTATGCCAAGTCAGGATCCTAGATAATCTGGAACAAATATCTTGGGTAAAAGAACTAGAATAGAACCAAGTGTGGAAGAGAATAACAGAATATCTTGTATCTTTATCTGACTGCAGTCACGGAGATTGTGACGTTCACTGCAGAAGGCTCCCACAAATGTCAAGGACATTGGAGTTTTCATTGATACCTGTAAGCCATAGAGATGGTTAGTAGTGCAGCCAGCTCTCTCAACTCCTACTGACTGGATCCCTCTGCCTCTTAAAACTTTCACAGGGGCCTTAACACTCCAAGGAAAAGTCTAAATACCTGAGTGTACAGAAATACAGACTTACGTGGGCTAAATGTTATAACTGACTCTCCTGCTCCCTGACCTCACCCATGAAAATAAAAAGTGTGTGAACTCTATTTCCTATACAAGCCACCCTCCCGTTCTGATACATAGTTGGATGTAATAGAAACGTTTAGTCTGTACCACCGGTGGCTAGGACAGTAAGAGTTATTATCATACCGAATGGCATCCTATGCCATTAATAATTCCACTGAAGTAAATTATTTGTGAATTAAGACACAACTCGCTGGATTTGATTATCAGAAGAATTTCCCTGGCATGGAGAGCATTCGTGAGCAGTCATTAATCCCCCTGTTTCTCTGCATGGCTGTAGCCAGATTGGGAAGCGCTTGGGTCAGTACAAGGAGGGAAACGGGCCACAGGCAGAGGGAGGGAAGCAGGCAGGGATGCAAGATGCCTTGGCTGTCGTATTGTTTCCCATGAACATATATAGAAAAATGAACTGTTTCTTGCAAGCGGCTGGAGTGACTTCTTTTACAAAGGAACCATGACACTCTCTTATGTCAGGGGCTATTACAGAGGCAGAGTAACAAACGTCAATGCCTGCTTTAGGATAGGTTATAAAATTATGTCTAAGGATTCAGCACTAGCATGACCAGGAATATATGTCACTGGGAAACCTTCACACTCCATATTAGAGGCAGTCCTATGACTCTGGGTGCAGGGAGGGCTACAACCGATAGCCCTTTTGTGAACTAAACCTTTACCATCTTCTTTTCAACCACTTGAGTTCTCTCTAAGAGGATGCTTTCATCCTCATAAATTCCAGCAGGCTCCCAGTGTTTGGGATTTTAAAAAATGTGAATTCAACTTTCAGTTTGGTGATAAGTATTGGCAAACTTAACTTGAGCTTAATGGTGTTTTTCATCTGCAAATGGCTATTTGAGTTCCCCTAGGAGCTCTTCTCTATCTATGGTTTCAAAGCTCATATCTCTTTTGGCTGCCTTCATGTCATGAACAGTGTATTCCCTGTTCATTTACAGACTGCTGTGCAAAAAGCAGCCTCTGGAAATGGCTGGTGTGCAGCATATCTAGTCTGCAAATCTGATAGAAAAAGATACCATTACATCTTTAAAAAGCTACAGGCAGACCTGCTATTCGCATCTGCTCCTTGCAGAAACAACCTGATGCTCTTCAAACTGAGAAGTTAAAGATCCACAGGGCTACCTGATGTTAACGGGCAGATATTTCCTATCACCTATTTGACTGCCCTTACTGGCCACCAGCATGTGATAATAGGAGCACTACACTGGTGACCACAGAAATATCAACTGGGAGGAGGCACAGGAGGGTGATGGGTAAGGGAAGGGGGTGCGTAAAGAAAGTGCCATCTAAAGCCTCTCATTTGTAGGGACAAACAGGTCTGTGCTCATGTTCAGAGAATGCAGGGCGGACTCGGAAGGCTTTGTCCCACTTACTGCGCAAGAGCTGCATGCAGCACAGACCCTCGTGGTGGCAGGGTACTACTGCCCAAAGGCTGGAGAGCTGCAGAAGGCACCATTGCAAGGGCTCTGCTTGCTGATCCCACTGCCTGTTGAATCACCCCAAAGGATGACCTGTGCCTAAATGCTGCAGGAAGGTTCTTATTGTTCAATTTATTTCAGTATATGTGATAATTTAATTTCCCCTCAAATCTAATAGGGAGTATGCGTATTTGTCCTAGCTATTTCTACACACGTGTGTTTATTTATTTGTCACTCAGCTATCTGTCTTTAATTAGTTCCTCAGCTGAGTACTTCAAGCTGCGCTGTGTACGTCTGGAATGTTTCTTGTTTTACTAATGAATTTAATTTCAGGAAGCTCCTTGATCATAGCTCAGTCACTATGAACTACTGACTTTTCATGTGTAAATAAAAAGGAAGAGATGTGGAGGGCCCCAGGCTTACTTTCTGTGATAAGTGATGATGTTTACTTGCCTAAGTCTCTTCAAGAGACTGAGTACAACCTGGAGAGAGGGGACGAAGAACAAGGTGGAGAGAAAAATCTACAGCGTAAACCACCATTTCTCTAAAGATCTCAAGGGAAAGGTCTAGTCTAATCATTCTTCCTACCATGCATATTTAATACAGTCAGCAGAGTTCAGAATCCCTGGAGCCCAGAAAAATAAATTTTGCAGGTGGACTCCAGAAACATCTGAGTGTTATTTATAAATAATTCTGTTTTTTACATATTGAACTTGTAGAGGAAAAAATTTGTGTGGCAGATTGTGGAGTAATTTCCTTATTTTCATTCATGGTATTGCATAGAATAAGGCTGATATGAATTGAGGCTGATAGCCTTACATGTTACTTTTTCTTTCAACATCAAAAAGTATTTGCTGGAGGCAGGGCACTCTCTTGTTTTTTCCGGATAAGTCACTAAACGCACAGGCAATTTCCTGTTGGTTTTGAATCTTTCTTGGTTTGAGGTTTTGCTCATTTATTTTTGGATGTGAGTGGAGATTACTAGCCTGAGCCCTGGATCCCTAGCAGTAGCTCTGTTGCTAATTACAAAGGAATGGAAATGCTTGAGATGGTCCTCAGGTCAATTCTAACCTTGGCCGTGTAGAAGAACAATGATTATCTTTTAGCATCTGAGTAACTTGAATGGAATGAAGGACTGTGGTCAGTTATCTGTATAAGAATGGATCTGGTACTTGGGAAAGTCTATCATGATGATTAGTGAAAGGAATACATTTTTAAAAAAATGAGTTAGAAGAGTTTGGCTAGGTAAGAGAAGAAACAAGATGACACTTCATGAATACGTTTTGGAAGCACTGATTAGGAAGCTAGATGCATTTAAGCAAAATAATAATATAGCTACAAGATCAAAGGATAGAGATTGGACTTTTCAGCGGTGCCCAGTGATAGGACAAGAGGTAATGAGCACAAACTTGAACCTAGGAAGTTCCATCTCAACATGAGGGGGAATTTCTTTACTTTGAGGGTGGCAGAGCACTGGAACAGGCTGCCCAGAGAGATGGTGAAGCCTCCAACTCCGGAGACACTCAAAACCCACCTGGATACCATCCTGTGCAACCTGCTGTAGGTGGACCTGCTTTGGCAAGGGGTTGGATGACCTCCAAAGGTCCCTTCCAACCCCTAACATTCTGTGATTCTGTGACACAAATTCATGTTGATTGCAAATTAGAAGTTGTTTTCTCGCTACCTGAGGAGTGACACACTGAAATACTTTTGCAGACAGGAGACTTACATGATGGGATTTTGATAAGTCTATGGAAGTGATTCCAGAAGAATTGATGGAGAAAGGCAATGCAGCTCCTGATACATGTTCTTAGGTCTCTGGTTTGTTAAGATGTTCACAAGAGTTTGAGAAGAGATTGGATTACTGTTTACAATATACCTTGTATTGTTTCCACACTACTGAGGATCAGGAATGAACTGGGGCTATTTTTGTGTTGATATTCCATTCTTCTGAACACTGTAAGTTTGTGATTGCTACACAGACACGAATGAATCATGCTGAAGTCTCTCAGCTGCTTGGATATGTGGATGGCAGCAGTTAGACAGAACTGCCGTACATGGAAAGACATCTTCTGTGTTGGCTGGGCTACTGCATCAGTAGTAGTTATCTCTTAGCAGGATTGTCCTTTACAAACCAGGAGAAGGAAAGGATTGACTTATAGATCTTGACTCATGAAAACCAGTCAGCATGTGATCTCTGCCCTTTTCCTGTCTCACAAGATATCATACATTTAACAATAATTTGGGGACCGAAGCATGTGACATATGAGGAGAGTCTGAGGGTACTGGGTTTGCTTATCCTGAGAAAGGCTCAGAGGGAATCTAATTGCTGCCTTCACTGCCTGATGGGTAGTTCTAGAGAGGACAAATTAAATCTCTTCTCAGAGGTGCAAGGCAAAAAATCAAGAGACTACAGTCACAAATTGCAACATGGAAAATTCCCACTGGATATAAGGATAATATTTTCACAATTAGAGTGGTTAAGCAGTGGAACACGTTGCCCAGAGACACAGCAGAATCTACATTCTCAGAAATTTTCATAAAATGAAAAGAAAAGGCCCCAGGCAACCTGATCTGGGTTTGAAGTTAGTCCTGCTGAGGACTAATGTCCTCCTGAGCAGGAGATTAGACTAAATGACTTTCATAGGTCCCTTACAACTTAAATTAACTTAAGATTCTAAGTCCTATTCCTCCAGTTGAACTCAGAAGCACTTGAAAATATCTTACATTTTATGGTCTTTAAAAATTTAAGGTCTTTCTCTGGATGGTGAGAAGGATGTAAAGCAATTTGCAACAACAGCATAAAATATTCCTTTTTTTTTTTATGTGTCATCATTCATCAGATTTTCTAACTGGAAGGTGGCATATTCTCTGCTTTTTGAAATATTGCTTTATTGTTGTGCTTGATATTGTTGGCTTCCATATGTCCTCTTCAAAGAACTGGTAGTTTCAGCCCCACTCTTTGGAAAATATTTTCAGTACAATGCAAAATAATTTTATCAAATAAAGGCTAAAAGAAGAAAGAACTAGAGTAATGAAAGTCTACATATTTTCATTATTTAAAGGTTCAAACAGTTCATGGATTAAAGCAAAACCTCAACAAAACACCATTTCATTCTTGTTGCCATGGAACATTGTTAACAAGTTGCTAACAGTGACACAACTATCTCTTGAACTTGCAGCTTCAAATGCAGGTTTCCATTTTTCTCAAATCCTGCCTACTGCTTAAAGCTTCTTAATTTTATTTGGTTGTATCTTGGACTACTACAGATTTTCTGAGACTGGGATAGCTGCAATGCACTGTATGATAATAATATTTTTATTTAATAACTGACTGTCCTTATGAGATCCCAAAATTACCTTATGGTATTACAGAGAACAATCAGATTAGCCACCTGAAATACAGTGTGTGTACAGAGAACAGGAGAGAGCTTTGTCTGCATAGTGATATACAGAGACAAACTTTGGAATCTGGAGGGGTAGAATAACAGTTAATCATGTAATAATTTAAGCAGAACTGAAGCTACTGCAAGAATGTTTATTTTTATGTTACAAAAGTGAAAGTTCACAAGTCTCTATCTCAGCATAGGGGATTACTTTGTGTTTAAAGAAATGAAAAAAGTGCCCCTCCCATGAAGCAAATATTTCGTTTAGTTACAAATTTTCTAACAAAATCTTGTCATTTTTAGAAAACACTGAAGCTTTTGAAAGTTCTGAAAAAAACTGAAATTTTGTTGAAACTGTTCATGAAATGTAACTACGCTGAGATTGTTGTTTTGAAAATTTTACTCTGATTTGGACATTTAAATAGCCTTTTTGTTCAAAACATATATTTATGAAATATAATTTAACAGTGATGAAGAGGCTCTTTTGTAAAATGTTGAAAGTCAAAGTCACAACGGTGTCCTGCCATTAATGGGAATTAGGCCAATTGGGTAATGACTTCTTCTGTTTTTCAGTGTTCATATGGCAAAGATATTTGAGAAGTTTCCCTCCTTTAGGGATGGGAAATTAAAGTATTTCTTGGGCAAACCCCTGCTTTACCATGTTTTTGGAGAATCTTAACTTTCCTGGAAGATATCCTGCCAGCTATGAAATACGAAGATACAATAACAGTTCATAACAATAAATTGTTTTAAATTTAACCATATCATAGCAAATATAAAATAAATGACAGTCACATGAATGGAACACAGATACATGAATTGTGTTCTGTGGGTAATAACTTAGTTCCTCAGTTTTCAAAAGCAGAAATATTTGCAGTGATAAGGCAAAAATTTTCCATCTGCAGTAGTTCAAGAAACCAAGGGTAAACAATAAAATATAGATACAGTGTATATGTTGGAATTGATTAATGAAAGAAAAGGCTGAAACAAGATTTTGAAATCATCAGTCACTATTGCCCCTCTTTCCGTAACTGCTTCCTTGAAAGCTGTTCTCATGAAAAATATTACTCTCCTGAATTAGACCAAATCAGATGTGCAGACAATTCTTCACAAATGAGAGCTGAAATACAGGCATATAAAAATGTTAGAATTTGCTGCTTAATATTGTAAAGTTGAAAGCTTCATGATTCTACAAGTTTAACTAAGGCTTTGGAAGTACAGATTACTGTAAGCTCCTAACAGTAAATGGATAGAACTGCCTCGAATTGCTTTAATGAGAAAAAAAAAAATACAATTTTGCTAAGTAAAGAATTTTCCACCCACCTTCTTTTAATTCTATCTAAGCTGATTCAAAGTTACCATCTTGACTAACATTATCAGCATTTTCAAATTTCTTCTTTTTTTTGCCTTATAGAACCAAGTAGGCACCTCACAAAAGATAAGTTTTTAGCACAGAAAAGAGGAAGAATGAAGGGGAACTGCAACTTTTTCTCTGAAACTTGCTTTCTAAATATTGAATTTATGGCACTTCACAGGTTGCTAATTTAATACAGAATCCAGCACATTCAAACACAGAAATATAATAGTGCAAGTTCTCCATGGCATTATCAATGGAAAAGGGAGTAAGCAGGCAGTTCTTCATATTTCTCTTACAGTTTCCTAGCCCTTTCCCTCCAACATTTGCAAGTTTTTCCATAGAAGACAAAGGTCAGAAGAAAGAGTTAAAAACAGATCAGAGAAAAGAAATAGGTTAATTCTTCACACTGTTTTAGTTCTCTCAAGCTATTGTCCTATTCCCTTTACCCAGTTCAGACTTCTAATCACTTGCCCAAAATGTACAATTGTGCAATCCTGTGTTAGTAGGTACTAAAGCTGTTCCTTTGGGGACCAGACCATAGATCAACATAAAAATCTAGAGTGACCTGCTGCTTCTTTCAGGCAAGGATCAGGATACATTCCTTAGAACACCCTGATAACCACCGAGTGCGACATGATATACACAGCAAATAGCATGTACATATACATGTAACAGGGCTTGATGACGGGAGTGTTTTAAACAAAAGCTGTCAGAATTCACCCTTACATTTCAAGGATGGGGAGGAGAGCCTGCGGGATGAGAAATCGTTATGAAGCGCAGCTGTGGTTATGGAATACATACCTAACCTTCCCCTTTATTCAACCACTGGATAGAAAAAGCTCAGCTATTATAAAACTTTGTACTAAGACATAATTAGAGTTAACTCGGTTCCCTAGTACAGAGATCAATGGTGCAAGTTTAATGAGCATTGAGGGTACCCAACTTCTTCTTTATTAGTTTCTTCATCTTGGTGGTTGGGCATTTCTCAGTGTTGCTGAGTTACTTTGTGTTTTGTGCCAGGTGTTGGGTGCTGCAAGGTTAGACGGGCTCCTTTACAGCTGGATATCCTTGATCCTGCTGCCACTCACTTATCTATGTCTAAATGAGACTGAATTTGCATAACTTACACATAGCAATGAACGAGACTGACCTCACTCTACTTCACTTTCAATCATTTTCTGCCTTTTTCTGCTCTTTCTGCTCTTTAAATGTCAGTCAGCGCTGCAGAAATATACAGGCCAAACATATTAAAGGGAGAAAGAGTTACACCTAAAAATGAATATAGATAATTTCTTCCATTTTATACCTTATTTCTGATATTATTCAGGCTTATGGGGAGAAATTTAAAGGTGACCGTAAATTTGTGCATGTAAGTGACAGGATTCCAGCAACTTCTCATTCCCCGGTTTAGTCTCAGCTTCCCCATCTTCCTTATTGCTTTACTGACATCTCCTTCTTCTCACTTCTCTATACACCATGGGAATTGTTTCATCTTTTCATTCTTAGATTTTCTACCCTGCACAATTGCTTTTCTTACTTTGCTATAGGTAAGTGGTAAGATACTAATATGCATTACAATCACATAGATGGTAAAGTGTTTGAAATTATAATTAAAGCATAACTTTAACAGGATTTGAGTTTAATATGAACAGCTACTGTATGTCATCTATCAGACTAACGACTCTTTGCTTAAATTCCCTAGGAATTTAGAGACAATACTTTACGTGAAATGCTTCAGATACTTCTTTTTTGCATTAAAGAAGATAAAATTAACCTGTAATATAATCATAATGATGAGGAGAATTTGAATAAAATTAGCTCTTAATTTCATTTGAATTCTATATCTCTGAAACGTAAAGCTCATAACTTCCCTATGGAGTTTCACCATTTTTTTCTTTTACGATCGGTTGGAGAATTGATCATGGGCATTGATTGCCATATGTTTTCATTACTTCAGCAAATATGTAAAGAGAGTAAAAATTATTAGTGCTTTGAAATTTGAACAAACTGCCTTCTGTAGTTTATACCAACATACACGTTTAGGTAGAATTGAATGCATGTGAGAATTAATCAATAGTAGGCAGGTCCATTCTTATCTTAAACCAGGTAAAATGTATCTGTCAGTGTCTGGTTTGCATTTCATTATGAACCTGGGAAATGCAGAGATGAAAATTGTGGAACTATGTTATTCCTCATACCTAAATTCAATATATGTGTAAAACAGATGTGACTTTCATTTTAAAAGATAGTAAAGAGTGCACAGAAAAAGTAACTGTCAGGAAAGTATGCAGTGAAGATGACAAGGACTAAACATATTTCCCCTCAAAAGAGATACTCAGAGAATAATGCTTTCATTGTCTCCAGCAAAGTAAATTGTATTAATAATGAAAACACACACTAAATGGCAGTGTAATCTATAATACTTTCATGCACCACCAGGTATGGGCAAAAGTGGCATAAGTCTTGCTCTTCTGAACCAAACACTCAAACTCTACCAGATCTTGACAAAGCTTGAAAATGATTAAAACAAGGGGGTCAAACTACAGCAAGAGTCAATTCTTGCTGTTAAAAGGATCTCTCCTCTGTGTGTTCTAACAAGATAAATCCCATATAAAGGCTTTTTTTTTTTTTTTTTTTTACCTTGCATTACTGACTTGCATATGGCACAACCTGTATGGGGCACTGGTTTTCCCAATATGCCAAAATTATAATTTTAACTCTACCTTTCCTTTATTCTCTTGCACTATTTGCAGGCATCCTGCTGCTTCAGTCAGGCATGCTAGGACAATGGTTAAATTTTGTGTGATCTGTATTTCTTCCTGCTTTGGACATGAGTAGTGCTCATGCGTAGGGTTTGCTTTCAGAAAGCAAACAACAAACACTGACAATGAGTGGGATACCTTAGAGAATATTCATATATGACCCATGAGTCAATATAGTTTCTGTTAAAACTGAGTTGCTTTACAAGTATTTACTTCACGAACATACTTGTATGTAAAGTTTGAATTGAAAAATAATTTTATGGCCATGTTATAAACCTCAGAAAAAGGTGGAAATGTTGACATCTTATATTAAATGCATGAACATAGAAATCATTAATCTTACCAATTCCTCTTTGAGTTTTTGAGATCATATAAAATGAACCTTACATTCAGGGTGGTATGTAGAAAGAGCTCTCAATGAACCTTACAGTGCTCTAGATAGTATTTCCTCCCAATTTTCTAGGCCAAAATGTCTCCTCTTTTACAAACACAAAGGATTAAGAGCAAAGTATCTGGAATGATTAGCTGAGATTAAGTATTATCACGAAGAGAGAAAATATTTTTTGGAATTTGAATAATTTCAGCCATACATGTTCACATGCTGTTCACACTGCCTACAGCCCCCACCCCCCAAACCTCAAGACAATTCCAAGCTGATAACAGCATTAGGTCTTCTCGTTTTAGTATTGTCCATCATGGATCATCTAAGGCAGAGTTTATCTTGTTGAAAACTTACATAAGAGTGACTTATAAATTAAACTCAAAGGTTCCTGATTTATGACATCAGAGAAACACATCTGAGTGTAACTATAGTGCTTCTGAGAATTGTTACAAAAGAAAAAGGATGACAAAACTGCTAGCCAAAAAGCCAGCACTTGGAGGACTTGGCTGCTTAGGAAGGATATAAGAACATGTGTAAAATAAGCCACAAGAGGACATACTGTTTCCACCTTTAAATCTCTTTGCATACTTCAGCATGAGAGATAAATGCCCTAAATTCATGTGAACAATTGAGATTTTTCAGCTCCTATTTTCAGGACAGACAAAGTTTTACTCACATGGCCAGAAATGGCCTATGCTTGTATGAGACAACTGGCCATGGTCTGAGATTTCCTGGGAGGTGAGAAAAGGAAGAGTTCTCTTAGAAACATAAAGATACTGCAGGAGGGCACTCCAGCACTGCTGGCTATTGAAAACATCTCTGCACAAATACTAAAATAAATTCTAGTTAACTTATGCAGTATGAAACAGGCTTAAAGGTGAAGAGAAAGAGATAGACTTAGCTCTGGGAAACGATATTATTTAAATCAGATATTAATCAACTGTAAAAGAGTAGGTTTGTTTAATTAGCAAGTTTTAGAAGGATGACCTAGTGGATCATTCTTTTCTCTTGGATCTCTGAGGAAAGCAACTGCACATGAAGAATGATCACAGAAAATTGATTGACTGAACTGGATGATCCCTAACCAAATTTTAAGTGTACACTCTTATTTTATCACATTCAACAAAATCCACTGGCAAAATCAAATGAGTCTGTGGTTATCAGGATGCTTTTATAGAAAGGAAACTTTTCTTTCTCCTGTTTCACTGGTAGCATTGGAATGACTGTGACAAACAGTGAGCACAATGTCCTTATGTTCTTTGGATGAATGTATATTTCACTTGAATTGCACAATGTACAACAGATAAAGACATGCTGGGGTAATAGCTATGGAAAAGCAGCAGACAAATTTTTATGTTTACTAAAGGCAGCTACAGCTACTGGGGAAAAAAATTAAACTCTTATACAGATCAAGTTCTGACCTGTATTTACCCTATTGAACTTATCACAATTGATTGGAAAGTCATTAGAAATTCATAAAAAATAGATGTATATATATATATCTAGCAATACAAACAAACAATAGGGAAATACAGAAAAATCTAGAGATTTTGATTAGTTTTCTGACCTGACTAGCAGAGAAGTAATTAACACCTCAATTTGGAATCACCTAAATTTCAGATATATAATGCCATCACACAAGCTGCCAGTGGAATCATTGCTTCAGAAGTTTCAAACCCCAATTTATTGTATTTTTCACATCTAATTATACATTTAAGAGGGCAGCTGCAAGCACTCAGGCTTGATTTTTTTTTTTGGGGAGGGGGTATTACTGATATTAATTTTCATTTGATTCATTTTTTTCACTTGCAGTAACCTGTAGACAATTCACTATATTACTGGCATGGTGTCTAAAATACAGTAGGAGTATCTGAAATTCTTCTACTGAAATTCCAGTTGGATCTTTTACCAATTCAAATTGGTTTGTTGCTGGGATACTCTCCAGCTTACCTTACTTATGTATGTAACAGCAACATTACTGCTGGTCTAACTGAGTCAACATGTTGAGCATCCTACTACAGAATAGACCTTGTTCATAGGTTTAATGTGTAACTGAAAGCTGCACTGTAAGGCAGTACTATTTTTCTCTGAAACTCAGGTGGTGCCATTGAAAAACAAGCGTCCTCAATTTAGAATGCAATAAAAATGGACTAAGGTTGCATATGAAAGAGTAAATTTAATTGTCATGACAACTAACAGTTTCAAGTCACAAACCTGCACATCTGATGTATAAAAAGTACTTTAGGAATACAAGAAAATATTTACCAAGGATCCCAGCCTGTAAGCACTGACCCTGTCAGTGGCTGTCTGTTTTAGATATCTTTAGAGTGGTTTTAATACAAACCCAAAGTCACAAAAAATGCCCATGTCCACACCATTGTCTGATTAAATAAGCCAGCTCGACTGGAACATTCTAAAAGGAAGTATAAGACTAAAACCAAAAGTGATATTTAGAAGTGAAAGAAACAAAGCATCAAGCTATGAAAGGAGTAATGATGAGCCATGGTCAAAATCACTGAATAAAAGAACTCAAGGTATATTTTCCCTTAGAACACACAGGCACACTCACACACGCACATGCACAATCAAAAACAACGAACTGATCTAAGAACTAAGTTTTGATTTGTTCCTGAATTTCTATCACCTGTCAAGGAGACCTTTTTGCCTGTCAGTGCAGATGCTGCATGAACAGTGCTCATACTGGACTTCATGAAACCTTAGCTTAAAGAGAACCACAGCCAATGCAGCTACTTCCTCCTCCACATTTTGAAGATTAAAGATAATAGAAGTAAAACACAAAAAATGATTCATGACTCAGAAATTGAAGTCCTACTGGGAGGGTAAAAACTGTACAGCTGAGGAGATGGAAAAACCATAAATCTGAGCTGTGTAAAAAACATCTCCCCCTTGAATTCTGTCTTTGCTATAGTGGAAATGGGACAAAAGGAAAATGTAGTCAAGGAGAAAGGCAAATCTAGAGCAGAATAGTCAGTCTGTTCCCCTCTGGGCTTATAAAGAGCAGACTTGAATCAAAATCCTTGGAAGTCCTTGGGAAAAGGGTACTCTTAGCAGGTCACAAATACAGGAGCTTTGAGAACACCTTTATTTTCCTAAGGGGAATGAAAAGAAAGTCATGAAAAAGTGCCAGAAGTCACAAAAGGAATTTTGATTCAATATGATTATTGGTGAAATCTCTGTAGCAATAGCCCCAACGTAGTAAGGTAAGCTCTTCATTTTGGTTTCAGAAGAAATTACTAGATCTGTTTTAGTGGCCTTGATCTACCAGCTCAGTCTGAGTCAAGACAGAAAAAAATCCCCCAACATACTTATGTCTTTCTCTACATTTGCATTACAGTGGATTAACATAAGGAGATGGACAAGGTCTTTCTATTACTGGCTGGACAAGGTCAAATGCACCAGGGCTGAGGAGTCCAACTGCTATTGTGTTAGTATCAATACAACTGTAATAAGTATGTAAAGGCATTTTAATCAGTGTGTCAAAGATACTTGAAGAGTAAAGCTGAGTAATCGGTGGTTCTATGTTGGCCCTTTTTTTCTAGATCCAGCATAGAAATCATTCATTTGAGAAGAACAAGAGTAGTTTCCTTATCCAATATTACTATAGAGTCTCAGGACTGGTGAATGTCAAAGTTACATCAATACATGTTTTTCCTGTTTTCACTCTTAATTCCAGTTCAGCTTAGAGGATCTTGAGAATCTGCTGATAAACTGTCATTGCTGCTCTGTAAATATAACATACATATAGCAGTGGCCAGGAAGGACAGCTTTGCTTTAAGTCTGGGTAGACGTGACATTTGCTCAAAATGCTTGTTTGAACTTTGGATGCAACATAACGCCAAAAAACTCACTGAATCCACATTCTGGTTATGCACCTGTTCTCTGTAAAATTGGGTAAGTCTGTTCTCTTGGTAGGTCACCACTTACAAAAATCATGAAATATTTCGAAAGAATTCCTGAACACTAAAATAGCAAATGGAAAACAGACATCCTGGATATTTTATCCAAGGTACAAGACAGGACCCAGGCAAGATATATGGGATTTTTGCCACAATGACTAGATGAGTCTTCATCATTCTGGGAGAACATGGCAGCTTAAGCAGATCTTTAGAGGGGTAATAAACGCCTTTTTTGCTGACTACTTTCCAGGATGCAAAAAGTGTTTTGTGAGGTGCAATTAAACATGAAAAAAACCTTCTGGAACACAAGGGTAGATAATCATGCATGGACAAGTTTTCTGATTTTATTTCCAACAACAGCCACTGTGCAAGCTTGCCGAGAACAGCCTTCATCAAGTCATAAATCAGGGGAATAGAAAATGAAATTGCTATTTGTGGGACCAAAAGAAAATCTATATTTCTGAAAGAAGAATCTAGTGATTTTTGCAATATGAGAACAATTAAAATTCTGTAATAAATGTACTACATTCCTAATGTTCCTTGGTTTCTGTCAAACAAATGTCACTGAGATGAATGATTTTCAGATTTTCTTTGTTCAGTTAATAGTGTAGGAATTGTTAATTGTTGTGGCCCCAATTGATTAATTGATTCTTTCAGAATTTGATGGGTATAGGAGGAAGGGAACTGCATGAGACAACGTACATTTTGCTTTCTTTAATCCCCGTTGCCCTCAAACAGTGAGCTTTTAGCTGTCTGTTCTTATGGACTGCAAAGACCAGCAGCTCTACTGTACTCTTACAGCACTCAGGTACAGATGTGACCGAGCTGAGGTGACGTGTTAGTGTCTCTAGGTGTTACACAGAAGTAGCTATGAAGTATGTGGCAAATTATACTGTAATTCTGATGTGCAAATATGGCCCTTCATGTGCTGCAAAATATCACTGGACTATGGGTTGATACATCACACACCATAGACAACCCTCAGGGCAATATGAGATAAGTTGTCACAGTACTGGCTGGCTTTACAGTCACAATGAGAAATCCTTCTAAATAGGTAAATTTTTATTTGACTGGTTACACAGCCTTAGCTTTTCCGCCTTCCTTCCAACCACAACAAAAATCTGTATTTCCTTGCCAGTCTCCATACCTCTAACTGAACTTCATTTACCACCTTCAAATACTATACAATGATAACTACATACAAAACACATGCAACTGAACTTGTGCTGCAATGAGAGTCAATATCTTTAGTATTAATAATGTTGGACTGGATGCATGTAATACACCAAAAATGTTTCTTTCTTCCCTTTGGAACAAAAGTACATTTTGAAATTTTGAAATTTTCCCCAGGACAGAAACCTTGTTTTCCACAAGGTCTAATCCATGGTGAGACAGTACTGGTCTGGGGTACAGCAGCCGTTGTATACAGTCAAGAAAGAATACGAAGGAGAACACTTAGTAAACACACTGGGAATATAAAATGGGAGCTTTTACTAACTGTAAAGGACTGGAGTTTATATTATCTCCTGTGAGAAAACTTATGCCAGCTTTTTGACAATAATATATAGTCATGGATGTAAATTTAAATTTATTCATAGCCAAAGTTTTTTTTAAAACTACAAATTATATCTGTAAAGTTCAAACAGAAAATTCAATTAATCAGGATGTGAGGAATACACCTGTTCAGTTTCCCAAATGGCTGTGTCACAGTCACACTCTAATAAAGGCTACTGTCTATTCAAATGAGGTTTCATTTATACTAATATTTAGAAATGGCTCACACTTTAGAGACTGGTATTTCTAGAAGCACTCAGATTCAGAATATGAGGAATATAGGTGCAAGAAAGACGCTATTCATTATTTCTTAGTCATAAATTGTAAGAGCTAATTACAAAAATTTTTGTCAAACACAGCTGAGAAACAAACACAAACTGACCTGTCATTACTCAAACACCATAAATAACAAGCACCAAATAAGTGATGTGAAAGTTTACAAACATCCCATGATATTTGCTTCTGCTCGTTAGGTGTCAGATTCATTAACAAAAGCCAGAGGGATCATTTGCATAACCCAGAAACATTACGAACGGAAAAAGATGCTGAGTACATTGGGTTGTATTACTGAGCAATGGGCTATGGTTTTGAGGCACCAGACTGCGACCCAGAAAACTGTTTTTTATACTTGTCCTGCTGGATGATTCTGAGTATCAGATTTCCTCTCAGTTGGGATTCATCACTTTAGCTTAAGTCAGGGATAAGGATACTGACCTTCTTTGTGAAGTACTTAAAAGCATGCAGATGAAAAGCATGTAGCAGAGGAAGGACAAACTCTATTCATCCCTGTCATGCCATGTCAGATGCTGGCTAGGACCAGGTTGTTCAACCTGCATGTACTATGACCACCCAGTCAATATTTCTTCATCACGGCAATCTCATAGCTTCTGTATTCCTTACAGACTAGGCAAATATTTGTTATTGTAAATTACATCAGGCAACCTTTCCTTACTGCACCTCTTGTAACAGAATGGTCTTCAAACATGGAGGACAAGTATAATGAATGTGCCAACTGCAAAGAGTTTAAGTTTTTGAAGTGGGACTTAAAAGGGCCTTAAGCAGTTGCTTTGCCTTCAGTGGTAAATTTCACCTTGTGAAAACAGATTGAAGGAAGAATACAATCATCCTTACTGCATTCCAAATTTTTTGTGTGTGTGAAGTGGAAATTTATTCATTATACTGATTTACTGTGTCACCTGCTGATCAAGCTGGAGGAGGTACACCTTCTATCAGCGCTCAGCCTGGAAATCAGAGACTACTACAAAAAATACTACTACTACTATTATGTTTGACATGGAAAAGTCTAGCCCTGATACAGTTAACACTTGATAACAATCTTGTCAAACTTTATACACCTGTAAGCAGAGTTTACTGTGATAAGTTTTGCCATCATGCTACTATTTATACCCCATAAACATAGTTTACAGTGATATGCATAGCAATGATAATGACACTGACAAGAGCACTCCACAGAAGCACAGATGTTAAGATGTTCTTATGCAACCTGTATTATCCCTTATATCTACATAAACTTAGTTGAATAATCAAAGTTGCCACATTTACTATAAAATAAAGACAAATATCCATATTTTAAATGCAAAGATGAGCCATTATACCTGCAGTTTCATAGACAAAATTTCTCAAATCAGGTCATATAAAAAAGTATCTGCGTAGACAGTCACTTCTCTAAATTTGCATGGCGCGTCTACAAAGTTACTAATTTCCAATTTAGTTTGCTTTCTACCCAGGAGTAAGTGGAAGAAAACCAGCTAACTTACGGTCTCCTTGACAACGCACGGGACCCACAGATACCTTGGCTTCAGACCCAGGCCGGTCAACATCTCCAATCACTACCTGACTCACTGGTAGGTGCTCTTTGTATGACAACATCCCAGTGTCTTTTCTCCTGAATTGCAGAGACAGAGAAAAAGAAAGCAATTGTGTCATATATTAAAATAACTTCCTTGATCATTATCATTGTGCAATGACCTAAGCACCAGAAGAATAGGTATGCAACAATTATACCAGTACAGTGTTATTGTCTAAAAACCTGTCTCAAACAACATCACTGTGAGCAATAAAGCTGCCTGATTACTGGAAAATCGATGGATAGCAGCTACTGCCACCGAGGAACACAACTGGAGTAGTAGCTTGCTTTGTGGCCAGTCCTGGACTCAACTGGGCTTGTGTGGGTCTCCTTGCTTTCTAGACTGACCAGCTCTATACTATTGGGCAACACCTTGTCTTTCATCTCCTTGTTGATGTCTTCTGAGAGGGCAAAAAATCCTAATGCTTCTTAGAAGTATATCTTTTTTGCTCTAGTTGCTGCCAGTTATAATCCTAATGATATGTCCTCTGCAAAGGAAACAGTGTTTCTTCTATATTTAACAATTTTAGTATTAAAAAAGAGAAGTTAAAGACTTGTGAAATGACTTAATCGGCTTGTCGTCTTAGTCCTGTCATTGTGACTAAGTCCAAAAAATTCAAACTTGTAAATCTAACCACAAGTATGCAGCTCAAACCCCATTTTAGTTAGCAAGATGACTAAAAATTCAGTTTATAGTTATGTCTAAGAGCTCCTCATTTCAACTGCAGTGAGTAAGCTGGAGCCTTTTCCATGCCTAGACCAAATCACTAAGCACAGTTACAATATTTTTCCTTTATCATTTCAAGAGCTGAATCCAGGTGGCATGTTGAGCACTACTTCTTCCAAGTAGAAAACAAAATAAACCAAATTTAATAAGGTACCTTATCGCTCAGGTGTGGTTCTTTTTCTCTCCCCTCCCCTTTTTTTTTGACATAAACACATGGAAGACCAAAAATATACGCACAGCAAAAAAATCATTATACATAGTGTTAGGACTATACTTTTTGACACAAAAGAAAGTAACAGGAAGCAAAATAAAACCATTTATTTCTCTCTTTTTTTTTTTCCTTCTTTCTTTTTAGCTGTACCTTGGTATGTGATCAAGTACCTAAAGTAAGCAACTTTTTTATCTAAAAATCAATTCCTTTGTTCAAAAATACCATAGGATGAAGGATGAATTCAGGATCTGGAAAAGTTACTGAACTGCACAGCATGACTATAACTGGGAACTTGTAAGGATTTCAGGAAACAGAGAGTCTCTTTCATGTCTAACTTGGATGACTCCATGATCTGACTCATTAGATTGCTAACAAGTGGGAAGCACAGCAGGGATCTGCATGATCTGTGGTAATGCATAGAGTTTTCCAGTATTTTCTAGTAGTGTCTCCAGTCATCATCCTCACTGGATCCTTCTGAAGAGGCTCAAGGCAATATATTCTTTTTAAATGAGACACAACTAAAGTGATTAAGAAAATAACTATCACATTTTCAAACAACAGTTCTTTGGAACTCGTGTCTGTTCTCTGTGATAAAGAGAGTAATTAAATACTTAGTTACCAGATTTTTTCTAATAGTAGAAGACTGCTTTGCCTAATCTGCATGTTGTTCTCCTTCAGAGCACCTGCATTTCTCAGTAGGCCCTTTGTATTGCTGAGATCTTTAACCCTCTCTGGTTGGACACAGTTATATTGGTGAGGCTGCTACAGGGGACTGCTAGAAAGGAAGGAAAATGGAGAGGAGTAACCCTCACTAGCCGCTTCTGCCGATTGTGCTAGGTTGTAGCATACCACTTTTCATCCATGAATTGCAGTGCCCTTTACAAAGATATCATATTCATCAATTTGGAGACAGGCGATATAAGAAAAGGGAGATTAAAGGACTTTCCCTTTAAGAAAGAAAAGAGCGAATAACAAAGCCAGGTATGGAGACCTAATCTTCCATCTCTGCTCAAGACCTGTATCCATGGGACCCACTCCCTTCTAATAGAGGATAAATGTAGGTCATCACTCTTTCCGAGATCTTCCTCTGAGACTGGCTTTCTCTGCTGATTGTTACTCTTTCAAAGAACGCTTTACAGACAGACGTGCCTATTTAAAATAAAGAATTCTTCAAAGAGCAGTGAGAAGAAAACTATTGGCATTTCTCTTCTTTCCTTCCCCCTCACTAAAAGAGCTAATATTTCAGCTCCAAACAAGGATGTCAAAAGGCAGCCCTTTTCCTGTCACCAATAGCTTTTACCTCCTTTGAAGGAAATAAGAAGGAGCAGTAACAATTTTCTCCCTCTTTACTGATCATATTTCTACTCATTTTAATATTTTAGTTATGTATGGTCACTTTAAAGCTGTTGCCATGACAATAAAACTAAATGTTAAGAGTCCTTTTCAGAAACAGCTTTATTTTCTGATAATCCCTTACTTGTCTCACCACTGTAGGAAATGCATTCTCCCCTGCACAGAAGCTATTGAGGGCTAGGAATACTGGACTAAAAGTTGAGAGAAGTGCATTGTCTTTTCTCCAGCGGAACCTGTGTAGTTTGTTTACTCTTAACAAAAAAGGGATGATGATAGCTTTTGGCCCACGCATGCATAAAAAAGACAAATACACTCAAATGACTGAGGTGCTCTCTGTTACGCTTTTCTGAGGTACTTGTAGTTCCTCAGGACATACTAAGGAACAGCGCTGACAAAGTCAAAAAAGTTGTAAACCAAGGACTGATAATAATGCTTGGCTTTGTACTACACACTTAGAAATAATCACAGCTGGAACACTCAATTCCTGCAAATGATAATGCTTCTGTCGGTATTTAAAGACTTTGTACATTAAGAGGGTGGAGAAAGTCTCTGATGTTTTTCCTCACCAAAGAAAATCCCCTTAAGAGAAAAAAGATTGAATTCAGAGTGTGTCATATTCCTATTAATAGCCAAATGGGAGATGAATGAATCTGATCAAATCCTGTAATTATTACCAGGAGATATTGATGAAATCTCAGTGTAATTTTCTATTTCTAATTTCTTTTCCTATATATAATAGTCTGCAAAGTGCTTCAGGGTGCCTTTGAATGAAAGTAGCAGATATTAGTGTAAGATTTATCATTGTTTTGATTATGACCATCTACTTAGTCTTTATAAGCATTCTGTGGTATGTAAAAAAGAAATGCATTATGCATATATCAGCAAATGACATATTCACAGTAATGATAAGATTCTCTATTACTATTAATCTGTTTATATAATATAATATAATGATTTCATACAACCAGACTTCTGTTATTGGTGTAATTTATTTTTCCCAATTTTGTTAGACATCACTTAATTATCAGTCCAGTCCCACACAGGAAAACACACAAAGAATGTACTACAGGTAGGAATGGACGTAATTTACAAGATATGTTTACTTCAGCTGAGGAACTGGAATTGTTTTGAGAATACAAATAAAACAGCTACTGGATTGAAACTGCAGTGTTAAAAACCACCTTATTCAATTTTCAGTAGTGATTTGAAGAACACAAACTCCCGAGTATTCCCATTTCAAAGGTATACAATTGTCCACTTCTCACAAGACCCTTTTTTTTACTATGCAAGAACCTTTATTGTAATCCCTGAATTTCCATAACGTATCTGAGAGAGGTAGAAAGCAGTTTAGTCCATCTGATATTTGCAAATGAATGTCTGTAAAAAAGGTTGTGAAGGGTACAGATGTGCCAAGTATTAGTGTTTTCTGTCTTCCAAAAATATCTGGCAAGATTTTTATTTATATTAGAATTGCTAAGAAGAGCTAATATTACAGAGAATTTAATGAACAATGGAATTTTGGCAGCAGCCTTAATCTGGAAGCAAGTTACTTGGAAATATGCAAGCTCTAATTAACAGGATTAAAAGCAGGGCAAACAAAAGCTAGGATTAAAGCAGAACTAGCTAACTTTAGAAAGGTTTTGGTAAAGTTTAGTTAACTTTTTAATGCACATACTATGCAGCACAAAAGCCATACTGTTCCCAGGGCTCTGCCCTTCTTAGGAATTGTAAACTGCCAACAATGTACTCTAGGCTGAAAACTTTTATTTCCACTTGAATTTGCTGTTCTCAGGGATTCTTATCTCTTTCCCACATGTCTTGTAACCTCAGATACCCTTACATGTTAAGTTGGAGCTAATGACTCACCCTTGGTCTGGCTGCAAAGGGGTATTATGGAAAAATTCTCATTACTTTACAGAACTGTATAAATGGACAGAGTTCAACTCAATTCAGCTTTTTTTCCACACTGACATTGGACTGTAGGCTGAGGTCCTACAAAATATGTTCTCCTACTCCTAACAGCAAAATAAGGAGAAGTTTGAACTCTTACAGCTAAGACTGATCTTAAGGCAGTTACATTTCTTTTCTAGCACACCCATAAAAAAAAGAGAAAGTGCCACCAACGTCTAGCAACATGCACTTAATTATGATGTAATAGGTGTTTTGGTTGGTTAAGAAAAGCCGATGTGTGGGTACAACTGTTAGCTCTGTGCAAACAAGGTTTTGCAAGGAGTTTGTTTTAGTGGAAAGTGCAGAACTAAAACAGGGAATGCGCATGTCCTGAAAATCTAAACAATATGATGAAAGATCATCTCATCTAAGCGCCCAAATTACTGATATAAACAAGTCTATCCTTTGACATCTATTAGTAAATATAAATTATACCAAAGACATCAGGCTGATGGAGCAGCAGGCATAAGGAATCCTTGTTTAGAAGTTATAAAGGATCAAATAGATCAGATTAAATTAATTTAATGCACAAGCATCATATTCACAAATAGTCCCACCAGAAAAATGATGAACAACTTTAAGATACCCTCAGTGACAATGAACAATAGAAAAGAAACACTGGAATTTGCATTCAGCACAAGTCACTTAAGTTACTTTCAGGAATTTCAAGCCTTCTTTACACAAGAAACAAGTTTAAATTAGCCATGCAAAGACATGTTTAATTCATGCTTTTTTTCCTGGGATTGAGACTTAGATTTCCTTTTTCACTTTCCACAGTCTATCCCTCCCATGACCTTTAAAATGAAAAATCTTTAAAATTACATTAGGAAATAAATTTGCTTCTGTGGACACCTCTCAAATCTTATAATCCCATAACACCTCTTAATTAAATGCAGGTTAATTTCAATCATTATAAACATCCTTATGAGGATTATATGCTTTAATAGTCATTAGAAAATGAATAGTTGATAAAACATAGAGTATAAAATTCAAAACTTACTAATAAAATGCTTACTTAAAAAAAAAAAAAGTTAATGAAGTCTTGATTGTTTGTTTTTTTTACAAAAAAATTAAAACACCATGAGTCTCCTGAAGACAGTGTCTAAAGTTCTAGTATGTCCAGGCATGTGCAACTGAGCTGAACAATTGACTGATGCTGAAACTGTATCTTCACAGAATTTATGCAAACAGTTTGGTGAGAGCTTCTGAGTTAAGAACTTGACAGGAAGCCTGCTCCTTTTCTTCCCTTTTCTCTGCTTGGCAAGAGATGAGACACAGAAACCTCTGGCAACTCAGAAGTAACCTTGAAGCCCAGAAGATATGACAATGCTATCATGGTACTTCCTGATTCCATGTGTGTTAGAGATATGAAGAGAAATACACTGAGAAATTGTTGAGAAATGTGTCTCATAAAAAATCCATCAGGAAGAAGATTGAGAGAGTTTTGACTTGTTCTACAAGGCTCTTGCCTGAAAGGGCTTCTTGACTTTTCTCTCAAATAGGATTTGTGAGCAAGTGAATAACCACAGCAAAAGGAGAATAGCGGAGAGAGCAAACTGCACTGCTTTCTTTTGACCAATATGGATCAATTTCAGGGGAAAATCTGCCCTTGCTGAAGATTTGCTTATATTCTCCTTCCAAAAAAACAGTGGAGACAAAAAGGTCTCTCCTTTAAGCAGAACAGCTCCTCGTATGAACTTCATTTCTTCAGTGTTCCTTCCCAGAAAAAAAAAAGAAATCTGGGGCTCCTCTTCTTTTGGGGTTCAGCAACTCCTCTGACCTGACTGTTAATTTTTCTTATTTCTATACCAAGACATTTTAAGAATGGCATCTAGGAATCCTACCATGCTGTAACTGATCTCCAGTACCTCTAGACCTTTGCATCTGTTAACAACTTAATCAATTTTCTGCCTCAGTTTCAAAATTTTGAAGTAGGACAGGGAATGTATGTGTCATTTCATTTGGGAGAAATGCTGAATCTTGCATTGGGATGTCTCTTCTACCTTCTGTCATTATGGAGACAAGATTACTTGGAATTCAGCTGAAGCCAAGAAAAGAAAGTTCTCCTGTGGACCTAGGGCTGAAATTGGATGCTGTGGGAATTTTCCAAGAAAAATTGACATGGAAAGGGTAAATAGCTTGCTCAAAGAATCTTTTTTTTTTTTTTTAGCTAAAAATTCCATTTGGCATTTTCAAAACAGTATGATTCTTTTATCTCAAAATATTACAAAATTCAAAATATCTTCTGAAAAATAATAGTTAATAAATTAAAATACTAAAAATAATACAGAATTCACAATGCCAAAACAGCTTTCTAGTCATCCTTAGAAAGTTTTAAATACTTTATTTTATGACAGAAACGTGAGAGAACTGTTCTCAACAGGCGTAATCAAATGAAGGACAATAAATTAAATGATCCATTCAATTATTCACCATGCCCCAGGAAGTTAAATGTCTTTCTTCCTAATCAGTTTGACAAAGAGAAATCTGTATTCATTCTGTGATCCACTCACACATGACGAAATTTCCCATTGAGATAGCAGGCTACCTGAGCTCCAAGGGAAGAAAATCATGAAGCACCATACTGAGTATTACCACCTGTTTCAAAAATTCTCTAATTTAAAATCCCAAGCATTTTTAATTACATTTTTGTACATCTGAACGCACTATAGTAAGAGTAACTTTACTGTGTGCACACTAAGAGCAGTTGCCTAATGAAATGTGTGTTTTTAATATCTGTACTATTGAATGTACTATTGGAAGATCTATGCAGATAAATGATGATTTTTTTGCAGCTTTTTATTCTACCAGCTATCCACAAGCCTTTGGATCATGTTCTAGCGAATTACCAGACTAAATGTGCTTCTGGCAGGATATTTAAGGCACAAGGATCTGTATTGGAAGAAATATTAAACATCTCAGAGCAGTAGCTTGGAGGCCTCATTTCTTGGAGTTCCTGACAACTTTGACAGTTTTATTTCACATAACTGAAAGAGCTAAATAAAAATAATTGAGTATGGCATGTCAAAATAACAGATGGCTATAGTAAATGCTGACTTCAGCCCCTATATGCCTGTTGAGTTCAATAAGGTACTAAAGTGCATAACTTAGCGTTGAATTTGATCCAGTAAACTTAACGAAGTATGGGACTTACTGCTCCTAGAAGATTTCAGTAAAACCCGATTGTATAAACATGTACCATTGCTCCCACCTTTCACTGGCACTTCCTGTATTGTTCATCCTTGCACCACATCTATGCATATACCTCATACAACACTGAAACCAACCTATGCTTCACACAAAGACACCATGAGGGACATAAGGGTGCTGTGATTTAGCTTACCTCTTCAGTTGCTGGTATAGCTATGACACCAAATATTTTGGGAAAAAATTCAGGTTGGTCACACCTTGGAACAGAGTGCTTGATAGGTAACCTCACAAAATCTCCTTTATGCAAGTGATAAGTAGGTTGGTTCTGTCTTCCAAATTTGTATCTCCTGGTAAACATTTTTCATGGTTCCTCTCCTTTGCCTTTTTATGCCAAAATACTGTTTCATTTGGGCTTGTTTATTCTTAATACAGATGACATCTAAGCCCTTTCAGCCTTACTTTTGGGCTTCTGGAAAATAGAGTTTGTTAGTAAGCATAAGGCTGTCTTACATAAAAAATGTTCTATTCAAGTGTGTTGGATTCTGCTCTCTGTAAAAAATTACACTTATCCTACTTCTGCATCACAGGTGACATTTTGGAAGACACAAAAAAATTACCTTACTTCCTAGACATCATGTGGAAAATAAGCATAACAGCATCATTTCTCTAAATAATAAACTATCTAAGTTAGACAATGAAGAGACAAAAGATGGGGAAAGAAGTAATGTCATACACTATTAAAAGTAAAATTCCAAGACAAGTTATTATTCAGCTATTTATTTCCTTTCTGTAAAGGCCCCAACCATGCCTGTACTGATTTTTAATACAACTTAGGTATTTGAACCTATTTTTCAGTATGCTCTTTCTATGCTGACTTCAACCGTTAATCGCAACAACCACAAGATCTTATTTTCTGTATCTATAATCAGTTCTCATTCTTGAAGCACTGGTTTTTTATGGTATTACATATGATCTGCTAATTGTCTCTCCTCAGAAGACCTCAATTTCCCTTCAGTCCTTAGAGGTAACTATCACATTGTACTTCAATTTTCTCTCCAGTCTCGGCCCCAGAATATTGCTTCCCATTTTACTTCGATGGGCGTGTGGAAGAAGGCAAACCCACAAGAGTGATCCTTCTCAAAGGGGCACTTACCCTAGCAGGACAGATGACCAGTTTTATTTTATGTACCTTATTATGTACCATACAGCTTGTATACCTGTAGCTCCTTACTCAGCATGAGGATTTCTTAACCTACTGCTGTCAGGTGTTGGAATCAGTGATCCTATAAATCTTTTTTTTTTTCCTTTCTGCTTACCTAATAAATAGAAAAGTTGTTTCTAACTGTAAAACGATTAGTAAAAGTGGTTTCAAAACAAATTCTGCTTTTTCCTAACTGCTTAAAAACATCTCTCAATCTGGTGAAGTCATCAGATGCATGTGTTTTTGACTTTGTTGTCATCATTTGTTTGTTTTGTTTGACCTATGAAAGGTAAACCTCTTAAATTATCCTGGAAATGGTAAGGAGATAGGGAACAAACAGCTATTTGAAACATCAAACTATGCCAAAGCCAAATGGAAGAAGAAATCTGTAACAGCCAGTGCTAAAAACATAAACCAAAATCCAGCAAAATACCTTACAGGATTATCTACAAATTGTTTTATAACATAATGCATGATGTTGCTACATCTATTGAGGAAGGAAAGTGGGGGTCTATTATCATGCAAGTGCTCTAGTTAGAAGAATAATTAAATGTCCCACTACAAAACATTCTAAACATACCCTCATTCATCAGAAATAATTATCTGAAACTGAATGCTCCAAGATATTCTAGCATATTTAAAGCAATGGTGCAGCATAGAGGTAATTAACAGATGTCTTTTTTCATTACGCAAGCACTTTGCTATAAAGCACATGCAAAATACAGATACTTGTCACTATGCCTCTGCTTGTAAAAAGAAGTCTCTGAGAATTAATTTCATTTTAATTAGGTTTCTTTTTTAATAGTTTTGCTAAAAAGACAGATGACCTTGTTTTGCAATGATATGTGACTTTATCCATAAGTTAATTTCTTTGTGGCCTTTTCATGTTTTTATGATACCCTTACCTCTCGTCTGCATGTGTGTATGTCCACACACATGTATTACGGTAATAAGGGAAAAGGAGAATGGACAGTAAACAACTACTTACTGAAGTTTTGAAAAATTGTATTCCTGCAATATGTTCAACTGTGTCACCTCCAGAGGCAGCTGGGTTCTGCTGGGCTGTAACTAGAGATCCTCTCACTGCATTCACTCACAGCATTATGAGACAACTCAGTGACCAAGATTAGCACTTGAGCTACAGGCAAGGTATAGCATGCTATAATTGTTGCTAAATATTGGCCAAATGCAGATGCCCTTGTTTAGAAAAATCTGTTCTGCTGCGCTGACCGTAGAACATCAAATATTTGTTTCACATTTTGTTGGCCACACTTACACAGGGTTAGTGACCTACTCATTAGACAGATTGCTCGACTTTATTGCTCTGATGGATTTCAGTTATCCTTCTTGTTAGCCTTCAAGGTCAACTCTCCTTATATTACACATCACTACTTTTTCCTCAACTAAAGACTTGAACTAAACTTATCAGGACTCACCATTCATTTCCTAATGCAATTCCCTCTGAGCTGAGCCTGTCTTTTCCTCGCACAATACTTAATGAACCCCCCCCAAGACTTGTTACTGTATAGTGAGCTGTCACAGCCCTGACTGCATGGACTGAAAAGGCCACGGCTTTCTAAAAAATATGTGACAATATGGTCATGGCCAAAGGAGCCTGATGATGAAGTGGGTGAGAAGTCCTAATACCTCTCCCCTTATCCTTAAGAATGGTGTCTTTCAGGACTCCAGGCAATCCTAGGTAGACCTTATGGTGAAGCTGACCCTGAAGCAACTGGGTTGTACTTCTCTGATCTTTCAGGCTGTGGCATTTTTGTCAGTATTTGGTGAAGACAGAAATTAAAATGTAATATTTTGAGTTCAAAGGCCAAGGGCGCAGCGTGCTTGCAGCTGGCGCACCGAGAATCTTGACAATGTTGTACTGCATTTTACTAGAATAAGTATGTTAATTTGACAAATGTTAATGTACCTTTTCTTTTCTGATGGCTTAAATGTAGTTTACTGCAGATGATTCTTTCCTTAAAACAAGCCTATGAGATAAAAGTTGCCTCATGGATGTAGGGATACCAAGAAGTCTATCACTTCTACTTGTAGACAAAGACTACACAGGCAACACGGGAGAGGCTGCAGTCACTGAGGTCAGCTCTCAGCTATTGTAGGCAGCTGCATCACCTAATCTTCTGCAGGATCTGATCACATCTGCACTGGTTTTATCCGGGAGGGAGGCAATTTTCTTCACAGTAGTTCCTATGGTGCTATGTTTTGGATTTGTGACCAAAACAGTATTGACAACACAGGGATGTTTTAGTTATGGCTGAGCAGTGATTACAGAGTGTCAAGGTCTTTTCTGCTTCCCACCCCACCAATGAGTAGACTGGAGGTGTGTAAGACATTGGAAGGGGATGCCGCTGGGACAGCTGACCCCAAACGACCAAAGGGGTACCCCATGCCATGTGATGTTACGCTCAGCAATGTGGAGAAGAAGGATGAAGCAAGGGTGTTTGGAGTTATGGTGTTTGTCTTCCCCAGTAGGCATTAAGCTTGATGACCCCCTGCTTCCCTGGAACTGGCTTAAGACCTGCCAATGGAAAGCAGTGAATGAATTCATTATTTTGCTTTGCTTGTGTGTGAGGCTTTTGCTTTACCTTTAAACTGTCTTTATCTCAACCCATGACTTTTTGTGCTTTTCCAATTCTCTCCTCCATCCCAATGACAGGGTATGAGCAAGTGGCTGTGTGGGGCTTAGCTGCCTACTTAGGCAGGCTAAACCACAACAACATCACAAATTAGGAAGAACTTGTCTGTTCTTCCTGAATACTCTTATCTGAAAGCTGTTCCAGAACTTCATTCCTGATGGCTAGAAATCCCATTTTCCAGGTTTAATATATTTGTAAATATTTGATTCACAGGACACTATTTTTTGCGTTCAGCAATGTCTGCTAGCATAAATATTTCTTCCTCACTCATGTTTACCTCAATATATTTTTAAAGAAAATGACACTACGGTGATTTAGCACATGGGAGATGAAAGACAATGCAGAGACAAATAAGCTGCTGCTTACCCCAACTATCGTGTGCACGTAACACCGCGTAAAGACTGTAATTCAGCACTGAAAAGCAGCCTGGCTCCACAGGCAAGAACCGTGGCTGAGCAAATAAGACTTGCCAAAAGACTTCTGAAGAACAGAAGAATAGAAGAAATGTCCTGAAGGATGAGAACAACAGCCCACCTGCTCCATCATCCTGTTGTGGACAGTGGCAATAAGAAACATTACTCAGGGCAAGCATGTGAGCACGGCCACTTCGGCCACACTTCGGCAGTCATCTACCATGACTGCATTAAAAACATTACAGGGTGCACAGCTTACAGTATCCATTGATGAACCTGTTTTCCATGAATCTCTTAAATCCTTTTCTGAACCTACTAATCACGTCTGCTTGCCACAGCCTCCTCTGGCAGTGAAGTTTACTAATGGCTAAGTAGTGCTTTTTTTTCCCCCTTTTAAGCTGGCTTTATAGCAATTAACAGGTCTGTACTAGCTTCTGGAGTCTTTGTGCTGGGCTCCTGTGCCCTACGTAGGTATGTCAACAGTGTTCTATTGCATGTGAACTTCCCTTCTTGTTTTTTCTTTATCAAATGACAAAAAGTGGCCACATGTGCATGCAACACCACCACCCAGTGAAATTACCCCATTTCCTTCTGAACAAGGTATTACAGTGTTTGAAGGAAGCTCTTGAGGGCATATAATACACAGAAATAGAGTCAGTGAGGAAACTGCGTTCACATATCTTTAAGGAGGGAGAATTCAGAAACAGAAAGGTATGCGTTGTTTTCTAAGGTCTTCAAACTCTTTTCTAAGGTCTTTAGAAAAAACCAATTGTTTACAAACAATAATAACCTGTTTCAAGATTATATATTTTCCATTATAAAATGCAGATGAAAATATTGCTTTTTGTTTTTTTTTAAATTCTCTTCATAAGAGAGTTTACAAAGATGCCTCAGATTAACAATTGTGTCTGTATAGTTTCAACTCCCTTTTCATAGATTTTTTGGCTTCCTTTCCTCATTGCTGGATTCTGACTACAACAGCTCATTTGCTCAATTTTTTCTTCTTTCTTTGGCAAATCTACTCTTGTGAGGTGGCATTAGAAAGACAATCTTCTGTTCTCAACCATCTCTGACTTCCTATCATTCTGCATACCCAGAATGAAAAGCCTTGGATCATTCTTCCAAGTATACCTAAATTCCCTTTATATGAAGGTCAGATGACACATCTCAAAAAAACCCAGCTGCGTATAAGGCCTTTTATAAAACTGTCATAACAGTTTTTGTGTAGATGTTACCATGCACATTTCTGCACTAAGTTTGAGTTGGTAGGCTAAAACACCAAACACATGATTTTGTTCATTATACAACTAAACCAAAGATATAACTAGAGATATAATCATCCATATATCCATTTCCTACTACAAAATTGAGCTAGTTCATTCACATATCGTTAGACTTAACACCTACAGATAAGTGTTCCATATAAAAAGCTCCCAGTTGAAAGACTGAATCAGCATAAATATTGTAAGTAGTAAAATACAAGAGTAACACATTCAAGAAACATGCAACTTATTTAGCACCTGAAGGTGAACTACTACTCTGACATTGAAAGCCAGAACAAAATAATGTTTTGCCTACATTTTCATTCCTTATAATATATCACAGAATCATAAAATGGTTTAGGTTGGGAGGGACCTTAAAGATCAGCTAGTTCCAATCCCGCTGCCATAGGCAAGGACACCTCCCACTAGATTTGGTTGGCCAAAGCCCCATCCATCCAGCCTGGCCTTGAACGCTTCCAGGGATGGGGCCTCCACAGCTTCCCTGGGCAACCTGTTGCAGTGCCTCACACCCCTCAGAGTGAAAAATTTCTTCCTAATATCTAATGTAAATCTCCCGTCTTCCAATTTGAAGCCAGTACCCCTTGTCCTGTCACTACATGCCCTTGTAAAAAGTCCCTCCCCATCTTCCCTGTAGGCCCCCTTCAGATACTGGAAGGCTGCTATAAGGTCTCCCCAGATCCTTCTCTTCTCCAGGCTGAACAACCCCAACTCTCTCAGCCTGTCTTCATAGGAGAGGTGCTCCAACCCTCTGAAGACAGGCTGAGAGAGTTGGGATTATTCATATTTCATCATGTTTTGGAGATGGCAAGAGCAAAACTCCCACAGAGCTAGGGAGAAACAGAATTTTACGAAAACTGCAACTTTTTCAGACTGCTTACACTCAGAAAGTGAGCCTACTCATAATCCACCAGAAAACTGCATAATTTGTCTAAGAAACAAAACCAGCTGCCAGAGAGAGAAGAAAGTATTTCCAGGTGCCATTCATTTTTCCTACTTATTGAGGTGTTTTTTTATTTTTTGTCTATTGCTCTGTTACATCCTCTGCTAGAAAAAAAATATATCAACATACATATTTTGAATCACAGTACTCTCTTTGGCTTCTCTCAAAATACAGAAGTCCTTAGGCCTGTGGACTAATGAGGTCTTTATAGGCCTTATGAGGACTTTATATCCAATTGTAAGACTGTTGCATCATTTTTCAACTAAAATTCACAGGAATTTCAGGAAATGCATGTAAGCTAGCAAAAGCACATAATTTAACATATATCGGAAGAAAACATTTGGAAGATGCCAGTATTTTGAAGCGTAACCCCTGCAAGCTCTGCAGCTGGGTACTTCAATATTCAGCTTGACCAGCTTGTTGGATATATTAGAGTTAAAAATTTATTTCTTAGCCATTTCCTATAAATGGAATTGGAAATTAAAATTTAATGCATGCATTAGGAGTGTGCAGTAACTCAATGCCTTTACATACTTCAGGTTTTTTCATCATCTCTGTAACAACAGTGCTCTTCCGTGGCAACAGGGAAGAGACCTGATTCTACAAAAGGTTGTTAAAAATAGTTGGATTAGTCAGCATTAACTGGTTTAAAACAAAGGTTCCAGCCTTTGGAAGGGTTTCTGTTGTCCTTACATCACCTCAACATTACAAGAACAAGCTATGTGTTATAGATATATGTACACACAAACGTACACACATATAAATATACACAGAAAGAGGTAACCACCTCAAGCTGAAACATTGGAAATTCCAATTAGATATAAAGAAAAAATTTTCATCATGAGGATTGTCAAACACTGACACAGGTTGTGCAGAGGTATTCTGGGATCTCCATTCTTAGAGGTGTTTAGGACTCAAATGGACACAGCCCTCATCCACCCACTCTGATTCCATCATTCCTGAGCAGCAGGTCAGTCTAGATGACCCCTGGAGGCCACTCCCAGACTGAATTACTCTCTGATCTGAAAAGCGTATATATGTATAGATGAGTACGGTGCAAAACCTAACCATCCTCAAAGAGTCTCTGCATTGGTCTGTCTCTAGCAACAGTATTTAATAAACTTAAGCTTCTGCTGCCCATCTCGGTTTCCTCCTCCTCAGTTCTTTACCTTAAAGTTAAGCAAGTCAATGTTTATCTTTATCCCAAACATATTTTTGCTTTTCTCCAGCTTTCAGAACAGAAGATGATGGCATTTCCTGTTTATCCTTTAGGTCTGTTCTGCTTCACAATCATTGCACATAATAATTTAATAGTTAATAAAGTGATATTAATAAAGTAAGTTAATAACTGGTATTTCTGAGCTTTCTGTTCAGCTTGCCATCATTTATCTGCTATCTTGATTCAAGGGATTTACATCAGTTGATGTTATTTATTTTGTTGGCTTTTTTCATGGTCAATAAAGGAACTCACAGTTTCCCTGCTTTTAATGTCAGTGATTAAAAATTTCTTGTTCTGGGCTTTTTTACTGAATAAAATGGCAGCAGGAGATAATGTCACTTTTAAGAGCATTATTTGTAATTGTGCTGCATGAATTATGAGTTTAGATTTGATTCCTGGATGTTATGAAATCCCTTAAACATTTCTGACACAATTTTCTTTTAGGAACAATGGATAAATATCTTATATTTGACATAAGATATTAAAATTCATACTCTTCTGCAAAATGTTTTAACTCAACAGTCAAACTGTTGACCGCTAATTGTTATTATTACATTTTATGTCATACCCAGCAAATAATTGGTGTTCGACATGAGATTACGTGTTTACTGATAGCATTTTAAATATTTCTGTTTCATATAAATAATAACTGCAGCTTAATTTGTGCTTTTCCAATGACAACACAAAACTTTTGCATCTTAGATATATAGTTTTTTATATTTGCTGTATTTTTTCTTCATCACATTTTCTGACACTGTCAGCAGATTTTATCTCATTTTCTTCATATTTGCCTGCTTGCTTGGAAATTGGCTTCTTCTTCATTTTCATTTGGCTCTACTTTCTCCTTAACAGTTTATGTAAATAAATATATATATACACTCAGATACTTAGGGTACTTCAATAAAGATGACTGTATAACTTAAGCAACAACCCTAACTCATAACTCAAGAAAGATTTTGTTTCCCTCAACCTACATTTAACATAATCTTGTAAACAACTTCCACTTGACCAAGAGCCAAGCAAAACATAGTATTTGTAATAATGTAAAGGAATACACTGTATAAGCTGCCCTGAGATGCTGGTTTACATAGAACAATTCCTTCCCAGTAAAACTTCTATTCTTCTTCATCAAAATATGAAAAAACCCACCATCTGAATCCCATCAGCAAACCTGCTCATACAGATACACTTTTAGTGTAAAGAATACATGTAGCATTTATTATGAACTATTATTAAATGCAAATTTAAAGACTTTTGAAAACAACATGAGATAAAAATGCAACAAATTACCTTGAACCTTATTTACAAAGTCTCTGTTGCATACTCAGACAGCTCTTATAAACTCTGAGGGATCTCTAGGGATCCTCTTTCTTACAGTTACTAGTTTTCGTCACTATAGTATTCTGCATGTGAACAGGAGAAAGAGGAAAGAAAAATAGCTGGAGAATTCAGGGGCATGGGGGTTGGGGATGGGACAAAACGTCCAGTCATGAATAATTACAGATAAGTAGTAATTCGGAAAGCTTGGGGCATTCATTGATTAAGCAACACACAAAAACCCCAAAAGAGTGGGGAAGACGTGAGTGGTAACTAAGATAAAACCACACCTGGTCCACAATATTAAAATAATTTATAGAATTTAAACTTTTAAAAGTCTAACTACAAGAAAAAAAATATAATAAAAGCAGTTTCTCCCTTTTCTCTTGGTATTAGAACCATTCCCTTTATTGCTCAATTTGCAGACTTTATGAGAAGTTACTGGATTGCTTTGAGTGTTTATCACAGACAGTGCAAGCAAACTTCCTCTTTAAAGTAAAATAATGCACTATGCATATAACAATAGTTCCCAGACAAACAGCAATATTGGAGGTGACTCTTTTTTTTTTTTTTTTTCTTTTTTTCTTTTTCTGTATCAGGTCTTTTGCAGTGCTAAGAATCTGCTGGGCAAAATGAGAAAAGGACAAAGAGTGATTCTTCCTCTAAAAGCTGAAGCTTTGCAACTACTTGAGTGATGAACTGACATGATATTTTGATCAGTGGCTCTGAAGAAAATATCCCCATCAAGTCCAGGACCTGGGACCCCCCACCCTCCACTCCCACCCTGTGTGCATGATTACTTCCTCTTCTCCCCCTTAGATATATATATTCCGGTACACCAAAGAACAAACAGTGAAAACAGATATATGTTTTGTTTACACTGGAGGCTTAATACCTTCAGCTTGATGGACTCCCTTGTGATTGTTTCAGCTAAAATATGACTGCTAATAGCAATAACAGCCAAGCATGCACTGCAGTCTTCATCTACCCAATAACACAGGCTGTCACAGATTTCAGATGTCTTCTACATAGGATTGCACTGATTCAGAAATAAAAGTAAAGTACTTTCTACTTAAGAAGAAAAGCACTCTCTTCAAGAGCTAAGCAGTGTCAGGTACTGAGTGAAATACATTGGGCTGGTCAGCACAGGGGTGATTTCATCTTCATAGCACTGCACTGAGGGCAGAGTCATTACTCTTTAAGTTAGCACACAAATAAAAGGACGAGGAGGAGGAGAAAATAATTGGCAGCTGAAAGTTCTGCAGTGCACAGTGCTCAGAGTACTCTGCCCTTACCTGACAAGCTGTGACAGTAAGGTCATTCACTTTAAAGTTAAGACCATAAGCTTTTCATTCAGACTAAAATTTCTGTATGATTCTAGGCAAGACATGGCAGACATTTCTGTTCTTGGTCACTCGATTTGCCACTCACAAATTAATCACGCAGTTTAATAACAAAAAGAACACAAATATGCTGGGAATTATATTCTAAATGATCTGTATGGTAGGAAAAAAAAAAAATCATGTATCTGCATTTTCACCTGTTAATTCATAAGTCTCTCACAAATTTCTTAGAATACTCCAGAATGGGATGTTTCTAACAATAGCAAGAATATCTCAGAGAGTAATAATTACAGATACCTAATTGTGATAGATGTTTTTCAGCACCACTAATTGAATCATTCTATAACTTAAAAAGATCTGGGTGAAACCAGTTGTCTGTGACTGGCTGGAACCAAGGTCAGCTGAACACAGGAAAACCTGAACAGCAACAGTCAGAAGTGCGGTTGGCAACAAGGCGAACACTCACTTTTCATCTCACTGTGATATACAGAGTAAATTAATAAAAAACGATAATATCTTGTCATCACTCTCCCCTTTAAGTTCATTCATTAGTGCTAGCACTGTATGATGAAGGAACCTGAAGTCAAATGGGAATCATCTTCATCCTTAGCAGGTTGCTGGAGCTCAATCATGTTAACATATGCAGCAAGGTAAAAGACTGATCATGATGCATGAAGAGGCACAGGTTCCTGTTTCCTCAGCTATGCTAGTTTTGTATTGCTTGCAGGATGAAAAATCACTGTAATCGCAAAATAAGCACCCAGAACTGAATATATAACACCAAGTAAGAAGGTCTCATTTTAACAAAGATAAAGCAGACTGCCAAACAGTTCTTTCATGTTACATCAATGCCCACACTTTCTTGTGTTTTCAGTTGTGGAGAAAGCTAAGACTTGGTTCCTCAGCTCTTTGGTCACTGCTGTGAACCACAAGCATTAAGGGAAACGCTTTCTTTAGTATCAATGAGTGGGATGACAACTAAATATCAAGTGGTATCAGCCTGTTATAAACAAGGCCACAATCCAGTCCCAAAGAGGAACAATGCAGGAGGAAAAAGAGAGAAAACAGGACTAATGTTTGCAAGTTTCATAATTCGTTGAATCCCCAAACTGCCAATGGCCTCAACCTGTTTTAGTTCAGGCTGCAAATCTGCCTGGTCCCATGAGCTACATACATACTAGCTGTTGTCAGTACTTGCATGGAACACCTCTAAACAAGGAAAGAGCAATCTAAGTGATCGTGGGTTTGCCCGGGACCTGGACTAGGGCTGCCAGCTGTGGGCTACGCATTGTCAATACAACACAAGCACTAGGGATAACTCCAGAGCAGCAGTTACTGTCCTTCAAAGGTAAAGTGCTAAAACCAGTAGATTGAACATTTATTGTGCAAAAGACGCTATGCCCTTCATCTGCCCTCAAATTAACTTTCAAATTGCTCACATTAGTCTTTTGTACATATTTATGACAGTACAAAGAATGAGGAAAAAAACAGCCCTTTTGTGTTTGTAGACAACCTTGTCTAATAGAGCCCTGCTTTGTGTTTGGAGTCCTATGGTGTACTGAGGCACACATAAAGGACAATTTGAAAGGTGCTACTTGGAACATCTGTAGCATGGCCAAGTGCTGGATGGAGTTCATCTCTCCACTTTATCACTTCCATACCCTCAACTCTTAATGTGTTCTTATCGGTAACAAAAACATTCAGCTTTTTCTTGTGGGAGAAGCAGAAAAGAGGAATGCATAATGGACAAACACAAGGTTTCTTTCTATAAAAGAAAATATGGAACAGGTTATAAAAAAAGAGGACAGAGTTCACTTAATGGGAAGATTCCACATTTTTTGGCTTGCAAACTCTCTTTCAATACTGCACGCCAGTTACAGCTGATGAGCACAGCTGAGAAATGCAGAGCAGGCAGCAGCCTATTTAATACCCAGTCCCTTGACCCTTTTCCCTACTAGAGTAGTTTTAATGGCCAAACTATAACTAGTTGGAATGAACTTCCTGGCTTCTGGCTATCTGCTTTTCTGTTGCTGAAAGTTTCAGCTCAAATCTATCAATCATTCAGAAAAAAAAGACTACCAGCTGTATTAAACCCAACATTTTCTAAGGTTTGAATGCTTGACTTTCTGTCTTTAGTGTTCCCCTTCATGCAGATTTTATTCTGTGCCATTATGTACTGTCGTAGTGCTAAATTTTGATTGACTGGAATTATCTTAATGCTAGGTGCCAGTGTCAATGTACAGAGGAACTCTGAAAGGTAACCCTAAAAACCTAAAAAGGCTGCCTGGATTTGTAAGAGTGCAAGAAAAACAACCATATGAAGTAATGCAAGTTAGCAGCTAAGCTTCCTCGCCTTTGCCCACAAAACTAGTTTATTCCTTAAGTATAACTAAAAAATAAGTTTTGATATTTCAACTTCTATACAGTGAACAAATGTAATTACTGCACACAGTTACAACACAAAACACAACTACTAATTGTGTTTTCTGGTCTGTCATTTCAAAGATGGCTTTTAAGCTCTGCAAAAATGTAGAATTACAGTTTTCAAAGAGGTGTGGCCTAATTTTACAGGATTTCCTCAGTTTCTAGGAAATTGAGGTTCATCGTCTTTATTAGATGTCAGTCAAAACAGCAGGGCATCATGAACCTTACTAGATAACTTTTTGTTCTTTTTTTCCTTTTTCTGATTTCATGTAATACAAACCAGTATGTTTTCCTGTTAAATACAGGCCTCTGTTTTTTAGCAAGAATGTCTGTTTTGCCAGGTACTGCTTAAACATATGGCTACATTATATAAATACTTGACTTTTGTATGCAGTCAATCTGTCACGTTAAATTGGAAATTTTTCATGTATATAGTTGACGTTTATAGTCATGCATGTTCCTCACTGCAACTTCTATAGTCCTTCAAGTTCTTTTAGGTATATTCATATTTGATCCTTTTTACTTCTTTAGGATTTCTCTATATAATGCTACAAACAGTACATTTAATCAAAATGTAATCAAGTAGAGTTCTCAGTATTTGGGTTTGGTTTGGGTTTTTGTTTCACAGACAATGTATAAGCTGGTCACTTCTAATCACATAACACCTCTGTGGAAACTCCAGTTGGTGTCTTGATGGGAAAGTAATGGTAAAAAAATATCCAAATACACTGTTAGCAGCTTCTAATGAAGGATAGGAGAAGCCAGCGTCATGTAACTAGCAGTTCTCTCTGCATCAGCAGCTCTGTTACTGAGAGCACACAAGGTTGAAGGACAGATGGATTTTCAAAACTACCTAAGGCAGTCAGGAACTGAAATATCAATGATTTAAATGGGAATTAGTACGTACTATACTTAAGCCTTGATGTCTACCAATAGCTCCAGGAGCCTTTAATATCCTGTTAAATGTGGCCACAAATTACCTGCCAGTCATTGCCACAGCTACAGGCCGGCATTTCAATGTCCACCCTTATTCCTGTCACTCAAACAACTTGTGTCAATCTGAGCCCTGTTTAATCATCTTCTCCCATGACCTGAAACTGTCTTGTGAAATCCTTGTTGTAGGAGAAGAGTTGTGAAGGGAAGGGGTGATGTACCCTGCACAGCGTTCTGGCAAACACCTTACAAAAATAAAGTAATTTTGCAGGCTCTGGAGAAAGAAACTGTGACAGAGGGTCAACAAGAAAATGAGGCTCCCACCTTCTGTTTTCATTGCTCATTTCCTACATTTGTCCAAACCACTATTATCTTCAAATTCTCCTTAATCCTTTTTGAACATCTTTAGGGCCACCAAATAGCTCTTGAAAGATTAGCAGTCACATAAACAGTCGGCAGTGAAGTCTGTGCCTTACTTTGTAACCTGAAGTGTATCCTCATCGGGAAGTGCTAAAGGAAAAAGCTTATGTCACCTTTTCCCAGTAAATCCATGCACAGCACCATATTATGTCTTCTTGCATATTGTGGCTGCTACACAAGAAAAAGTAAGGAGCCTGTGGTACAGAAACTTTGGCCAATCTGGGTGTTTAATTAACTTTAGGGTCAAAGAAGAGTAGGAACCAGAATTTCTTTGCAGATCTTTACATTTGCCACTTAATTGATACAGTTTGTCTATATCTACAATGACAGTAATTTTTTAAGGAACTGCATAAATAGTAATAATATTTTTAAATAATGTGTTTTCTTGAAAAAGTCTTACATTTTACCTAAAATTACTCTTTTGAAGAAGACTTTATTTAACAACAACCCAGAGAATTTCTTGCTACTAGTAACAGCAGCCTCAGTAGAGCTTATTCTTTCAAGTTTGAGGCAATCTGATTTTGAATGTCAACCACACACTCTTTAATAAATCATCTTTGTTAGCAAGCAAAACTAACATTTTTTAACAACCTGATCCACTTACCTCTGAATTAATTTCATTTTGGACACAAATCATGGAAAATTTGGGACTAAGTTTCATTTTGGTAGGATTGGTCTGGGTGAAGCTCTTCCCACCTGTGTTTTTGTTTCTTTATCATGACAAAAATGATTACTTAATATTTACATTGCAGCAACTACATGGGCTTCTCTTAAGAATCAGGTTGTGTTTTAGATGATGTTTGCAAATACACATGAATTTGAATTCCATATCTCATGTTCCCTGACAGTATCTCCTCTTTGTCTTATGTACTATCTGAGTCTGATAAATTAACGCATTAGGCATGCACTAAATAGCTGTACAGCAAAGTGTTCTTTTCTATTTTATTCAGACAGACAAGGCATAAAGTTGCTGAGTGATCTTTTAAAAAAGTATCAATAGAAAAAACATGAAGATTTGAGGTCTATCAAGCCCACAGTGTAAGCTAGTCCCTGGGAAAGATTACATTGCAACTGAGTCCATAATTAACACAGCTGGTTCCATACTTACACAAAATTACTCATATAGCTGGTATAAAAAAATCACATCAAACACAAAATTTAGGAAAAACAAATATTTCAGGCCATTTAAAGACCTTTAATTTGTCCCCTGTACCTAGCACCATGGTATAGTTCTTGACTGGTTGCTGATTGTTATTTTTTCCAGAAAGCTCCAGCATTATTCAGTACAGGAGGCATACAATACTCATTTAGTAACACACTGCTCACTATCCTAATTTACTCGCATGCTTCAATATGTGGACCCCATTTTATATTTAATGTGGATTTCAACTCTTTCTATAAAGACTGCAGTTTCTCATTGGATTTTCTACAGTGCTCATTACTACAGCAGATGATTGCTTCATAAATCTACCTATCTTTGCAATATCTCCATGAGGTGAGTGTCTGGCATCATCTCCATTCTACAGATTGCATGTTAAGGCTGAAAGTTGTTAAGGTTAAAAGCACACACACATTTTTAGTGGTCGCTCTGAGATGCCTACAGGGATTTTGTTTGTTTGTTTGTTTTGGAGGACAGGATTAGATACATTCAGAGAGAGTTATCACTTATTCCAGTTGCATCTGTAAATGTTCAGTATTTCCACAAACTGGACGCCTGGGTTTCCAGTTAGGTAGCCAGAAAATTAGGATCAAACTAATGACTGATCTGTGAAGAAATGGCTAATCAAAATGGCAAGCATCACACAGGAATGTGATTCCAGAGCCAGAGTTAGAATGCAGTTATCCAGGAGAGCATTCCCATGCTTTTGTTAAGAGATCGTTCATCAAACTGCAATTCCTTTCTTAATTTCTAACACAATTTCTAACTTCTACAATAAAAATTGTGGAAAATAGTCTACTTACACTACATCATTCTGATTCAGACTGACTCACTCTTCAGTAGCTCCGCACACTCCTTTAAAAAGGGTGCCCTGCACTTCAAAATTTGAATGTGTGCACTGAATCTCTCTTCTTTTTCATCTTTCATTCCCACCGTGTCCACTCAGCAGACTTCTGTTCCCATTTTACTTCTTTACCTTTTCTAATACAGTTATTGCTCTAGCTACTGCCTTGTCTCCACTGTGTCTCCCTGCCCACCCCCACCAAAAAGAAAAATATAATCAGATATAAGCTTTTTTCACGTTGTATGGGTAGGAGCAGAATATCATCGTGGGCATAGCATGATCAAGTGCAGTGCTCTCAGCTATGGGTAAGATACACGACTACTGCAAAAGTCCCACCTGGCCTCTCAGCCCCAGTGTGGCATTTACTCAGCCCTTCTGTTTCAGGGGACTGTAAGTTCTTCTAAAATAAGTTGTGCTGATGAGGTAGGGTGACAGCTGCAGCAAGCCGCTTTTTCATTCTGTGAGCTGAGACCTGTCTGCTCATCATAAGCTGCAAAGATCCCTGTACTAATAGTAATTTCCACACCGTGCTGGAACACCCATGTAACTCTATTACAAAGGCTTACTAGTGCCTATGTCACGATGCCTGGATTTTAGTTCTGGAATTATCTCAGTCAGTCCTTGCTTGGGGATCCTTGCACCGTGCAAGGATGTACCAAAGTAATGCTCCAAACATTCCTAAGATAACACTTTTTTTTTCCTCTAAGGATGAGAAGATATTCTGTAGTTTATGTAATAGTTGGACCGTGTAAAATTGGATATGCAAAAGCAAGGTTTGAATGGATGCGATGGAGGCATGCTTTCACTGCAGCTGGATGCTTCTTTGAGCCTCTCAATGGCCTCTGCCCTTTCTACCATCAGCCGAATCTACCTGCTCATGGCAATTTCCCAAGAGTGCTGTTGCAGACACTGTGGTCCAAACCAGGGGCTGTTTTGCTGTCACCAGAGTTGAGCCTCGACATGCTGGAGGCCCTGGTTAACATTCTGCCCCTGATAACTGAAGTCAGTGTGGTCTCCTCACCTCTGGAGCTCACTTGCTTTTTAGGTATTGATCAACCTGGCTAGAGAAAATTCCTAACTAGGACTCCTCAACACAATTCCAAAAACCAAAAGGTATGACTTTGGAATTGGCTAGATTGTGCCAAAACTAAGCTGCAAAAATTAATCTTGAATAAAAAGTCCTTAAAGACTATAATGAGCCTTTCATTTCTCCTTGTGATTTAAATATACCACAGATTAAAATGTAATATCTAGTTGTATTTTTCATAAGTGGTCCTGTAATGTACAGTAGTTTTCCAGAAAAAAAACCCTGATACATACTCAGAGAAATACTGTATAAAAGTCCTCTTGTTTGAAATTCTGAGTAAACAGTTGCATATTTATTATGATAGTAATCTTTCTTAGATTTAAAAAAAATCTAATAATTATATTAGTCTATTTATTAGTAGATTCCCTATAATCTCAGTGCATATAGGAGGTGTAGAGGTTATAGAAAAGGATTATAGAGTGAACACTGCTTATTAAATTATCATCTGTGACTCTTAGAGAAGCCACAAGAAGAGATCAAAAGTCAATGTTATTTTTCCCATGCATTTCCTTCAGTGTAAAAGAAAACAGTCAACGTATGGTACAGAGACTCATGGATAGACATCCACTGCCTCAAGCAATGAAAACTGCAAGTGCTCCTAATTCTGCCATTATCATACAATATTAGTACAGTATCTTTCTTTAATGCTTACCATTTTGTCACAGAACCAAACCTACCACCCTCCTGCCACAGTGCTCTAGTCCCTATGTTTGAATCAGGGTCCTTCTACTTTATGTTCTTCACTCTATATAATTCTAGCTCTGAATTTTTGCACTGTCTGATTCCTCTGTCTCTGTGTTGTTCTGTAGTTCAACCCCATATCATAGCTAACAGCATCCTACCCTAACAATGTCAAAGCTTAGGGTGGCAATAGCTGTGGCAATGTTTGATTTCCCACATCCTAATCTATCATTTTTACAGGGCCTGGAAGATTTTCTTCATTAATTAATTTTGTTTTTTTCATACTTCGTTCTTGCAGATGACACCGAACTGGGAGTGGCTGATATGCCAGAGGGTCACGCTGCCATCCAGCGGGACCTTGACAAGCTGGAGAAATGGGCTCATGGAAATATCATGAAGTTTAACAGGGAAAAGTGTAAAGTCTTGCACCTGGGGAAAAACAACTCCATGCACCAGTACATGCTGGGGGCTACCCAGCTGGGAAGCAACTTGGCAGCAAAGGCCCCGCTGGTCCTGATGGATGGCAAGTTGAACCAGTGATGTGCTCTTGTGGCCCAGAAGGCTAATGGTATCCTGGGCTGCATTAGGCAAAGTGTTGCCAGCAGGTCAAGGCAGGTGATCCTTCCCCTCTGCTATGCACTGGTGAGGCCACACCTGGAGTGCCGTGTCCAGTTCTGGGCTCCCCAGTACAGGAGAGAGATGGAATTACTGGAGAGAGTCCAAGAGCCACTAAGATGATTAAGGGACTGGAGCACCTCTCCTATGAAGAGAAGCTGAGAAAGCTCAGACTGTTCAGCTTGGAGAAGAGAAGGCTCAGGGGGATCTCATTAATGTGTATAAATACCTGAAGGGAGGGTGCTAAGAGGGTGCCAGGCTCTTTTCAGTAGTACCCAGTACCAGAACCAGAGGCAATGGGCACAAACTGAAACACAGAAGGTTGTCTCTGAGAATCAGGAAACACATCTTCACTATGAGGGCGACTGAGCACTGGCACAGGTTGCTCAGGGAAGCTGCAGAATCTCCATCCTTGGAGATATTCAAAAGCTGTCTAGACACAGTCCTGGGCAACTGTGTCTAGGTGGCCCTGCTTCAGCAGGGAGTTTGGACTAGGTGAACTCAGGTCCCTTCCACCCTCAACTATTCTGTTATTCTATGGTTCTCTGATTCTCCCTGCTCTTTTTTTTTTTTTTCCCTTAAAAATCCCTGACATACCTTTAGAGTTCTGTAGGTCTATATACATTAATAGCTGTATGAATTTCTCAATTAACACAAAATGGTTTATGAGCCAGTATTGATTCAATTACCAACAGGTTGCTATTAATGGGAAAAGTGTTCATTAAAGTATGGTTCAATTGGTCACTGAACATTGCATACCATGTAAAATATGATGTTGCCTGTCATGATAAAAGAGACACAAACAGTTAAAGCTTACAAATGAAGCATTCTAAGAGCACAGAGAGGGTCTCACACAAAATGATGATGAGCTTTACGCAGTAGGTTCGTTGTTAGAGTGTTTATGGGGAATATAAGAGATGCAGGTTTAATTCTCTTTTCTGCCTGAAGGGATTTAAACCCACATCAATTACCTCACAGCAGACTGCCCCTGTTACCAGGCTGTAAAATACTCTGGGGTAGGACTTCCTCAGTCCCTCTGTTAAAACTGTTCCACCTGGGATGAATCAATAACTATTTATTAGAAAAGAAACTAGAATCAATTCTCACTGTCTCATTCCAAATGGGCTATAGGTTTGTATTCTCAACCAACAGGCCAATGAATATTTAATTATCTCATGGGAAGTGCAATGGCTTCCTCTGAAATACAGAGCCTTATTCTACAATACTCTTTAAGACTGGTTGTTAACATATTTTTCTTATGAAAGATGGATAATGAGTGTTGGAGTCACTAGGTGAGTGATTTCCACTCATCTCTCTCACATTCTACAAGCAAATGCAGCAAAAGTACTCCAAAAAGGAGAAATTCCGGGGAAAAACTGAAGTTGCAGAGATAAACTATAAACACTTTATCGTAATATAACTGAATATGATGGAGACAAATTTGCACGGGCAGCCAAAATGCTGGCCTTCCTTATTATGACTTAACTTTGTAATTTTAGCTTTCAAAATAATAGCAGTACTGTAAAAGTTAACAGATTCCAGTCCTTCTCACCCTACCTTCTTGTAAACCACTCACCATTGCTTATAATCAGCATCACAGTTGCAGTAGTACTTGGGATCAGTACAGTTGCGTTCGATGCCGCAGGCACATTTTTGAATTCCAGGTCCTGATCCGCCCCAATAGTAGTGCTTCTCATTGGCTTTTCCAACCCACCAGGTATATGGATTCCCTTCTGCAAGGAATAAAAATGCAAGGTTGTGATGCATCAAAGAGGTAGAGCTCCATAACGCATTAATTGGATTCAGATGTTTAATTATGCAGATGTTAACAACACACAACTGGACAGCCATCCTGCCTTTCTGGCAAATGAATGCATTCATTATTCAGCAATTCAAAGGATCTTGCCAGGTAAATAAAACACATTTTCTTTTCTGTCTTGAATTTATAAGGATTGAAATTAATTCAATATTTTTTATCTGGAATGCTCTTTGTTTTTAATAGTTTTCAGCTTATATAATGAAAATACGTGGGCAGGTTCCATAATTATTTTCAATTAAATTCAAATTCATATAGTAAGCTATCAGATGGATTATTCAGTATTTGACCACAAATGTTGCACAGAAAGATGCATTTATTTTCTCTCTCACTCTCTTTTTTTTTTTTTTTTTAATAAAAGCTTTTAATTGGAAATTAATCTGTCTTCTGTGGAAAACAAATGTGTTCATCATGCTCTCTCCAGCTGGTCCAAAGCAAAGGGTAAAGAGATATTATCAAACTCCAAAAATATCTTAACCATTTTTTAAAACTGTATAAACTTTTTTTTTTATTTAATACTTGAGCATAGGTGATTTGATATAATCATATTTCTTGTCATTGCATCTCTAATGTGATATTTTCATATATTGGTCTAGTTTTATTTCTAATGCTTTTGGACTAAATAAGCCTCTTATACGTACATAAATAATAAAACCCTCTACTTTAACTTCTGATTTGAAAAAACACCCTTACTGAAAAGTTTCTTTTTATTCCTCCAGTTCACCAAGACGCTTAAATATGAGCTTAAATTCAAACCCATCGGAATAACTCAATCTCCATGTATTTATCTTAGTGATTTTTCACATTTAGAAAACATGAGTGAACTCAGCCTACGAAGACGTTTCTTTAGTGTCTTTTTCCCTCATCTAATCTGCCACTGTTATTTTGTCATTACATCAAATTAATCTATTTGCATTGAATTCACTTAAATTTTACAAGTAAAATTCTACACAGTAGATATTCTGCTTTTCATAATTTCCTGTTTGTGCATGTCAGTTGTACATCTCCAAAAAACTACATCCATAATCCTAAAAACAGCCTTTTCACAATCTACTTATCCCAGACACATGTTGAAATTAATTCACACAGAACTCTAAAGACACTTAAATTGCAGAGATGGAGAGAGCAACCAAATACCTGCACACATGTTAAAAACCCACCAAAACCCCAAAAGACACAGCTTTCTGAAAATACTTGCTTTGTTCAATGCTTCTGGATTGTTAAAAATGATGTGAAATAACACTACTGAAGATACAGCGATTTGAAAAATTCATGGCAGCTGAAGTTTTTTATGAGATGTTACTATGCTGCACAATATGACGACCATGCAGCTCTAGTGCTAATGCAACAGGTATGGTAATAGTGTGAATTGATTTGAGACTGTAATTGGTCATTTTACCTTCTGTGACTCAATTATCATGGAACTAAGCATTGTGAGTTAGAAGAGTGTGCCACGAGAATGCTGCAGCAGCATTTCCAACCTGCAGTACAGTCTATCAGAATAAGAGTACATAGCCCTGGCTTCCAAAAGATTATTTAATAAGCATGTAAGGGTAAACGTTATCTTTCCACAGCGAATGACAGACTCGCTTTTACTGATACAGGATCCAACTACATAATTAATAATATTTGAAGTTCCTATTGTATTTTTTTTTCCTCTCATCTTTGAAGCTAGTTTTTATGCTGTAGTGGAAATGCTGTAGTTTTGACTGTTAGTCAAAATTCTCTTTGTTTACGCCCTTGCACAATTCAGTTAGCAAGTGCTTCACTGGGAAGCAAACCTGCTAATTAAAGCACCAGAAGAAAATAAATTACATAGAATTGTCAAAAAGAGGATGAAAAATTCAGAAACAGTTAGAAATTATTAAATCAGATGAAAGTGACAGCAGAATTGCAGACTACAGTGACGGGTGCCACAGACCACTATGACAGACACAAACAGGGCATATGTTTTAACTCATTTAAATGACAAACAGCATACAGTTTTAAACCCGGAACGTATTCTAGTGTAGACAGAGCCATTTTTCACATCTATTGGTCTCAGTGTGCGTGTACACTACTAGCAAGGGATCTGGCCCCTTTTGGACACGTGCTTCTTCATGATGAAGAAAAGACCTACCTGCAGGCTTAGGAACACAAATGAATTTAGGAAGATACTAACATGCATGATTAAATTTCCAGAAAGGTCAAGGAAGGAACATACGGTTTTAGGGGGGCTGCACTCAGCAATTATTCTGCCAGCCATCCCCACAACCAGTAATTCCAGCACCACCAACAGTCTGGAATTGCCCAGCATATTGTGGCAGGGCTTGCAATAGAGGGGCTCTCTGTAGGCAGCTCATTAGCTGGCTACAATGCAGTGGGGCAGATATTCCATGAGGACATAACCCCATGCACTGGTATAGGATGAGCTTCACACCTGACCACTCTGCACCACAGTGGTCCATACTAGAGGCTCTGGAGCTCCTTGGTAGTCTATGGTTAATAAAAAGAAAAGGTGGGAAGACACTGTTGTGCCCCGTTGCTCTGTGCCAGCTAAATGAGAGCAGCCCTCTTTGGCCATCCTGCTTTATGGCAGCCAAGAAAAAGAAGAGCAGCATTTTGTCTAGAGTTCATAAGCTCCAAATCAGGAATGCAATGCAGATATATTGCAGACACCATTATGACTGGGCATAAAAAATAGCAAAATGCTGCACTGGGGAGATTAAAAGAACAATAGAAAAGGAAAGCTCCAAGGATGTATCATGCAGGTAAAAAATATTTAGAAATAGGATCACTCTTGCCCTCTCACATTTTGCTCTGTTTTATAGCTCTATAGTCTCCTTTTAAGGATGTGAATCCTTCTGCTTCAGAGACCTTTGCTTATTTTTTCTGCTTTGGAAGCTGTTGGAAAGGGCTGATCCAAGCAGAAGTAGTAGCACACTCCAACATGAAGACTAATCATTAACAGAAATAATTCTAAGCATCAGACTACTTTATCATACATGAGTATTCAGCTAAAATATCAATACTACCAGTCTTATGGCATTAGTTTAAGGACAAAAAACAGTAGAGGGAAAAAGTTATATATAAAAGTTTTCAACCATATTGCCAGATATTTATTCTGGTTTTGTAGTTATCTCTTCTTACCATGGGAACAAATTTTGAGTCACGGGATAGCTTTTTATTGTCATCGATTGACCACTTTTTTCCCCTAGGCTTTTGTGGACAAACAGCATCATGAGAAGAAGGAGCAGCTGAGATCCTCTGCCTGCCTTGTGATTTCAGTCAGAATCAAGTCTTGACGCAGAACTGCTCCTTGGGCACAAACCAGCTCTCCTTTGAGAGCTGCTGTAGGAAGTGTTTAAGTTTATGCGTACTAAGTTATGACAAGGATGCCTTTTGATTTCCCTTCTTGCAAGGTGTTCTGTGTTTATTACTCAGTCTCTTAGCAGAAAAGTAATGATTGTATTACAGTAAGATGTGGATACCAAGAAAATGGGCAAAGATATCCAGGTTTTAGGAGGTTCTTCAGCCTTACATACAAAGTTAATAGTTGTGATGTGAGAACAGTCTTCTAAGGGCAAGATGGCTGATCTTATTTTAATGGGGCATGTGGACATAGGAGTATGGACAGAACATCAGATTCAAACTATATTTTCAGTGATTCAGATCTCTGCCTCACACACACACACACAAAAGCCTTTAACATTTACATGCAATGTAGTTACCAGTGGTTGTAATGCCGGACTTTGAATAAAATTCAGGCAAAATATGAGTTCTTATTTAAATCCTTGTACAATGTTAGCCCAGATTTGCAGTTATTAAATCAAATTATATAAAGAATCTGGTCATCAGTGTTTTCTATCACAGAATATTCAAAAAAATGTAAAGGACTAAGGAAACTTCTTTGTATTCTCACAGATCTTACAGTGTCATAAAAAAGCCATTCCTTTTTCATCTCATAAAAGTATCATTGTGTGAAACACTTCATTTAGTATAAAAACATACCAAACAAAAGTTAATGTAGTATGAACAGAACTCTTAACAGTCAATAATATATTTATTTCTAATGCAGCCAAACAGTCTCAAAATGTATAACTTTTGAAAGAACACTTTATATTCTACTGAGCATTTAATAATGCCAATTGGTTTTATTATTTTTAAATGCAACTTATTAATAAAAATTTCATTACTTTCAACATTTTAGGGCTGTTATTTCAAAGCTGTTCAGTACCAGTAACTGAAGCCACAACATCAAGAGAACTCAGATTACAGAACTGAACAGCAGTGTGCCCAGGTGGTCAAGAAGGCCAACTGCATACTGGCCTGTATCAGGAATAGTGTGGCCAGCAGGAGCAGGGAAGTGATCGTCCCCCTGTATTCAGCACTGCTGAGGCCCCACCTCAAATACTATGTTCAGTTTTGGGCCCCTCGCTACAAGAAAGACATCAAGGTGCTGGAGTGTGTCCAGAGAAGGGTAACGAAGCTGGTGAGGGTTCTAGAGGACAAGTCTTATGAGGAGCAGCTGCAGGAACTGGGGTTGTTTAGTGTGGAGAAAAGGAGGCTGAAGGGAGACCTTATTGCTCTCTACAACTACCTGAAAGGAGGCTGTAGAGAGGTGGGGGTTACTGTCTTCTCCCAAATAACAAGTGATAGGACATGAGGAAGTGGCCTCAAGTTGAGCCAGGAGAGGTTTAGATTGGATATTAGGACAAAATTTCTTCACCAAAAGGGTTGTCAAACATTGCAACAGGCTGCCCAGGGAGGTGGTGGAATTGCCATCCCTGGAGGTATTTAAAAGACTGGTAGACGTGGTGCTGAGGGACATGGTCTAGTGGCGGGTTTTGGCAGTGTTAGGATGATGGTTGGACCTGATGATCTTAAAGGTCCCTTCCAACCTAGATGATTCTATGATTCTATGAATAAATTGGACAGATGTTCCATGGCACTCTGCATACAGTAGGCTCCATTCACAGTACAGCCTTCAGAAGGCTGATGACTGTATTTCTTACTTGTAAATCACCTGCAAAGGCTAAATTCTTCTCTTTCATTCACCATCTCCTCCCTGTAGGAAATTTTCCTCCAGTATCTTCATTCTTCTGTTATTAAAAGACAGCACTTTTTTGCAACAAGGCTCTGCAAAGCCTGGCTGACTCCGATGGCTACTGAAGGAAGACTGGAGGTGTGTTTCTTCTGCTGAAAGGGAGGAGGCTGTTCTCCAGTCCAACAATTACCCTTATGCATGTTTTCCAACTTCTGGAAACAAAGGAGCAACAGTGATGACTATCCAAGGCTCTTCCCTGGGTTCTCTATCCCAGCTCTTTCTCATTCCTAGTGCTTTATTTTGGGAAGAATATCAACAGAAAGTAATATTGGTAGCACTGCTAAGAACATAGCCCATCTCACCTGGTGTTCTGTGCCTGGCATGGGCAATGGGAGGCAATATTTAAAGAAATTATCCGAGTTTGGCATTTGCTAGTGGTTGATTATTTTTGCACTCCTTCAGCATCAATTCACTGCATTAAGGATGCTAGAGGGTATATTTCTGCCTATTCCTGTTAGTGTCTGATTATAGTCCCACTGCCCACGAATTTGCCTAATTCCTTCCTGGACCTTTATATTCTGTCTGCATCTGCAGCCTCTTGTAGAGAATCAAAACGAGCTAAAACTTGCTCTGAAGAAGGATTACCCCACTTCTGCCTGTCAGGAAATTTTCCTGACCTCTGCCTGGTCCTTAAAATCAAAAGGAATGGTTTATAAAGAAAGGCTAGGAACACTTTCAAACTGAAGCCAATGGCTCAGGACCTCTGAAAAACAAGACCGGTAAAAACTGCTCATTGGGAACCCCGCCTAAGTCTAATGACTACATGTAGCTGATCCCCTGCAAGCAATTCGGTGTTCATTTATTGGACCAGATAGCTTTGAATTGAACTTTTTTTTTTTTTTTTTTTAAATGGAACCATTCCGTTTATCCATTAATATTACAGATTCCCAAACACTAGGGAATGTTGACAACAATCACACTACGTATATAATTGTTACTATTTTCAGAAAATATTATTTTGTCCACTTGTTCACTTTTTTGTTAATGGAACAGATTAAACCAGCACAGATTGAATTAATTGCCCAGTTCTTCTTATTGGCAGAAGAGGCACAAAGATATCTTTCAAAAATGTACTACAATTTTGGAAGTCTAAATTAATCATAGATAGAAAGGAAAGCTATTTCCCAGGGATAATATACGATGATGAAATTAAAGACAAAACTTCAAAAAAGTCAATCTGCACATGTGGAAAGACCGGTGTAATTCTTCTATTTTTGAATGTAATATATTCTTTACACGTGCATTTTGCATTAAGCTTCACGATAGCATGCAGTACCTTTAGTCTCACACAAGGGTAACTTGATTTTAGGTCATGGTTCATTAGAGCCTGTGCAGGAATTCTATGTGATATTGCATTGAAGAAACAGGCACTGAAAGATAATTTTGTCACTGTTTGAAAAGTTCAGCATGCTAATATGGCTGTGCGTATCATGGCTTTCACCTTGCTTCTTATTGCTATCTTTTTCCCTTCCACCATCAGCAGTATCTGTTCCACTCAGGTCAAATCATTTTTATGAATATTGTGAGCCATTTATCCCAGCTTCTGAAGATTTAGGATTTGGAAAAAATAAGTAAGCGTGGTTTGATGTCACTTATGCATTAAGTGCATCCACATGTTCTAATTTAGGATTCTTAGTCAAGGGTGTCAAAGGTGGGTAGGTTTTGCTGACCTAGTTTATTTTGTGCTGACTCTATTTTGCTCATCTTTATTGTTATGTATATGCTTAAGACCAATATGAAGCTGATTAGACACTTCGCAGGTTCTCTGCCTGTTCCTTCTGTCCTGGAAGTGCCCGCTTGGACTGAACGTGCAGCTGCTGAGGAGTTTCATGGCAACAGCAGCAACTCCTAACTGAAGATGCTCAACCATAAAGCAGATTCTGCTCCTGCTTACACCCGAGGTGGATTGTGAGCAAGCTGTGTCAGTTTGAGTGTTCACACGCACAAAGCCGAATTATTTGAAACTGAGAGAACAGAGCTGAGAGAAGAGTTTTGCTGGCTGGTCAGATTTACAGATTTCAGTGAAAGTACCTGTGTAGAAAGTGATTTCTTAAGTGAATTTTCTAGATAAAACGACAATTCATATATAATATCTATATGTGACAGCATTGAGATAATTTTTCTTTTAATTAACATTTTTTTAATTTTCCATTTTTTCGGTAATACTTCTCTCTATTGCATTGTGCAATATATAAACAGGAATTTAATATGGCTTTTTTGTTAACCGATAAATCATTTTTCTTTGCAGCCAGCTGCAGGTATAAGGAGTGTTTAGCATTTACAAAAAGAGATAACATCTACTGTCGTCATTCTACTAACAACTACGAGTTAGGTTAGTCAAACCCTCATGGCCACACAAAGGAAGCATTTGTGCATATAGGAAACTTGGGACAGAAAACATAGATTCAAAACCAAGCCAACAAATGGAAAACAATAAAAAAGAACCCTTGGCCAGTTCAGAAAGGCAGGACTACCTAATTTACAGCTGCTTGTGAGTTTAATGGAAATACGACTTGAAACTTTTAGTTTGTTATTTATGATAACTTTCATTCTGTAGGTACTTGTGTCTGGTTTAGATCTTTTTTCACAGTGCCAGTATCCAATATTTTTTTTTCTTTTTTCTTTTATTATGACTAGCCTGGAGCATTTGTTTTCTTTATAAGCTCAGTGAGGCAGTTGGTCTATCTGACAGTACTATTTATTTGCAAAAGCTGTGTAAACTGTGCAAAAATTTAAGATTTAAAGTCTGCTCAGAAACAGAACCCTGAAATATGTAATTTCTCATCCTGCTTGTTAATCTAAAAATTCATATTATTTGATGTCTAAATTCATGGACAAGGTATTTCAATGCAACAATACTTAGAAAGAGGTAGTGGGTTTTTTTCCTTTTTAGGATATTCAGAATTCTGTCATACTTCAAAAGTAAACTATAAATGAATTTTTTTAAGATTTTAATAGAAAATGAAGACAAATATTGGGAAATTGTGAAAAGCATTCAAAATACTGCTGATGATTTTACCTTGAAATATCCAAAAGAACATTGTGAATAAATTTTATCCCAAATTTCAGTAAAGTTAATATAACACACTCTATTCACTTTTTTTTTTTTTAAGAGCACCTAGGAATTAATTGCTGCCCTTTTCCTCCACAGCCATAAAGTAGTGCATTTTACAGTAGAGGCAAGGATAAACATCTCCATAACCAAAACTAGAACAGCTTGCATAACCTTCAGTATCAGGAACGAGAATCAGGTATTTAGATGCCCAGACAGGAGCCCTGGGTCTCCCACATATCCTGGAAAGGAACATTCCTGTAATGAGTCCTCACCATACTTCTTAGGCTTCAATTATGTTTCGGTACATAAAGGCTGGCCTAACTGCGAAGAGCCCAACATTTCTAATCTATGCCCAGAAAAGATGAAAAGAAGGTAACCTAGTCAAGTCTTTGAGAAACAAAATTACTGCCTGCTTACTGGCACTCATGCCTCATGCTGATGGCCACCGCGGTATTCTTCAGTGCATGAAAGTGCTCTCATGTGGCCATATATTTGCTTGCTTATTTTTCAGAGAACATATTTCATATACGTATATATGACTTCCAAAATATAAAGCAGAAAATATAGAGTCTTATCCTAGATACTAGGCATTTGGTTAAAGCATCATTTTAGTAAGACAACAGGGGTACTCCTGGTTATTGAGTAGCAGTTTGTATTTTTGTTCCAGTATCAAAACCACTTATTAAAATTTCATTGCCTGGATCCACAAAAATGTAAGCAAAGATGACTTTTCTTTCAGAATTAGCAGCCTATAAAAAGGATTAGGAGGGAGAACTGTCATATTGGTGTCCAATGGCATCTTATGAAAAAACTGTCTGACAGCTTTATTTTGCCATTGGAGAGATTTACTCTTTGCCCCAGCTCATGAAAAGCCAGTACAGTACAAATGATTTTTCCCCTTGTCAAGACTGGTATTCCAAGCTGCAGCACTACTAACCAAGCCTGACTTGTTATTTTTCTTGGAATCAAGTCTCAGTGGTGGGATTTAGCTGGGGAAAGCAGCTGTCAGATGTCCTTGTGTGCTATTATTTGCTGGGTTTTCAAGCGAATTTATTTCAAAATCACCACAGTTCTTACCATCCTTAACAACATAGAATGCCATACTTGCTAGGGTTGCAGTTAATTGTGTACTATAAATTTACTGGATCATTTAAGTCCAAAAAAAGGTAATGCTAAGGGGGAAAAGTACTTTCGAACAATAAAATGTCATTCAAGGGATAAAAAGAACATTTACATACAGAGTTCACTACAATTTAATTATGAGCGTTGAAACAATGGGGTTACAGTGTTTATTCTGACAGGAGGACATACAGGATGTCTATATCACAGTTAGAAAGTGTAATTGCAGTATGAACAGGCTTTTCACATCTAGCACTACCCCAGGAAGTTCACGTGCCATCAACAGCAGAGATGGGAAAGTCTTGATATGAGTGAGCCACGTTGACATTTGCATGATAAAATGCAAATTTCCACGTCATGATCTTGTAAAGAACATACAAAAAATAAATCAAAGGATTCCATGATTTTGCTAAAGGGGGGAATGTCTTTTTGTAATAGGTTGACAAAGTTATCTCTACCCAAGCTCAGTGGAGATGTAAACAGCACACACACATGCACGTAGCCATTACACTTTGCAGGTTAATGCAGCTAACGCCCCTGAAGTATTTAACTTCTTCAAAAGGACATTAAAAAGCCCAGGAACATGCTGATGATATCTCAAGAGTAAGGGGATGCATTTTGAAGTTTTCTGTAGCAAAAACCTCGTCTTACAGCAGGGATCCATTGGGAATATTTCAGAAATGGTGGTTATTAGCACAACAGTGATTACTCCTTTAGTAGTATGATTTATAGGGGACTGTAAAATGAAACTCAAATTATTATACCAGAGGGTCATTAAAGTTGGCATTCAATACATTATGTGGAAACACGGCAAATGCAAAAATAAGTTCTGTAAAAAGTTCAGTCAATGACACTGGTATCACAGAATCGCATGCTATGGTCACATTTTTAGATCAACTCCCTTCTTGTTAATATATAATAAAGACAATGAAAACATTCCTTAAATAAATTTAAAATATCCAAATAATTCTTGGGATCTTGCTTCGCACACCCACATAGGAATACTTTCAACCTATACAGAGAAGAAAATAGATAACATTCTTATGCGTACCTATATCATTCAGCACAGAGTATCTTGCTGGTCCATTTCATCTGATTTGCAGTAATAACAGCCTACATGGAACTAAATATGACAACTCCTTAAGAGCTGACGCCATTATTTTGCTAACAAATGAACTAAAACTAACAAGATCCCAAGGTAAATTAAGCTACACTCTGAGTGAGCAGAACTGATGAAAGCTTTTTCTGCAAGCGGTCTTTCCTCAGAGGTCCCATACCTCTTGCAAGCATTTCTCCTTTCAAGCTGTTGCCCCCTGCCCCCAAGCACAACTCAGCAGTAGTTTAAGTTGAAAGAAAAAAAGCCATTACAAGAGCCAGGAGGACTTCAGGCTTCTCTCCACCCATGAGAACATAATATCTGGCATTTCATATGGAACATGGACCATGTCACAATTGGAAATTGGTTTCGGGGAGCACAAGGGTTTTCTTTTGTTGATGAGACTGCTGCAGCAGCTGCTGCTGCTGTCAATTTTCTTTCCCCACTGACCCTTGAGGAACCTCAAAACAATCAGCTTTACTTCTTCCTTTCCATTGTGCCTCCACTGCTGTTTGAGAATTCTTGATAACAACACTGATATTCCTATGGCAGATCACACTGTCTCAGAAAATCTCTCTTTTTTTTTTTTTTTTTGAATTACACAGTGTGCATGCACAGTTTTGAAGCCACAACTAGCACTAACATATGAGTACAGACATTAGCCTGTTTGCATGGTAGCCACACTGCTCCCAAACCGCCCACCATTCCAAATCTGGAAGGTACCCTATCCTTTGGAAATAGAAATGACACAAAACATGTATTGCTATGACTTGTAATGTGCTGTGTTCCATACAATAGCAGTGGATTTCAAATGAGGAAAAAATGACCAGATGAGCCTCAACATTGAGGCTTACACCAGGCTGGCTATCAAGCATATTCAAATTGAAATAAAGGAAGCTACACTACACAAAACCCATCATTTTGGGACCAATAAAGATTAAAGCTGGAGGTCTAAAACGAAGCCATCTGTTAAGCAAGGGCTATTTGAGACAGAAATGAGACGTATAAAAGAATACACTCCCAAACAAACCCTCCTGTCAGAATGCATTTTCATCCTTTTCAAGTTTCTACAGTCCAAATCCTTTCATTTCCCAAGGCTTTTGCTGTTCGAGATTAACCTCTAAGTTATTACAGACTATTATAACCTGTTATTAAAAATCAGGCAAATGTATGAATAACCCTTTAAAGGGTATACTTAGAACACACAGATTTTAGAATTTGTATGAGACATCAGTAATGATGGTGTTGGTACAGAGAAGTTTAAAGAAATACAAATACCAGTGTGAAAGGGGACAAGCAGGAAAGTGGGGTAATTGAATTCAGGTGTGTCTTTGCATTCAATGTTGGGATATGAAATGAAAATAATCAAACCCCCTTTTAGCTGATCATTTGTCAGACTTGATGATGGGCTTGTGTTTTGCTACTTAAATGATTTCTCTTCTAGGTCAGGTTGGGTCTCATGGCTACTGTAAGAACCATGCCTCTATTGATTTCTGGGAAACAGACACACATATTGATCCGGACTGACAACTGGAAAGGTTAGGTGATGTGTTTTACATTGTAAAGCTACCACCTCCTACAGTCTGGCTCAGGGCACTCTTTTTCCTCGCTGAAGCTTGCTTCATCAGCTCATTCAAGCACATTAATTCCCACACATTGGTTTCAGATTTCTCTACGGGAAAATAGAAATTGGCTAATGATGCACTTTATTGAAGACCTAATAAGATATTATGATACTCTCTTATTCTATGAGTTGAAATGGCATTTTTTAACTATCATTATATTCTCACAGGGCAGAGGAATCACACTGATGAAGTGTATGGAGTACTAGTTGCAGTATTAACAGTGGAAACAGAACTCCAATTTCACTGGCTGCTGCAAAACTTGATTTTAAAAACTTACATTACTGCGCTGACACGAAGAACGATTTCCCCTGCTTGTGTGATAGAGCGTAAGTCCAACACTCCAGAGAGAGAATGACATATTGGTGAAGAAAACAACATCAACTGTTTTTCCCTTGGTGAATTCTTTGTACTCTTTTTGCTCTAGCGTGCAGATTTATTTTTTTTTTGTCAGGACCAGGAGTTTACCTCCCTGTCTGCAAGGTCAGCTTGCTAAGACAGCTCTTTGAGAAGCCTCAGCTTAAAAATAAAAGCTGGCGGGAGCTTCAGCAGAGACTCCCCCCCAAAGCAGGAAGCCTCACTGGGGGCTCCTTGCTTTCATTGGGAACTCCTTTGAGGGCGATGATCTCCAGTGTGTTCCCACCTGAGTAACACTGTGGCTGCATTGCAGCCGTGCACCCCTCTGAATTGGACCCAGGCCCAATGGACTGACTTCCTGGGCAGACTGTGGACGTGCCTAGTCACCATGGACTTCGCTGATGATTGCTGGTCATTGTCTGAAACCAGCTGTTGTCTCTGGACTTGATCCTGACCATGACTTAATACGGAAATGCCTTCTTCAAATACCGATATTAATGCGAACAAACTGGATGATCCTTATGGAGCCGATCATCCTGCATGCCATTGTGTAGCACATACAGGACAACCAGGTGATCAGGGCCAGTCAGCATGGGTTTGTGAAAGGCAGGTCATGCTTGACTAACCTGATCTCCTTCTATGATAAGGTGACCTGTTTGGCTGATGAGGGAATGGCTGTGAATGTTGTTTACCCATACTTCAGTAAAGCCTTTGACACTGTTTACCACAGTATTCTCCTGGAGAAAGTAGCTGCTCACAGCTTGGATGGGTATACTTTTTGCTCAGTGAAAAACTGAGATTGGGCTCAAAGAGTGGTGGTGAATGCAGTTAAATCCAGTTGATAGCTGGTCACAAGCAGTGTTCCCCAGGACTCAGTACTGGGGCTGGTTCTCTTTAGTATCTTTATCAATGACCTGGATGAGGGGATTGAGTGCACCCTCAGTAAGTTTGCAGATGACACCAAGTTAGGCAGGAGTGTTGACCTGCTTGAGGGTAGGATGGCCCTACAGCGGGATCTGGACAGGATGGATTGATGGACCAAGGCCAATGGTATAGGATTCAACAAGGCCAAGTGCCAAGTCCTGTACTTGGGTCACAACAACCCCAGGCAGTGCTACAGGCTTGAGAAAGAGTGGCTGGAAAGCTGCCTGTCAGAAAAGGACCTGGGGGTATTGATGGACAGCCTGTTGAATATGAGCCAGCAGTGTGCTCAGGTGGCCAAGAAGGCCAACTGCATCCTGGCCTGTATCAGGAATAGTGTGGCCAGCAGGAGCAGGGAAGTGATCGTCCCCCTGTATTCAGCACTGCTGAGGCCCCACCTCAAATACTATGTTCAGTTTTGGGCCCCTCACTACAAGAGAGATGTCAAGGTGCTGGAGCGTGTCCAGAGAAGGGTAACGAAGCTGATGAGGGTTCTAGAGGACAAGTCTTATGAGGAGCAGCTGCAGGAACTGGGGTTGTTTAGTGTGGAGAAAAGGAGGCTGAAGGGAGACCTTATTGCTCTCTACAACTACCTGAAAGGAGGCTGTAGAGAGGTGGGGGTTACTGTCTTCTCCCAAATAACAAGCAATAGGATGAGAGGAAATGGCCTCAAGTTGAGCCAGGAGAGGTTTAGATTGGATATTAGGAAAAAATGTCTTCAAAAGGGTTGTCAGACATTGCAACAGGCTGCCCAGGGAGGTGGTGGAATTGCCATCCCAGGAGGTATTTAAAAGACGGGTAGACATGGTGCTGAGGAACATGGTCTAGTGGTGGTTTTTGGCAGTGTTAGGTTAATGGTTGGACCTGATGATCTTAAAGGTCTCTTGCAACTTAAGTGACTCTAAGACGATCTCTAAATTAGATCTACAGAATTGCTGTTTACATTATAGTTTGGCTACAACATATCTCATTCCAGCACAAACAAGGATGTAATTTGAGAGAAGCTTTAATACTTAGGACCGACTGTGTACAATTCACTACTAATTTGCAGACAGTAATTGACCTTTAGTGAGAAACTGGAAAAAACTGATATTGATGGCCAGAAAGAAACACTACAACCACCTGTATAGTGTGGACTTATTGGGTGAAGGCCAAAAGTATCTATAAGATGCGAGCCTGTTAATGCGTAACTTATAAAACTTATTGCATGTTCTGTACCAAATGTATGTTTTATTTCTGACCTACTGTGCTCACCTGTGTCTTATCAGCAATGACCATGCCCCTAGCTGCTGTCTCTTTTTCATGCCTTAAAAACTTTCAGTCTCTGGAAAAATAGAAGGATTGTACAATCTGACCTATCAGAACTGGCAGTTGTGCATCTGCTTTATTGATGTATGATCTGAACAATTTACTACCAGGGTATCCTGGCTTCAGACTGGACATATTTATTTCAGAAAGAGAAACAGACTGGAGGATGGGCAAACAGTGAAGCAGTAAAAAGTAGTTTTGCATCACAATGCAGAATTTTTCAGTTATTGCCAAGAAATAACCCACTACTCCAGCAGTCTAGTTCAGTGCTTTTCCAGCTGTGAATTGCACACTTTTCTTGAGATATTTGGAGCTGAGTATGAAGAAGAATACACTCTTATCTGTGAACTATCCTATTGTAAGGCATAGTAATCCTGTGATTGTGAATGAGCTGGAAACTAAACTAATCAAGAAGAAATTTATTTGCCATTTTGTTTATAATCTATTACAAACAGCTCAGATTTATCATACAGTAAGACTAGCTTTAAGACTCCTAGTACCATATCAGATATAATGCAAAGGCATGATGGAAAAGGTACTGATTTGGTAAGAACTCACTCTGCTGGTTCAAGTTTGTTCCAAAGACAATGATGGATTAACTTTACATAAGCAGGCTTTATGCTACATCCAGTATTGCCTGTCTATGCAACACTAACTTTGTGCCAGCTAAGGTACCACCTGACATCTAGTCTCCTGCAGGTGACATCAAACAAGCATAAGGGCATGAAACTGTTCACTTCCTTATTGTCTTCTCAAAAAAATTCAAGACAGATTCAGTGATGTTCACATGCCTGATCTAGATCTAATACACATTTCTGGCTCATTCAGAACTGCACGGATCTGATATTAATGACCGTGAAACAGCTACAGACCTACTCTTTGCCAAGTTTCCAAACCTCTTCCTTGATCAGAAGCAAACGGCAGCATCAATTTTGGCAAACTAGCAGGTTTGATAAATGATCTAAGATACAAAGTATACTTAAAGCTCATGTCCGTAGTTCCAGAAACATGCCAGATGCTTACTGAAACTTTTGACTGACAACACAATAGAGTGAGAGAACTATTTAAGCCAACTCTGTTCTAAGAAGATACTGTGGCGTATTACCTCTGTCATGTGAGATGCCAAACTGTAATGATATACTATAATATTACAACTTTACATTTTGTTTTTGTAAGCTAATAGTTTTGAAAGAAATGCTCAGATTGTTGTGATGCAGTATTTTCTTAGAGACCTGTAATAAGCAGCAAAGAAATTTGCTCTTTGCCTTACTCTTTAAATATAGCATTTACTTTTGGTATAGAGGTAGTCCCAGAATGAACACTGCCACTTTAATTAGTAAGAAATGGAACCAATACTTGGTATTGTGGGGAGGAAAGATCACAGGAGAAATCAAGATTTTCTTCTTGGGGAAAGAGCAGCGGCAGAACACATATATGCGCAATTTATGTCTTTTATATAAGAGATCAGAATACTTTTTCTCTGTGATCCCTAGACTCAGCCATTTGCAATGGGTTTTCTGCAAATGGAATTCAGAGACATTTCAGGTGAGGCACTAGTTCCCTCCATGCTTCAAGAGAGATGACACAAATATCTACACAATGAATTATGAGGTGTTTCTGACATCTGATGAGTTCCACCAGACTGAACAAATCTCTGCATCACTGAAGCATTCAAGATAGTTGATAGCAAAAGATCAAGCTCTTTGGAGGAGACTATTCTCTTCTCTGTGCTACAATGCAGAATAAAGGTGGAATATCATAAATACATTTTTCTGTACACTTCAAGTCCAGTAAATCAGCAAAATCTAACAGTTAAAGCTCTGTTATTTACAAAAAATAGTAGGAAATAAAATTTGTAATTAAGTAACACGAGTGAGACATGAAAACATGCATTTGAATATATAACTATTAGAAATATGATATCTTGAATGATAATTAACTGACAATATCTGGATAACTGTTCAATTAATGGTTGCTGGACTGTTATTGCCCTAACTGTTGGTGCTTTGATCACTTCAATTCAGCATTCACAAAAGCTATTATTATTACACTTGTCACCAATTGCTATGATTCAACCTTGAAGAGGGCTGTAAGGGCTCACATCAAATTTGAATCTAATGAAAACATTTTGTGAAAAAAAAATTATGATCCAAATGGCCCTAGGTGTGTTGGGGAATAAGCTGATGGCTAGGAAGCTACCTCTGATAAAACTGAGCATTCCTTCAAACCTTTGTCAAAACTGTTTCTTTTATTTTCTTTTTGAATTCTGTATCTAACTTCCAAAAAAAATTTTTTTTCCTACTACCTTTTATGTCTTATGTCACTTTTGCCTCTTTTTTTTTTCCTTGTAAAATAAGGATTTTTTTTTTTTTTGTCAGAGAGAGATGAAGAATAAAGAGGAGAAAGGCGGGGCATAAAAACAAGGGAGCACCAAATTGTCATAGCTCGCTGCTTATTTATTTAAGAAAATTTATGAGATGGGGAAGGAATCCAAATGAAAATGAATTAATTTAATAATAAAAGAAACTCCCCATATCTTATTAAATTTACGTATGGAGTATTACCATGTTCAGAGATGAGGCTGACAAAACGAGAATCCAAAATGGATTGCTGCTAGCTCAATGGATTGCAATATGTAGATATGTGTAGGTAGGTATGCCCATATATCTGAAAATACATATATACACCATGTATACATGTATATGCATACTTAGCTATGTATGTAGATGCATATGTGTATGCAGCCACATATTTTTAGCACATGCCTGTTCCGGATTTATTTTATTTCACTTCATCAGCTAACATGTAATCTATTTTATTAAACAAGAAATATTTTTTCATTCTGGTAACTCTGCATTGCATAATAGCATCTGTCTGTCTTTCTGTGCTGTAGTGACCAGCACAATAGCTGTCAGCGCAGTGAATGGCATTTCAGTTACAGTGTTCAGCATGAATAACAAAAGAGTAAAACAATTTTCTGAAAACTTGTCCCACCACACCTCCACCAGCCCAGCTCAATGGCCATCTAGAGCACTTGCATGACAGAGGAGAGAAATGCTTGTACTTCAATGAGTTCATTTTAATTCCTTGTTTCACAAAGCTGCCCAGAAAGTACAGAAAATCAATATATGACAGCTCTGCAGTAGGTATTATGACTTCAGTCTCCAATTACTTTTAATAACTTAAATAACAGCAGCAATGAGGAAACATGAAAATCTCTCTAACAATTCTCAAGTCTCTCAAACTGAGGACTTGCTTTTGTGCATTAAGCCCTGGCACTATGTGATTTTAATTCTGGTTCTCAGAAGGGCTCAATACTTCGATAAATTTCTTTCTCACATGCACTCTCTTGGCTATCAGATGTGCAAATCCCATAACTAAATTAAAAGTCTACTACAAATTAAGCTTTAGAAAAACATAAAATAACATGTCTATCCTACATTTGTTGAGTAGGGATGGATACAAAGCACAAATACAAACCAGGGAACTCACTGAATCGTGATGCTTGATGAAAATCGGTAGAGTATGGAGGACCACAAGTGAAATCTGACTCAACAATACCATGAAAGAGACAAGCACCCTACACAATGGTATAAACAAAATAGAGCTTCTCGGAGATGTGTAGTAATTCTTTCTGTTTCGACCTTTGGACACTTCAGTACAAAAAAAACCCTCACACCCAACAATTAGTAAAAGGAGAAAGAGAGAGAAGGAGACAAAGGGAAAGAAAGAGGTTGACTGGCAAGGGACCAGTGGATAGCAATGAAGAAAATACAACTTATGCAGAAAATAGAATAATTTGTCAGTATTTAGCTTAAGGAAGCAAAGATTAAGGGACACGATAACAGTTTTTGCTGGCAAAACAGACTTCTGCAAAGCCCATGAGTGCAGTCTGTATTGCATTCATTCAGTGGGCAGTCAAAGAATCAAACTGGAGCAAGGAAAATCCAGATGTGACCTTGCTGAAACTGTCCTAATGGTAAGGACAGTGAAGTCCTGCAACAGGTGACCTGGGGAGGCTGTGGAAGCCCCATGTCAGTGGTGAGATCTAATATCAGGTCAGAGAAATATCTTCCAGGAAAGGCAAAGGAGCAGCTGTCACAAGAGGAGCTAGATGAGCTCTTAAAGCTCTTTCCATTACTGTTCTCTACCTTGTTAACACAATGTAGCATGAAACAGAGTGTGGAAAACTCATAATTTATTAAACTAGTGGAATTCTTGCCTGCTCTTTTTTTTTCTTGTTTAAATACTTACTGATTGACTGATAACAGACAGAAATATGTTGATTTGAATGATAGATGTTGACTTTCACTTATCTGCAAATAAAGTCTTTCAGCTGGGATCTACATCCAGATATCACCACAAGGCCTATCACGTAAATCCCTCAGTTTAGCTAGGGACAGCATTAAGGAGGTTTGAAGCACACACAGAGCTGTCTAGTCTTGAGGCTTCTGCCCCTTCTTGCAAAACTTGAGACACATTGTCTTTTTTGTGGCTTTGCTTTCTTTGCTAACTGGCACTTGATACTACTCATTAGCCTTCTATTAATGATTTGCTCATGATGGATGTGTGACATTTGACCAAAGCCAGTCATGTTAATTATCAGCGTCATGATAGAGCTTCATATGTAACTATGCCTGCTCTTTGCACTGGTTAACATGCTGCCATGAGAAAGGCAAAACTCTTTTCAGTCATGGGAAATCAGGATTTAGCATAAAACCTCTTTCCTGACTCATGCTATATCAGGGAGTAAGAACACCTATGTCATGCACGAAGCTCCTTCTCTTTCATCCTTTGGTAAATTGGTGGAAAAGCTGACCAAAAATACAAATGGCAATACTTGATTTCATATGAATATCTGAGCCAATGACAGTCATGACAACAGCCTCAGAGACTGTGCTTATGAATGTACATCATTCAGCTGAGACAGCATCCTCTTTCCAGGGCTTAGCTAAACTTAGCCACTCAGCAATCCCAATGCTGATCAGAAACATTTTTGTAACGGGACTCCTATTCAGCAGTGAGAATTAGAAGCTACCTGATCAAGGCCCCTTTCCCCACTCCAACTCCCCCCCCAGATCAAAACTTTTAATTAGAATTTAGAATTCAGAGAAAAATCAGACCAGTTTTTCAATTAACGCATTATGTATGTGTTAAACAGCACATGGAATTTCTATTACATTTCTGGCATCTGTTTTAGGTTTCAGCAGTTTGAAAATCTATTCCTTCTAGAAAAGGTACAATAAACACAAACATGCACACATACATATATGTGCATTATTGCCATTGCCTTCGGATCTAGCATTTATAGCTTTGTGTCTTATAGATTTATAGCTTCTAACCACCACTGGAATTAAAGTAAGACTAAAGCCCACAACTGTGCTGCGAGCTTTGGTTTAGCAAGTGCTTTGGGGGAGACTTGGAGACAACAGAAGGGCTCCCACTCATTTTCATGATATTTGAATCAGACCCCAGTGTTGCCTGTCCTTACAAAATGGGGAACGTGGCTGGGCAGAAGTGACTGAAGGGTTCTCGCCTTCATTTCTAATTCTGTGACAAGGTGGTCTGTGACCTCCTTAGTTTCATTACTTAAAAGACAAGGTAGTTTGAGATAAAGGATCCCTAGCAGAGTGTTCTTACAGCACCTAGAACAACAGATACCAATGTATTATTACAGAATAAACTGTAGTTCATAACTCAGCAGGAGATTAGAGCAGATGACCAACCTAAACGATACTCAAGTCCTATGATATCAGCAGAATTAACCACTTACATTTTCTTGGAATGTTATAATAGTGCTTGCAGCAAATTTTTCCTTATATATTTCCTACTATTTATCACTAATGGTTTGTAATTACTGAATGACATAACATAGACAAGTATCATTTGCTGTTTGTTTCATTTCTGTAGTACTAGGCAATTATTCCTAAGACATTTTATTTTACTTCATCAGGATAGACCATTCAGATTTATTCTTTGTTCAGAAATTCCCAGACTACATACTTCTCTTACTACTTAACTACCAAATTTAATTATTACATTTCTGAATATGGCACAGTTTAACATTCTCTCTTTCCTACAGTCTTTTTTCTCAATATTTTCAAATTAATCATTTATAACAGCCATTGCAGTGTTTAAGTCTTAACAGAACAAAACCTACTACAATTTTAGGTTTTAAAACGTATATTAAAAATAAATGATGTAGGTCAGAATGACAGGAGCATGCAGTTAGCTCTGCCTTCAGGGTAAAAATCTCTCCAAATAATCAGTGACCATGCCATTTAGTGATTACACAGGAACTGGGTAAAAGAATAAAATCCACGTTACTTTACCCGGAACAAAATGTTATGAAAATTAATACAGTTGTATAAAGATTGAAACAAACCAAAACCCAAGATAAAATCAAAGACAGAGAAACAAACAAGGGCTTATGTGAAAAGTTTAAATATGAAAGTCTGGAAATGAAAAAATAACTAAGCAATTGCAGAAATGGATCATAGGTGCTAGTCATAAAACTTGAGCTCTGGAAATGTTAAAAACAACCATCCAACTAACTCCAATGTTCAGAATTCTGCATTTCATATTAATTCAGGAAAACAGTATATAACTCAGTTCGTGGTTAAGAGTGCTGAATGCTTTGGAGAATGCATTTTCCTACACTAACTGCGTGCATTAGGAGTAGGCATATTATTCCAGTCCTCAGACCCTACTTTAAAGGAGCGTTTGTCTTTAGGATCTTGAACAGGTGGTACAATGGTCCTCGTAGATGTATTTTGGCCCATTCTTTGTCCTGAGATCACTATGGATGAAGTTCACGTTTGTTTCTGAAAAGGACTATCACAAGTCTTCTACCTCGCTCTCAGTTTTACTCAAGTCCTCTTCTGGATAAGCTGCGCTTACTCCCAGGGTCATTGCACTGGACTGCTGCAGAGGGGTGAATTTCATCATACCTTAATTCATACCTTAATTGTTCATTATGAGTTCCTGTCCTGTCAGAGAAGGCCTGCAAAAGTAGACAAAATGCTGGTCCAAAATGAGAGATAAGTCCTTACAAACTTGTGCAATGCATTTATTTTTTTGTGTCTGCGGTTGCCTGTTCATAAGATGGGCACAGTAGCAGTCACCGTGCAGGATGACTGAATACACAACAGCTACAAAAGCTTTGGAGTTCTTTTCGAGTGAAAGGCAATTAATATAGAAAATTCAAAGTATTGCTAATTGAATATGCAAATTCTTTTTGAGGAAGAAGTTAGTGTATGCTGTTCTTACAACATGCAAAATTTTATTGTTTGAAATGTCTACAGACTTTCTGCTGCCATGAAGATAACCTCTCTCTGGTATTTAGAAGAAACAAATTATTTGCTTCATTTGTGACTATAAATGATTTTAAACTGAGTGGATGAACTTCTCTTGTTTTGTAAAACTTTGCTAACTTTTTATTGTCTTGCTTCTTAAAGTATGTACAGAGTGTATTACGTTCTTTTCTCCTTTTTCAGTTTAGTAACTCCATCTGGCATTTTTAGTGATTAGTCTGGCATGTCCAATCAAAAATGGACTCTTGCAATGCTTTGATAAATAGATATTTGAATATAGCAACATATATTGCACATAACTGAATTGTTTTCTGTTTCAGTAACTGCAAAGATTTTATTTTACCATTGTTCAACTCAGATGGATGCTGAGATGTGGGTAAAATGACCCAGATCTGCTAGACGCACCAACATTAATATGGAATAATCTTTCAGAAGATCCAAATGTAACTGACTGCGGACTCTTCTGAGCTAATTTTATGACAAAACTCTGCCATGAAGGAAGTGCTCCTGAAAGAGTAATAAACCTTGGAGAATGAATAATAAAATCTCTAAATACGACGCGTGCCATTAGCTCTTTGCTTCACATTTGTCAAGTTTGGTTCCAAAATATTATTGTGACTACTACTGAAATTACTGTCAGATGCAAAATATTATTGCAGTGCTTCCATTTTACAAGGACAGTTGAACCACTGATGAACTATTTTTTCTTTTTTGGGGGCTAGTCTTTTTCCAATATGAGAAAACAACCTCAAATCTTTTCATCAAATGGTTACAATTCCTCCTTCTGTCTTTCTTCTGTTTTCAATTGCTTTAATACATATCATACTGTTCTTTTCACTGGTAGATTTGGGGTTTTTTTCCACTGCACTCAACTAGGAGTCTCACTTTTCTTTATAAATTTGCTATTACAAGTATCAGAAAGGCTACTATCTAATTCAGAAATCTAATTCATATTATCTATGCAGAAAAAATATTTCACAAATCTAGATGATTTTTAAAGCAGTTTTATATGGAAATTGTCATGACTAGCACAGTCTTATTTTCTCTCCATCATTTGAAAGATTTCTCTTTATCAACACTAAAACTTTGTGACTCATCACCAGCCAATGTTGAAGAGGGCCCAAGTGTCCAAGATAGCTCACAAGTTTAGTGAAACAGGAGCAGAAGAGGGATACAAACTTGTGCCTATATTGGCAGAAAAAAATTAAGGGGCCATTATGTCTTCTACTTGATATCAAGCATCTTCCTTATCAGTAGATCAGTAGCAGCATATTAATTGTATCATGTTTGCCTCTAGATGATTAGATTTATCACAGGAAATGCAGTGAGGTGATAGACCTATAATAGACCAATAATACACGACACAATTCCACTATTCACAGAATTGTCTGTTAATTACTATTCATCTATTATTGACTCATTCTTTTGCCACTTTTTGGAAATCAGACCACAAAACCTAACTAACATTTCATCTAACATGTCTTTCCTGAAGGACAATAGGGCTAAGTGAACAGCATGGCACTTAGCTCAGATGTAGCAGAATCTTACACAGAAGAGACATAAGGAGTGGGATGCAATCAGAAAATATTTTTCCATGTGTTACGGACACATACTTTCTTAGGCATGCAGATAAAGCATACAACCCTTTTAAAAAACCCCAGTCCTTCAGCATAAAGATTATCTGAACAATTATAAGTACCACAAATGAATATTAGAAAGAAAGCTGTTGACAAAGAACACCATAGCGCATACATACAAGGGCAACCTGCATAGTAACTACTAGTAACTTCTCACAGGAATTAAAAGACATATGTTGCGTCTCACTATTGATAACATCTATTTCACCTTGGCTTCGAAAACCATCTTAGACTTTCACTGATGCAACAGCCTTATTCGAAGGTACGTCCTTCTGTCTGAAGTATTACAAAGGCAGAGATATGCTCCAAAGTATGATTTTTTCTCACTTGCCCTCCACGTGGCCCAGACACAAGCTTTGTGCCAACCTGGCAGAAGAAGCTCTCAGGACTTGTCTGGGTTTGCCTGGGCCTGAGCTGGTTTTATCTTGGTTAATAGTTGCCAGTGGCCACCTGACTGGTGCCTGACCAGGATGGACTCAGCTCGGTGAATCCCATGGACAGTGAAGGGCTAACAGACCTTTTGGCTCCTGCAAAACAAGGTACTGCCCTTTGGGTTAACTGAGGATGGGAGATGCAGTTGTGCAATTTTTAACCTTTGGCTGTGGACTGACAACACAGAGGCACACTGCGATGAGAAGACAGCTATATGGAGCCCTAGGTGTTCCCAAGACTGATGAGGAAGAAATCCTCACCATGAGCATCATACTTTATCTAGAGAAGGACTTGGGAGGCTGATGCCCGTTGTGCGTCTCTCTACTACAGTACCAACCTTAGGATCCAGAGGAAAACTGAAAGATTCAAAGGGAGAAAAGGGTAGACAGAAGGAAGTTTTCTTAGATAACAATTTTAATTCTTTATCAGTGAAGCTTTTTTGCATTGGTTAATGTCGATTGTTAAACTGCTAAAACATTAATTGTACTAACAACAGACCCTTGCCTCCATGTGTGAGATGGGTTCCCTTTTGCTTCCAACATAAATGTAATCAGTGTTTCGAGTGCAACATCTAGCTCTCATGGATTGATAATTTAGGGCTGTGGCCAAAGCAGTAGCGCACTTACTATGCACTGCAAGCTGATTTGGTGTGCACAGGCACTGCCCATTTTATACCTTTCACTGTGCCTTACCAGCAAAATGGTATTTTATGAAGGGAGGAAAGACGAGGCTTCTTGTTCCCATGAATGAAAAGCAGTCCTAATTAAGATAGCTGTCTTTAGCTATAGTCCTTTGTCTACAGCTAGCTAACTTTTCTATGTCTGCCCTCCGACAAGGAGACCACAGACATGCATCTGAAACCAAAGTCATTACTCATTGTAGTTTTCTACCTCCCCCTGGATCAAATGTCTAACCTCTATGCTGTTCTTTTTTATTTTTCAATTTTCTTCATTAATTATAGCTGTTACCATTTCCTTGCCGGATAAAATTATCACTTTTATTTTAGCAGCTGGCTTCCTACTCTGTGATCTACTGATGAATTATTTTTTCACTTTGTTCCCCTTTTTTCTCCTTTCTGTCTGCACATGGTAGGACTTTTTACCATCTTATTTTAAAAGAATAATTTAGTTCTAACATATTCTCTTTTGATTTAAGCTTTCTCTTTCCATTCATCTCTACCTTTCTTCCCCATCTAACCTTTATCTATTTCTACCTTACTTTTCAAGAAAGACTGTGTGATCAAAACATAGCTTTTCCTCTCACACTATTTCTGATGTGCTATTTGATAGCCTTGTCCCTTTTGAAACCTGCATGCTGATGTAGACATCCTCCAATATACTATATACACATTAAATTTCCATGAGGTCATTTTTGTAGGAAGAATTATTAAAAGCTTTGCTTATTTTCAGTGACATCTTGCTGTTCTGGACGTTTGATGGGACCCACCAGAGCAACGAGATTACTGAATGGCAGAAGATTTTCTCAGTACAAAGGAACCATGTCAAATTAAATACACATTATTTACAAGAAAGATTTTCTTTGTTGCTCAGAGCTAACAATTTCACACATCTACAAAGTTCCCATTCCTACATTATCAGCAAATGCATTTGAGATATATGAGTGATTAGAGCTTGAATAACAGTTTGTCGTAAACAAAGATGTTTTGTACGCACAGTTGATGACAAGTTCTCAAAGAAATAAAACACTAGATATGCTAGACAGGCACAGAGGATACAATCACCTAACATTTTCTCGAGAATCAGCTGAAGAGTAGGACTTCATCCTGGAATTGGCAAGGTTCCTAGGATTAGGATACACAGACCAAACTGGTAGAGGAAATAATGTGGAAGAGAATTTTCTGCAGATATGACTGACTTCCTAAGCCTAACATTTAATTAAGTTTGGTATGTAATATCCTCTAGCAATGAAAATGGTGAATTGTTTTGGAAAATGTCTGTGTTTTCACAGTATGGCATTTCTCTTTCTGTTGCACTAAATGACACAGTGATACCTTGCTTTACACTGGCCCAGGACGGCAAAATTACTGTCTCACTCTATGGGGAGCTGTTAGTAAGGAACTGTTTTGTGGGCATCTAACTTATTTCATGTTAACAGTACATGTTTTCTAGCTCCTTAGAAATTAGGGATATTGTAAGTGGTCTCAGGAGACAGGTATTAGACTAAAAGCAAGGGCAGGAGCACCACCTCCTATTTGGTGTTATATTTCAAAGCCTGTAATTAAACTGTTTTAACATGTGGCCTTTTAAAGCTGAAATTAGATCACACCAAAATCTGACTTTCCCGGGACTCAGCTTCCTAATAGCTTCTTTTCATGCTATTTCTTTTTCTGCCACATTACACAATGGCATGTTTTGATACAGAAACCAATAGGACTTCAACTTTTTGCCTGGGTCTTAAGTATTTTCTCTTACAACTGAATACAGAATCTAGAGATTATTTCAATTTAACACAAGGTTTCTTTTGGGAAGAGAGGGAAAAGGGTATGAATGTTTCTTTGATCACTCTTCCTCATGTGCATTTTTAGCAAGGCAGACTCTTGAAAACCTATTTAGAATCAAATTTAGTGTTTAAAGTAATGTACCAGGAAAATGCTAGGGTTTTCATCATATGCTAAGCTTTAACAGACCTAAACCCCTATGATGGTACTGTGACAAGCCCAAATACGGTTGGGGAATATGATGCAAACTCCCTCTCCCTCATTTGATTTTGTCTGCACAAACATAATCCTGGCTTCTGGCCACATAGGGATCCAGGAAGGGCCATGAGGCAGGGCCACAGCAGGAGTTTTTAAACTTTTTTTACACAAAACACTGTGTAATAATATGAAGCTTGTATCCATGCTACTAACAAAAGTAAAAATGCCAAAACTCGCCAGGTTTTTTAAAAGTACTGCATAAATACATTACATGAGTGGATGAAGTGTCTATGGTTAAAGGGGGTGCTGTGCAGTCATCCTTTGTCATGTGTCCACACCCAGAGGAAGCCACAAACAAATTAGATTTTGCCCCAAACTCAGTAAGTTTTTGCTCTTTATCAGCTCTGTCCCCTTGTGCTTATGTCTTTAATCCACTTTTTTTGGTCAACATCTGCTCCTGGACCTGTGCGAGACACCACTAATAATATGTTAAGATAGATGTTTAGGGGGAGTTAAGTTTGCAACTTTGATGCAGTTTTGCCTCTTATTGCTCTCCCAGGACTACAAATTACAATGTAAGATAACTCATGACTAAGTCTTGGCAGGTATGCTATTCTAATATTTTCCTGACTTCCAAGGAGATGCTATCAGTTCCTAACAGCACTATAAGCAGATGGTTAATTGTTACAAAGCTGCATACTGTTAATTTTGAAACTTGCATATGCTACCATTTTCAGGGTAACATATGGCTTAAAGGAATCATAAAGCATTTATAATAATGTAAGGACAAGAGCAGCAAAAAAAAAAAAATTCTTAAAATGCGTTGGGCTATTGTGAGTCACATTTTTGCTTTTTGTGGCCCAGCTTTTCTAAGATGTTAAAGCAGAATGAACCTTTTGAGCAAATTAACGCAGTCCCATAGGCTGCTATGAGGTGCTCCTGAATATTTAAAGAGCTGTCATTATCCTGCTACAAATTTGTCATGTTCTCTTCTGAGAGAAACGCGACACCAATGTACAATTACTCATTTCTTCATTTAAAATTCTGTTTTGTGTTTTAATACTGTAAAGCCTACCTTTTAAGATTATCTAACACTGTAATTTAACATCCTAAACCAAATCGTTAGAAAGGTAAGATTATTTTTTTCCTCTGGCCATGCTACCATTGGCATGTTAAAAAAATTCATTTGTAAGCTGTCCAAACTTCTGACACTACATCTTCAAGAATTGCATATTGTTTTCCTTATTTCCAGTAATTTTTTTACTAATTGAATGCTAATGATGGATAGAATGGCTTGATAAACCCAATGGGTAAAGCTCATTGTTGGGTCAATATTTACAATCCTTCAATTCATATTAATAACCTCAGATTTTCTTTACCTCTGAGCTTGGTGTTTCAGTCTACCAGTTTAATTCTAATTCCTCAGAACTATAACAACCCATGCTAACAATTTCACTGCCAAAGTATTTTAGTAACAGTGGAAATGCTCCACTTTGGTTTTCCAAGAATTATTCCATGCTATAATTTTATATTTTAAATTCTAAACTCAGCACACAAACATATATTTGTTGTATTTATGTTACAGCTGAAGTTATGAGTACTTTCCAAGCTTAATTAAAATCGATGGCAAACAATTTACAGTAGAAAATTATTACATTCCAATAAAAAAGAGATAGTCCTATACAAATTGGTATTGTATAGGACTCTGATAAAATTTTCTTACAGTATGAGAGGAGTAGAATAGAAATTGAATTTTGAAGCATCTCTGATGTTATGCCTAGCCTACTAGCAAGAGATGTTCAGGACTGCCTGAGTACAATGTAAGTTATATCAAGAGGTTTTCTTTTCATAGAATTATAACCTCTCATGCTGAGCATGGGAGGTTATGATGATGAATGACATATCATTCATCATTTTTTTTTTGTCAGATCCTGTAAATACATTACTACATGTTATAGCCTGCCTATATACACAGTAATGATGTTAACCTACAATGAGATTATTTACCGTAGGACTTGAGCTTTTAAAATGGCTATTTCTCCTCAGTGAATGGAAACAAATGAGGCTTCATAAAGAGCATATTTTTGAATTGCACAAAATGATATGGAACTTCGTTGGATTGTATCATACCAATATAATAAAACAAAACAATCCCCCAAGGAGAAAAAAGCAGCGCTCACAGCTGCTGTTTCTTTGGTGATACACTCAAACTTCTCTTTGTTCTTTGATATATATATCTTCATAGAATAAAAAACACCAAAAAATGCTATTTGACTTCCGAACAGAAGTATCTGTTGTATAATATATATGTAAAAAGATGCTGAATTACTTATCTGACCTTATCCACACTAGCAAAGGACACGATAGGTGTTGATTTCTTTTTTTAAACAAAGACACTTCTTAAAAATACACATCTTTGAAAAAATGCAAAAGAAAACAAATTTGCAACTGATAAAGAGAGTTGCGTTTGGAAGGCTTCCATTGGAGGGATAGGTAGGCGGGGAGAACAGTTAGTTTTTACCAAAGAAGAAAAAATGTATGTGTCTACCCAAGAAGAAATTCGATGAAACCAAATATTTATGTAAGGAACAGAGGTGGAGGATAATTCTTAGAGGTATTTAGAAGTGAGTAAAAAGGGGGGAAAATATTTCATCCTGTCTCAATGCTTGAATCAGTTGCTTGGTACAGATATAGCTTGCAACACTGAGAAAAGATACTACTATATAAGTAAGCAGCTGGCTTGTGTTTTTCCTCCTTGCACACACCTGCTGTCCTCATGTCCTTGCTGGATTTGCATTTCCATCCCTTTAGAATAAATGCTTGGACATTTTATGTATAGAATCTAACCTGTGTGATGACTTCTATTGCCAAGTCCTTGGATCCCAAAGTATTCATTAGGAATGTGATGGAAATCCCCCTTGAATGATGAACTTAAAAGATCTGCTCTTGAAGCACCATTAATCTTTCTAGGCATAGAAATCAGTGTACTGTCACCATCCATTCACTATGACAGGTAAAATGAGTTTTTCTCCCAGACTTATGGAAAACAAAAATGGTTTTAGAAAATGCGCTGTGGTCATGATTCTGATGAAGAAAGGGAGCATAATTCATATGTTGTCTAAAGAAGGCTCAGTGAACTATTCCTTCAGATTTTATTCTGTGCTCATCTTCATGAACCTCCTTCTATTCTCAGCACACTCAGAAGAACAACTAATTTCTTGGAAGGAAAAGCCACTGGTGTCTGTATCCTGGCAATGTAAAGTCAAATAATGACCAGTGGGACTTGGAGACTGTTGACTGGACTGTAAAAATAAGAAGATATTTCCTCAAAAATTTAAATCAAGACTGATGTTAGCTAGAATAGCTCATAAATCATTTTCCTCTTTCTTCTTGACAGTGAGTGTCAGAGATATTAAGAGACAGAATACATCTATCCAAGACAGAAAAATAAGTTTCAGAGAATATGCCCTGTTGATTAGTTACAGCTGCCATTAATATAAGTCTATCTGTTTTCAGTTGATTTTTCTCTTCTTTAAAAACAAACAGAAAAGATGTGTATCTACTATAAATGCAAAAAAAAAAAAAAAAACCAACCCAAAACCCTACCATACATCATTCTTGTTCTTTTTTTAGGGACATTTCTAACAATTCAAATAAATTATTGATTCTAAAGTGAAGTAGGAAAAAGGAAAAGAAGGAAAATAAAAATGGCAAAATAAGAAGGACAAAAAAGACATTTAACTATTTACGATTCACTGTACTAAAAGAAGCTCTTGAACATCCTACAATGTTGCCCCCTGGCCACATTAGTGGGCCACGCATTAGTGACTACTACAAATAAAAGTAACCGATTCCTCGATGAATTTCCTTCAGTTACAAATAATCACAGGCTTATCAAAAGGTGTAGCTGAAATAAAAAATAAACGTAAGCAGAAACATACTTCAGCTCTTTTTCTCTATTTCTTCCTACTTTCTTACTCCTAAAATGGTCTGTGAAACAAACAAAAAATCATGGTATATTTTTTTAGACTAAGCAGTGTTAGCTTTCTTCTATTCTCATCCCAGAGCACCTATGTTAAGCCCCTGTATTTAGTGTAGGGTCTGTGCAAGAGACCGCTGCTATTTTGGGATGTGTGTGACACGAATGTCCTCTGATTCTTGATTCTACAGACGCATTCAGATGTAAATAGAAGTCCCCTTTCAAAGAATCAATGGAGAGTTCCAAAGGCACTCCTGGTTTCTCCTTCCCCAGAACATTTGATGCTGTCTCCACCTCCCACCGCTTCCAGCTGTGTGGCCCTGCTGCAGCTGCAGCTCTCTGTCCTCTGACCTGGGCTGACTCAGTTGTTCGTTTAGCGGCACTGTAGTCCAGAACACCGGAATAACTTCAGCTGAAAATAAGTATAATCTCCACTGCAAAGACCTGCTGTTTAGCCTGGAGTTATTTCAGTGATGGTAACAAATCAATAATAATTGTCTACATAATTATTTGGTAGACGTAGGAAACAGAGTTACAGAATACAGCCTGCAATAAGGTAGCTGCTGTAGGCAGCATTCCTTGGTGAATAGGTAAAAGGAGGACTCAGCACAGCCAAACACCACGTCTACAATTATTTTCATAAAAAATTGTGTGTCTTCTGCAAATATAAATTTTCCAATAATTTCTCAGGAATTTAAAAGAGCACAATTTCTATAGCTGTTCAAGTAACACATTTAATAACACATTTTATAAACTTGCACCTGCCCCCCCACCCCAGCTGCAGAATATTTGAAGAGTGGGATTTTTAATAATTTTCAAATTAAAAACCAAGCCCCTAACTTTTTAATGGACTTCAAAAATCCGTAAGATAGGACTGCAACTTGCTATCATATTTTGCTCCCATTTCCATCTGGATCCAGAACACACTAACTCATGTAGTATTAAAAGAGCTATGTCTACCGCTATCATGCCTAGTGCAAAGTAACATTGCATAATAAGTTGAGATTCATTTAAGGATCTATTAGATTTAAAGCCAAGCACATACCATTTCAATTCAATAATAATGAAAAACAAAGACAGCAATATTTTAGTGCATGACACAGTCTTGCTAAGATAAATGTCTGCCATATAAAAACGCCTGATGTCAGTACATGCTTATATATAACATGAGACTGCCAGAGCTAAAAGCTTTTTATTATGTGTTTATAAAAAAACAGCACAAGATAAACTAGGTACATTTATTGTCACAGAAATCCAGATACCTAAAGTTAAAGTGAAATAATAAGAAAATATAAAAATGTAAAAAAACCTATACTAGACAGGAGCATCAATCCAGAGAATAGAGAAAAATTCATAATTCTGTAGTTGCAGAGACAGCTATATATATAAGGAAAAAATGACGAATGTAGTTAAAGCCTAGTCTTATTTAAACTTCATGATGCCATCTCATGTGGAGCTCAAAGAGTGATAAAATGAATAAATAAAAAAACATAAGCTAGAAACTGCCTTGAGAAACAATATGTAGACCTTCAGTCAGTGCTTGGGATGAAGACAGGAAATGGCATACAATATACCATACCAAAAATGAACCCAAGGAATAACAGCATTGTTACACCTGGTGGCAATATTTGAGTTTTAAATGGAACATGTCGTACTTCAGACATACTCCTACAATAGCACACTGCATTATTTCATTTGAGAATATATCCGACTATCAGTTTGATGCTCTTCAGTCCTTATTTTCTGAACTATGTTGGCTGTGGGAGAATTTAGAGTGGAAACACCACTTCAGTAAACACTGTTGCTAAAAAATAACCTTCTTAAAGATTCTCAACCTGACAGACGGAATCACTGTGAATAACCACTTGAAGAACAAAAAAAATTATGAGCTAGGAAGGTGGGTGGCTTACCAGTAGCAAAGATCGTTTTCTTGTGCATAATTATTTATCAATAGTTAGAAGAACTAAGTTTTGTTCTCAAGCTGTTGCATCAGTTTTGAATATATGCCTCTTTCACCATGTTAAACTAATAAATTTTTGTATGATTGAGTGGCAAAACTATTGCAACTTTAACAGCTGAAATTAAGCATTTCAAACTTAGCATGATACTTTTCAGAGAGACTACTAATTTTATATTTTAGGAGATGGTTTTTGCTGATTTTTTTTTCCATCAATATGAAAAAGGTAAAACTTATTTATTAATGACTAGCTATAACTTTTAAAGAAGACATCAGATTTGAGAGAAATTTTTATACAAGACCTCAATCATAATACGTAAAAAAGCAATAAGATGAAATTTATGAAGAAAGAAGTTGCTCTGATTGTTTCACAATTCTGAGTCAATACTTGTATTCATCAGCTTCAAAACAAAGGAAGTATATGGATTTGATACAATAAGATCTGAACGCTTTTTAGAAAAAAATAAATGTAACATATTTACTTGACATTTAAAGATGAAGTTTTTTAATATGCTTTTTTCTTCATATTTAGAAACATTAGGATTTGGGGAAGAAAACAGGGGCTAATTAAACATATGAAATATTATTGTTTCTTTCCAATTCACAGCTAAAGTTTCAAATCAGTTCTTTTTCCCCAGAGAAAAAGGTTTGTTAGTAGCTTGTCTAAAAATTCTAAAAATCAGTAATAGGTAAAGACTAGCTTACATATTCTCTCTGTGCACACATTACAGTGATCCGTGGCTTTCTGTGGGCTAGAAAGACAGTGCAAAATAATTATGAAGGAAATAAAGAGAGCTATCCACATCCCCTGTGACTGCTTTTTGAGTGAAACTATTTTATGTCACTAGGATCCGGATTAAGATTTGCGATTACAACAAATAGCATCTTCTCCTCATCAAAAGCCACTGTACATAAGTCCTCATGTGGAATCCTGGGTTCAGCTTTGGGTTCTGTACTTAAAGAAGGGCATTAGAGCAAGGGTTAATTTTGTAAAGCAATGATACACACTGGAAATCTAGAAATTACTAGGTATAAAAAGCAATGAATGAACTGGGATTATTTACCTTAAGAAAGAGAAAACTGAGACGCAAGAGCATTGGACACAGTCATCAAGTGTCTAAGGAGGTGCCAGAAAGCAATAACTCTGCCTGGGACACTTGGACACGGACTTACACTTCAAAAAGGCAGACTTAGATTAGGATAAAGTCTACCAATAACGATGGTGCACCACTGGAGTATATTGCTTGGAAAGGTCATGGAAGTCAGTGGAGATTTTTATAAAAATGTGGGAGCTAAATTTCTGTCAGGGGTGACACAGGCATAACTGACCTGCTTTGATAGGGGTATGGATTAAATGAAGTCTCCAATTCCCTTCTAGCCCTCTTTTTCTGTGGCTATAAGAATCAGACTGGTTTATTCTCTACAGAGACTGTGCATTCAGCCATAGGAAGGTAAGAGAGAGTGTGCCTGTTGTTGGGACCCCCTCAAGTGCAGGAGCCCACCAGGCAGCACAGTCCCAGATGCCCGTGCAGAGCTGCGACCTCCCTCCTGCTCCAAGTCTCCCAACAGCTGGCACGTGGCAGGTCAAGAGGCTGTCTGCATGGGGCTAGAGGTCTCACACAGCAAGGAAAAATCAACACTTGCACTTAACAAGTAAATGGGACTTGCCCACCCCAGAGCTGCCTGTTTAGCAGGATTTCTTAAACATCAGGTGATCGCTCCCTTGGCTGATAAAAATGAACAAATATCAGAGCTCTGTGATATCACATCTGTTGTCATTAGCTCAGAATACTTCCTGTACCCGTGAGCTAGAAACAACACGTTTACAAGTTCAGGGGCTGAGCAAACCTGCCATCGCAGAAGCATTTCGTTTCTCTGCACCTGAATTATGAAGCCTTCTGCACAACGGCATACTCAAATGTTAGCTATGAACACTAGCTTTGCTGAAAATGGTATAAGACTAACACAAAAGGGGGGGGGGGAACATTATTTTAGCTTTATATTTATTGTTATGACTAAACTTGCTTTTGCAGAGAGCAAAATGGCTGCACGTTGAGTCAACTCTCCTGGCAAGCTATGGACACCTTGTGCTACCATGCTGGCTGCACAAAATGGATGGCTTTCAGGGGACTATAGGGAGCTTTGCTTCACCGGAGCAGTGACAGCATTAGCTTGCAGGGGGACATGGGCACACTGTTTCGAAATTCTGCAGCCTGATGTGCAGCTCTCCCTTCAGAGGAAGGTGCTGGCTGCTGCTCCAGCTCCTGTGGAAGAGCAATTGCCTTGCTCCATCCTTGAATCTTCAAAGAGATAATAAGAAAATCCTATTTTTGTTAAGCAATATGCTAGGTTTTCCTTCCCAGCATACCACAGAAATAGAGGGTGCCAAAATGTGATTCATTGTCATTTCTGACCTTCAAGTATCAGTTTTGTTGTTAGGACTGACATGTTAATTACGGCCACGTAAAAAGCAGGATACTCAAACTTGGCTGTATCACAGCAGGAGCCAGGACCATCACACTGCATGTTTCCTTGCTGTTATGTGCAGTTCTCTACACACATGATGTCAAGGAATTATACTCCACTGTAGCCCATTTCTAATCACAGGAAATAATGTATCTACAGAAGGCTTACTCTATTTTCACCCTGAAAAACTACAAATCGAACCACCAACCCCAACCAACCCCTTGCTCAGCGATACAGCATTAGTGCAACTTAGCTAGAAGGGTGGAAAGGAGCAATCTCTCCTTTACCTCTGACTGCCCCCCAGGGCCCTCTCCCCTGCCTCAGTAACCTCACCGGCCCCCCTTTTCTTCACTTTGATGCCAGGATTATTTGCCAATATGAGGGTGAAAGTGCCAGACCACCAGGCTCCTGAGAATAGACAGCAGCGGGACAGTACCACAAGTGATGGATTGCCTAAAGATGTAAATTTTCGTTTTCAAGATACAGCATTTTTTAAGGGATGGTGGTTTTCTGAGGATCATGGGAATGCACAGCCTTGCTTTCGGAGGTCAGGAGAGCCCTTATTGTTTATCTTCAACAACCTGCCACTGAGAACACTTTTAACTGTGAGTCCTGAGAGGATCATACGGTGGTTTACAAGTAGTGGATGCTTTTTCCCTCCTGTCCCCTCCCTTGCTGAATAGCAACAAATGCTCATGGGGTTCAAAATCCTGAACTAGTGGTCTTTACTTCCAGCAACAGAAATAGAGCTGCCTCTCCTGCCTATGGCAGTTTAATACAAAGTGCTTGTGAGTACAAATACGGAAGTTCGACTTTGCCACCTTAAAATGGATCAGTCTTTCAAAGCAGTGATCCGTGAAAACCCCACAGCGAGCAATGGGCGTGGAGAGAGAGGGAGGGAGAATTCTTCTGACTCGGAGACTGAGGAGCTAAAAGCAAAATATTGCTGGGAAGAATAGGCACTGAACAGAAAGGTATGCTGTTTTATGTAGATAAGACTGTCTGTAAAGCAACCAAATACCTCCTTATTTACTAGGGAGACAAAGACAAACCTCATTCACCCGGGGGGCGGGATATTTGAAAGCTACACCCATTATTCAAACATTCATGTCTGGTTTCTTATTGTTTTCAGTTCCCATTTATCTATTGTTGCAAGGTGTCATAAATTATTACTAAAATTTTTAAAACCATGAAAAGAAGGATGTTTTCTGAAAAAAGGTGGAAGCTATTTTGGGAGCTTTCCAATAGTTTTAAATTGCATGCGAATTTTTGTATTTAAAATCCCTGTGTACCTATTTCTCATACTGATTTTGCTGGTAACAGGTGGTCTTTCATTTTACACCCTGTTATTTCCCAGTTCTATGTCCCCCACACACTCAGAACAGAGTTCTCAGCCCACTCATATAGTGCCACTGATGGCAGTGAAGTCAGCCCTTTTTTACCCAATGTAAGCAGAATCAGGCCTTCAGCCTACGGAACCAAAAGCTCTTCAGCTCACATACAGAGAAACCACAAGCAGCCAAAGACTGAGCTCCAGGAGTTCGATCTCCTGGGACAAATCCAGTTCTTATAGCATCTTTTAGTCAAAAGACTACCCTATAATCCTGTACTACTGCATTATTCAAACATAACTGATGAAAATAGTTAGGAGCTGAAGTACTCAGTTACCAAATCTCCTCATGCCATAGGATAAAAAATGAAGGGAAAAAATCATGAAAGGATAAAAAGAAGTATGCAGCACTTTTAAGGAACAGCCCGCAGGAGAAGCTGAGAGCAGTCCTTTGCCATTAAATCAACATATCCAACCAGATCAGTAATTAACAATATTGGCACTAATCTCCAGTAGCATGGCAGCATGCTGATACCAGTTGGGATTCCTGTGATCATTATTGCAGAAGGAAGGAAGGAGGACTGGAATTTGGACAGATGGGGGAAATGGGAGGAAATAAGTGTTTTTGAGAGAGAGAAAATAAAGTTTATGGGCTAGAAAAAGTGTCAGGTTTTGAACTGAACTAGTTCAAATTTTGAGCTTTGGTTCCAAAGGTACTGCTTCTCAAGCATACCACTATTTAAAAATGGAAGAGAAAATGCACTTTATTTCATAGTTTGAAAATAACTGACCATTTTAAAACAGAGGGAAACTATTGCTTATGAACAGCATGTTTAAATCTAAAAAGCAGCTAGGGCATAGTTGGAGTAGGTCTTAAAATATTCTGATCCTTCATTTTCAATTAACCCAAATGACTACTTTCTGTATCAAGTGTAATAATCCTTCTGGTTGCTCATAAGAGAAAAATGAGCATGTATTAGGTTGAAAGAGGCTGTGGGTGAGAAACCTTATGAAATACAAGACCCAACTACACCTTCAACAGAAGCCTGTGGAAAATTGAATGGTTGGTGATCAGGTGTGGTAAAAGTGAATTAAGAAGTTGTATACAATTTCCCAGTGATATTTTTTGGGGGGAGTCTAATCTATTGGCTTTTCATAGCACTTTCCCTTAAGCACTGCTGAAATAGCCTTCACATAATACTGGAAACTTCACCCAAAAGAATGCATTGGAAAAAGGATTCTGCAGATGTCTTGAGAGTAGAGAGGAAACAGCCACTGAGAACGGAGCCCATTTCCTGACATTTTTCAGAGGTATTGTGCTCTAGCCATCCTCTCCTCTGAGCAAGGTGAAACTTTCGTGCAGCTGCTTAGTTATTTGGGTTAGTAAAAATTAAAAATTATTCAGAAGTCCAATGAGACTGAGCAGCAGGGAAATAAAATGAAATGAAATGTTGAAAAATACAAAGCAATGTTTTGGGGAAAAAAATCCAATGCATAATAATGGACTTTGAATTAACTTAAAATGCTCAGGAAGGAGATATTGCTCTTGTAAGAGCTAGTTCTACAAAAACTTCAGTAGAGCATTTTGAGTACTAGGAATTGCTAAGGAAAAATTGGAGAGGAAAGCTGAAGACATCATTCTGCTAGCATGTAAATGCAACTACATTTAAAAAACTGTCGGCAATTGTAGTGTTTAAACCAGCTCATGAAGGTCATGGAAGAATTAGAAAAGACACCGAGAAAGATGGGGAATATGATCTGAGGAATGTAATGGCATCTGTACAAGGAGAAATTAAATACAGAGTACTGCTAAAGCTGCATTTTCCCACACTGGAAAAGAGATTAAAACAAACAGATAGAATACTAGCTTATCATAAATGGCATGGGAAATACAAATACAGATCTGTTTCTGATAATATGAAAACAATGAGTCATGAAATGAAATTATCAGGTGAGAGACTGGAAACAAAAGGACCTATCTTTCACATGCAGCATATTTATACCGTGAAGCTCACTCTATGATGACATTATGGACATTCAGGAAAAAAAAAAAAAAAGGAAAGCCATTTTTGAAAAAAAATATAGCCTAAATCATAGATGAAACGATCCATTAAAATGTTAGCAGTATAAAGATACCTCCTGCAATTCAGCAAGTTTTCGAGTCACAGACTGAGGAAAGCTGCTCTCAAACACTTGCTCTATTTGTAAACTGTTGTCTAGGTAAATGATACTTTTGCTAGACAGAAAATGCAAATCTGGCTATTTGGTTTGACTCAGTGTATCATTCTATGTTTTTATGCCCAATCAGTATTTCTAATTCTTGTATTAAGAAAAGGAAGTGAAAAAATAAATCAGATTTCCAGCTGTATCTCCCAGACGGATGTACTTTCACCAGCTTAGAAGCCAGTATTAGAAACTGTCTGGACTAAGAGAAGCAATGAATCAAGTTAACCAGCACAACTCTGTAGGTTGTCAGTCATAAACTATGGTCAAACTACTGATATACTCTATACACAGTATATAGATATACACCCTAGAGATATCCTTCATAGAACTGGGCCATAAACAGACCTTTTCCAAGTCACTCTGCGAGTGTTCTGCATGATGTAAAGAACACCTTGACATGAGCAGCATTTATAGCCTCACTGAAAAGAAAGAGATGATTTATATCTCCACTCTTTGAAAAAAACCAGTTCGGACTCATTTTAGAGAAATATGTGAAATCACCTGTAGTTATTCTTATCCCTGGCCGAATACTACCTGTATTCAGCCTTTCAAACTCTGCATATAAATAACTAGCACAGATCACTGTCTATCCCTTTCACATAGAAGACTTAGAATATTATTTAAAATAAAGTACAGCCTTTGAAATACAGTCTACAGAAAAAAAGCATAGGACATTCTTTTTTATTAAGAAAAGGTTTAAAAAATGTCATCAAGAGGATAAAATATGAAAAGGATATGTGCAGAGAAATAAGACCTTTCATTTACCTCTTAAACTATTTTGTTAATTGCTTTCCCTCACAAGGTGTGTCTTGGGAAAATGAAACTTAATAAGGGGGAAGAATAAAAATTAAGCATGTAAAAATGAACAATGGTTTGGATTACTGTATAAAGGCCTTTGGAAGTACAGAAAATTGGAGGTGATGAACAAAAATAAAAAGATTAGAAAAATCAGACCAGGAAGACTTAGAATAGAACTTGTACCTCCAGTCTTTCTTCTTCACTCACAGCCATACAAAAGAATTTTATAAAAAACCATTTCTGTCTATATAAGAAACTATTTATCTTTTAATGCCAAAAGTATGCATATTTTTGGCAAATTGTTGTCTGTTAATTGATCTAAAACTAAATTAAAACCATTCTTGCTCTGTGATACCCCAAAGAGAACATCATGAACACTTCATTGTCTGAGGATTTTAAAGACAGTGCCATCGCATTTCCTTTGAGCCCCAGTCCCCCACCTTAGGAGTAAGTTTCATAGCTTCACTTCCGTGATTTGAAATGCAATGGATACAAAAGAACAATGCTTACTGCAATCATAGTTCACCGCAATCGCGTCATATTAAAGGAAAGGGAAGAAAGATTTAAGACTACTGAAGAGAAATGGATTCAGCAAATCACATTAGAAATGAAAAATAAGTTTAGTGAAATTTCTCATTTTCTGAAATAGTCTTCAAATATTTATGTCTAAAAGAAGGTATAATGTGCAGGTTTTTGATGACAGAGTAGCAGTGCTCAAGATCTGTTTATTTGCAATGTATGTGCTATTCAAGTACTGTTACTCTCTAGTAAGGGACTAAATTTTGCACTTGTGTGACAGCACAGGCTTGAGCAACCAAATAAAATAAAAAAATGATTAATATGAACCATAAAAGATGAGAAAATGAAAGCTGAATACTGAGAAGGAGATAAATACAGTTTTGGTAACCCATTATAAAAAGCATTTACCACATTAGTCTTCCAAAAATCAAGATCAGAAAACTTTTGAAAATAATCAAAGACAGCTCAGAACTCAAAGAATTACACAAAGCTGAGAGAACTCAGTATTTTTGTTAAAAAGATATTAATATAAAAAATTCTAATCCTCTAAAATGTATTCAGTCAAACTAATTACACACTTTTGTGGAAACACTGTCTACTGGGAGTATATCATTCAGCAAAGTTTGACATTCCTGTAGGCTGTACTTTCACTGTGATTCTCTTCTAAGTATGTGGGAGCCTCAGGCACCATAAAAATATAATGAAAAAAAATACTAAACAGCAGAAATCATATTAGAACAAACTTTCCTATATTTTATCATGTTGTTACTAGCATATGTAAAATAATGTTACAGGCATATACTTTATGTCTAAATCCAGCAGAATTTTTTAGATTGATAATAAATTCAGTTATCACTCATTCTATCAGAATACAGAGTAATTCCCACATGTGCAATTACTAGCAAATTTTGCACACTCAAGACTCATCATATGGAATGAGAAATATCTCTTTTGTAAAAAACTAGGATAATCCCCAAAATATGCTTCAGAAGAAAACTCTTAACTCAAAAAAGTTTTTCAGGGTAAACACAGAAGGCACAACAGGCATTTGCTGCTGTCTCTCACATCTGCCTGCTTCTACCCTTGTGAAGAGCAGCTGTGGGAGACCAGCATGTCCCTGCTCACCAGATCTAATCCCACCAGCCTTTGATCACCTCTGCCTACTTGCAAGACCAAGGTAAATCTCCATTGCTTTCTACTTCTTTATGCAAGATAAAACCAGCACAGAAACAAGTGACTGAGCAACATTCATTTTTAGTACACTATAGAGAGCTCTGCTTAGTAAATCCTGTTCAAGTCTTGTTTAATGTCTTTATTGAGGATCTGGATGAGGGGATCGAGTGCACCCTCAGTCAGTTTGCAGACAACACCAAATTAAGTGGGAGTGCTGATCTGCTTGAGGGTAGGAAGGCTCTGCAGAGAGATCTGGACAGGCTGGATCGATGGGCTGAGGCCAGTGGGATGAAGTTCAATGAGTCCAAGTGCCGGGTCCTGCACTTGGGTCACAACAACCCCAGGCAGCGCTACAGGCTTGGGGAAGAGTGGCTGGAAAGCTGCCTGGCAGAAAAGGAGCTGGGTGTGTTGGTGGACAACCAGTTGAATATGAGCCAGAAGTGTGCCCAGGTGGCCAAGAAAGCCAATGGCATCTTGGCCTGTATCAGGAATAGTGTGGCCAGCAGGAGCAGGGAAGTGATTGTGCCCCTGTACTCAGCACTGGTGAGGTGGCAGCTTGAGTACTGTGTTCAGTTTCGGGCACCGCAGTATCGGAGGGACATTGAGGTGCTGGAGCGTGTCCAGAGAAGGGCAACGAAGCTGGTGAGGGGTCTGGGGAACGAGTCTGATGAGGAGCGGCTGAGGGAACTGGGATTGTTTAGACTGGGGAAAAGGAGACTGAGAGGAGACCTTATTCTCTACAACTTCCTGAAAGAAGGTTGTAGAGAGGTGGGGGTTGGTCTCTTTTCCCAAGTTACAAGCAATAGGGCAAGAGAAAACATCCTCAAGTTACACCACGGGAGGTTTAGGTTGGATATTAGGAAAAACTTCTTAATGGAAAGGGTTGTCAAGGATTGGAACAGGTTTCCCACAGAGGTGGTGGAATTGCCATCCCTGGAGGTATTTAAAAGATGGGTAGATGGGGTGCTGAGGGAATTGGTTTAGGGATGGTTTTGGCAGTCTTAGCTTTATGGTTGGACTTGATGAACTCAAAGGTCTCTTCCAACCCAAGTGGTTTTATGATTCTGTGATTCAATTGTACCTATGCAGACCCACAGCCAGCAACAGGGATACACAGTCACCCCAGAGGTCAGCACTTGAAGAGGACCAAGTTGCTGAGGTATAATTAGAGGTGTAATTATACCATCACTGATGGTAGAATTTGGTCAACAGAATTTTCTATGAGTGATGGTGTCTGAGAAATAAAAATACTCCTATTTGATTTACTCTGTGTTGAATTTGCAAGACTTCGTTACAAAAGCGGAACCACGGCCTCAACAACTTCAATGTCATGAAACAACCACATAAACCATCATATTTCACACCATAGCATGTACAGCCGCAAATTTGCTTTCTGAGATAATTCTCCTCTCACATCAGCTGTTAACCAACCCCTGTCAAACAGTACCTGGATGTGGTGCCAGCTAGGCAACTCAGTAATGAAACTTCTAGGCTGCGTATTTTATAAAGAACATTTACAGAGCTGTTCAAGATTACCAAGCCCATCAACAGAATGCGTTTTTCATTCCTGACTCTATTGCCACAAGAATTTCCCTACAGAATGAAAGTGCAAACTTGGAGTTGTAAAAGGCAGCAATGTCTTTAGAGACAAAATTTAAGACTTTCAAATCTGCATGCACAAACTTTTAAAAGAAACAACTTGGTTGCTTTCTGCCTATTTTTGACCCTATTGCAACGACTTACATTTCATGAATACAAAACTTAGGCCTATGTGATTCTTTGACAAACACATAGAACTTACTCTATCACTTGACAAAGTTATAGTGACTTTATCTGTTGAGTAGAAAACTTGAGTATCATCTTTGTTAAGGCAGAATGTTTTGACTGCTTTTTTAGAATATTTTCTGGCCAGCAAGAAAATGCAGGGCCCAACTGCTAGAATTATATTATAAAAAGTGCTGATAAACACTTCACAAACTTGATTTGGACAGCCAAGTGGAGTTAAATACTGCTATATTGGAGTACTTATGAAAAGCTTAGAAACAAAACAAAAGATGAGACATATGTTTAATATAGAGGGCATTTTCAGAGTTTTGCCAGAGCAAAGGCTGAGGAATCCTTGTCACCTGGCATCCATCAGGCTGTCTTAAGATAAATAAGGTACTGATGTATATAGTATACCAACTTTAAATAATGTTACATTTATTTCTTGCTTTCTGCTTTCACAAACGTCAGACATAGTATAATAATGGGGGTGTACTAGACAGAAGGAAATTTACTAAAGTTACAAACAGAAAACCAAAATCTATCAAAATTAGACATAACCTGATGATGATACCATCTGCTTGAAAGAATAAAGCCTTGTAATCCTGACCTATGTCACTACTTTTGCCTGAAGACCATGTCTAGATATAAGCTAGCTTCCCTTCAAAATTAGCGATTAATATTAATAAAATAGAGTTGAGTAGTGGACAATGCACATTTATAAAATATTTCTCCATTCATTTCAATTTAGTGTAACAGTAAAAACAGATTGGATGAACGGAATAGCAATAACTGATATTCAATTCAAAGAAGGCCTTATAATCATGGACAGCAGAGAGGTTATCCTAACTTTAAACCTACTTCCTACTTAGCACAGATGAGGTAACTTTGCTGTTAAAGGCAAAGCAAATTCAGAAAATGGAAGAAGACATTCAGATCCCTGATATTCTGTAGCGATAGATTTCTCAAAAAAATGATCATATATATTGAAGACATTTTTGCCATTCGGGGCTGCTTAGTTATCAAAATAAAAAGACAGTTTAGAAGATTTAATATAAGAAGGAACTGGGCAATACATTCTGGCAATTTCAAGTTCTCTACTCCTTAAATGCATTGTACTAATCTTTGGGGAAAATCTTGGTAGCACTGAGAATTGCAGAGGTGGGTGAATGAATAGTCTTCTTTAAACTTCTAAAGGCTTGATTTAAATTAGTCCTGAGACATCATGTCAAATGAGCGAGGAGAAACAAGTGGAGGCTTAGGTCCTGAAGCTGCTGAAGGTGTGTTGCAGAATACTAAAAACACTTGCACTGAAAACCTTTGCCTGCCTTAATATATGTTGACTGGCTACAATTTGCCTTAATCGTCTTTGGCCTTTGGTTGGTAAGAACTCTACTAATGCTATTGTAGTGCTACTTGGTTTCTTTAAGGTAATACAAATACCATATTTCTAAGCATAGACACAGAATGTGTATAATACTGTCTAAGTCACTGAAGGTGCAGTACAAGGAACTGACTTACAGCCACTGTACAATAATGTAAACCTGGGGATTTTTTGGCAAGTTTGGCGTGTGAATACTTTGGCTTAATTAATGGGAACTTGCTTGGAAGAACAATCACAAGTAAGAGAGTAGTTCAAGCTGAGCCACCCTTCAGGAAATACTAGAGTGTCACTACAGGACAATATAGGATCTTCTTTTTCAGTGTTTTTGTCTTCCCTCCAGCTAGCTGATAAAACTGAATTAAGACCAATAGCTCTGTAATGAAGCTTTAAAATGATGTCCCCAGCAGGTGACTTGAGGAGTAGATATCAGGGAGGAGGCTGACACATTCCTTGGTTCAGCATGTTTGAAGAAGCTACATCTGCCTAAATTGGAACGTCTACCTTAGAAAATGCGGACAGAAATTGGAGCATCATTTTATGCTTTTATTTTAGAAGCTTTTCCCGTATCTCGTTTAAGAAAACTAATGATTACTATACCACTATACTACTGACTGCACGTTTGCTAAGGGCTGGAGAGCCCTTTTCCACTCTCATTTGGACTAGCTAAAGAGTGTTGCAACCCTGAATGCTGATTAAGAATGGAAGAATTCTGTCATGGGATCCCAGCACAGTACAGTTCCAAGGCAGCTGAGGTTAGGGATAATACAAAAGTTTTGATCTAACTCCTTTATAAGAGGTACTGTCTTTTACATAGCATATGAAGGGTTTCACTTGAAAAGGCACCTACTGGAAATACTATTCTGCATAAGACAAAAATAGGAATGATAACTTCATTCACAGAGGCAAAGATTCTAGGGCACATTGAATGATTACACTATAGTTGTGCTCACCAGTTCCTATCAATCAGGAGAATCACAGCTTCTACAAATTGTCAACACTGGCTATCTTAACCAGCTCAGGGAATTATGCCTTTGAAAAAGTGTTTTAGCTACAGATGCACTTCCCTCTGCTAACTTCTGGGCACACAGTTTTGACCTGATAAATGCACGCAGCGTTTCTTATCACTGAAGACTCGAGTGATGATGTATGGTCTGAGTATCAGTTTGCGAAGATTTAGGGATCCTTTAATATGAAAGGCGTAGATTAACATCCAAGCAGCATGTAAATATTTTCACTCTCTCACACTCCAAACTTTCTGCTGGCATTTCTAAGTAGGGAGCTCATTCACTTGAGTAACACACAGTCCCACATATGCTGAAAGAACTGGACACTACAGTGCCACTCTAATCAGTTTCAATTGCACTTCATCATCAGTTTCAAGACACAGAAAAAAACAGGAAAAAATGGTTATAAGTTACTTCTAGGCACTCTGAGGCCAGGACATAGGTAGTGTCTATATAAATCCAGCCTCCACCGCCTCTTATTATTACTCCTAGACAGAGGAAGGAGATACCTACTTTGCCCTTATGTTCTTGTGAAAATGTTTTTTTTAAGATTATTTAATTTATTATTATTATTATTAATTATTTAGATAGGCTTCTCAAAGATCTTTTATCAAAAATGCAGATCAAAGATCTTGAGCTTTATCAAAAACGATCAGTAATTTACTTCATTCTGCATACCAAGCTGAGTCCTTTAGAGACACCAGCAGAATACTTCCACAATTTATGCATGCACAGTAAGGAGAAGTGGGGAAAAAACTGTTCTGTAGAAGTTCATGCATAACAGTCAAGATACAATAATTATCTTTGGTATGCAGAGTACATTTGGTTTTGCACATAACTTTTACCTCTTACATATTCATTAAACTGTTTGTATTAAATGTTGTTTTAAAATGAGTCCAGGCTAATTTTGCTGATAAAAAAATGATTACTAGCTCTCATTATTGTTTAATGTGGTTGGCTAATTACTTGTTATTTAGACTAAAAATGCTACCACTAATGTTCTGTTAATAGCCAGCACTCTTGGCTAGGCTTTTGGGAAGAAATCCATGTTTATATATGCACTTGGTTATATCTCTATTCCAAATGCCCTTGCAAATTATTGCTTTGTCTTGTTCGCCTTATTAAATATTTTCAGCTATAGAAATCTATGCTTATGTGCTGTGCCTCATGGTAAAACTGGGAGTCTCCTGTATCTACATGCAGTTGTATGGACTGCAGGTGAACAGTTTCCCAGTACAGATTCCTGACAGGCAAACACCAAGAAATGAAGTTTGTTCCCAGAAACAAGGTCGATTATATTTTAGTGAAACAACTTCCAGCAATCGGTGGCATTAGTTCAGCTCAGTTTTATGCCAACTCCTGCAAGCAGAAGTCTGGAAAAGGTCTGCTACAGAGAAAGTACTACCCTCCACCTGTGAGTAAATAGTTCTGAAAACAGAGAGTGGGCTTGGCTAAGCAGGTAGACAAAATGGCCCATTCTGTTGCTCTCACCATTATTTGCTTGCTGTTTTCTTATGTTCTCATGGAAAATTAAATAACATCACATTTTGATGAGCAAACAGGATTGTGAAGGATCATTGCAATGAATTTTGCCATTGCAATGAATTTTTTCATTGCAATTACATGAATTTTGTCATTTTGTCATGTCATAGGACATCTGTCCTTTGTCATTGCAATGAATTTAACATTTTTCCTGCAAAGCTACTTGACTTATTTCTGTTATAGTCATGAATAAGATGTTTTTTCAATAAATCAAATATTGTACCACTGTCGAACACAGCAAGTATGTAGAACAGCTGATTGTATAAGGTTTACCTGTTTTTAGAATGGAGTGTTAACATGTCACGTATGAAAAAGCAATAACAATGTTACCTTCTGGGAAGAATACATCAGAAAATAATCTGTATTTTTGAAAAAATGTAGTTACACGCACAGTTGGTGAATGCAAAATGATCCAGACCTTATACAGATAATAGCTTAGCTTATTTTTCTTTTGATCCGCTTTATAATTGAATGGTTATTTTCCACCAGTTCAAAGCAATCATGGGAATCTTTGGAGGTCAAAATTTAATAGTATTCTCTAGTAAAAATATTAACATATGTTATTCACAGAAATATTTTTTGAAAAGGGGTTTCTATATAACTGATCCTTGTTTAATCTTTTTACAGACTTTATTACTACAATGAAGAATATCTTTCATCTTTTAGAAACAATCTGATAGCACAGAGGTGATACATGCACAAGAAAAAATTATTTTATATAACGTATTACAGAGCTTTTAGTAGATCCACAGTAGTGATTTGGTCAACATAGAGAATTACTTTCAAGCTTGAACCAACACTTCAATTCTGAATATTGACAAACTCCAGGTGCGTAGAGATTCAGACTCATGCTTTAAACAAGAAAAAAAACGCAATACATCAAAACAAATGAAAAATTCACATTTACTATCACATTGAGGCTTGCTTTCTTAAGTCTGTGTGCTAACTTACATAATTGAACTGCAAAACTCTGCCATTGGCCACACGTTTCCGAGACAGAGTAAGTTCGATAATGTTATAGCAGGTTTCTTCTTTCAGCTCCGTACCATTTGCAAGGTGGTTGGATTTTTCTCACAAAAAAATTACCAAAGAATAGGGCAATCATTTTTTTAATGGGAAACTCTGAACACTTTTGGACTTTGCCTAACCACAGAAATTTGACTGAGATTAGCAGCAAATGTACTAATTTTTATACTGTACATAATTTTTAAGCAGTTACGTAATACAGCAAAGTTTCTGCTGTTGGACATTTTGGATAGGTTCACCCATAGTCATCTGAATATATATATGAGGTATTAAAATCATCATTCATGATTTTTCCTTTAAAGTGAGAGCCCAATGCTGAGCTCCTAAGGACAGATTTAGGAATACAAAAGAAATCATAGGATTTAAAAAAAATGAGGAATAATCAAGTTTGTACTTCCTTACCGCCTGGTACTTTGGAACGTTCCACTTGTGTGTTGATTCAGTATATGAAGATCCTGCAAAGCTTAGTTATGGCTATAATGACACTATTTCCTTGGAAGTAATCTTTTTAAACAATAGTTTTGAGAGTGCTTCTGTACCATGAAAATAAACACAAGCACTTTGAAACCTCACCATAAATTATGTATATGTCTCAGATGGATGTCAAACAGTCAACCAATCAGTTTAATTGAAAAACAAACAAAAAGCTAGTGAATGCCATTTTAAAAGTGCCTGCTTAATATAAAACTAAGTGATGCTAATAGGAATAAATATGTTTGTAGCATAGCAACTGAGGCTAATTTTCCTCAACATCTCTCTCTGTTGACAGGTCTCTTCAGTTTTGGATACTAGCTCTGGTTTTCAAGCTGAGAAAGGTAATTTTTGAAAATTGGCATATTGCTCCTTAGAAAACCTTAACTGCATTTAGTGATTTGCTCTGTTGTTTTGCTTTTCATGAATTGTCCACACTGCTCCCTCTCCTTGCTCTATCTTTAAAAATATGTTACTATAAATTAGTATGTGTCCGTGTGAATGGACAGACACCTGTGAATTGCTGTAAACTACATACAGGATAAAACTATAAAAATGTGATTTGATAAAAAAGACACTCCAGCTTAAAAACATTTTTTCCTCTGCAATAGTGAGTTCTTCAGATTTGTTTTTATGTTTAAAGATTCAGAATAAAAGAGAATTTCATCAGCATGAAATTAATCTCCTAAATTCAAAGAGAATATGAATTCACAGTAGCATGAAAAACAGATTTCAGTCTTAACGTTGCTAACAAAATGGACTGACTCATAGATATAATGTCATTTGGCCCTATAAATTCACAAAATCTGTGTGACACCTTTAAGTTGTAGGACCCCATTACTTAGAATAAATGGCTTATAATGAACAACCACAAGGCCTTGCTACAGCCACCCAGTCTCTTGGAAACATGAAAAATTGCCTTCTTATTTATATTTGCATTGTTGGTAATAACATGTAAGTTTTTTAATGAATAAAATGAAATCTAGAAACCCATAATTCATAGGATTCCAGTATTGTAGCAATACCAACTGTCATCTAAGCGTGAATTAACTCATAGTGTGTGGCTGAAAGACCTGCACAGAGACACAACAGCTGCCTCTCTGCTCACAGATTGAATGTACCACATTTTCGGTGTCTGGAGGGCTATTGTCTACATAGTTACACGACATGAATGGTGTCTGGCATGTCTTTAGCCTGAGCTAACTTATATTGTCCCAAATAACCCGAGGACATGATTCAGTAGGAAGGGAGTCTGGGATAGTTTGCCAAAAGGCATAAGGCTCCCGTGTTCTGTGGGAAGATACAGTGGTTTGGGCATCAGTGGGTATGGGTATTAGTTGGCCTCACCAAAGAAGTTGGCTATATTTGCTATTTATTTGCCTCCATACTATATTCTGGTTTTAAAACTCAAATCTAAATCAATTCAGAGCAATGAAGTTACACAGATGTAAATCCAGTCAAGTAAGAGAGGCTCAGAATCCACTGTTGGCCCTGAAGAGCCTACAATGACATCCAGAAGCCATTGTGGCAATCGCTTTAAATTGACCATGCAAATATTTGTTTGTTACCTTGCATCTAAAAAATATATTAGAATTAACGAGCCAAGCAAAGTTGTGTTTCTGAACTATTGCTGATGGAATGTAGTTTGTTAAAAGTAACAGAAGGATGTATAGAACAAGGGACTAACCAAAGGACCTGGATGAAAGTGGGTTAAAATAACAAACTGAGACACCTAGACAGCTAAACCACCACAGATCACTAATTGCTGAAAACATCAGTCAGAAGGTAAAGGGTGATTACATCTTTTCTTCCTATTGGCAACTTTTATTTGAGTGTGCAATCTGCATGTAGCTTTGGAATTTCATCTGCTAATAGCTGATCATATAACAGCTGTTTGTACAAACGTTATTTTTTTAATACCATCTCCATCTGGCCTAAAGAATGAGACTTCTGGGGTGGGGAATGTGGACCTTTTAATGAAATTTAGATTGTTCTCAACTCAATAATGGATTGCTGAAATAAAATCTACAGGAATAAAATCTTCAATTAGTTTGTACACTGAAGCTGATGTTCAGTGCAACGCCCTTTTACTGATTTGCATCTCGTACTGTGCAGTATTTGAAGATTTACACTGGCTTGAGATGATGGTAATTAATATATAAGTGCATAAGGCAACAGTAAACCTGTGGTTTATGCACTTAAGTCAGCCCATTGTCTTTTCTTCCAATTGATTCAATCCATCTTCAGCATTGCCTTTTCTTCTAATGTCAAGTTAGAAAATATCTGTTTTTTTCCACAGCAGGAAAGCTCATCTCTGGCTCAGCCTCCCCCCAGTCCCAGATGAAAGAGAAAAAACAAGTGGAATCACTGCATTAGGGAGCAGGAGATAAATAGCTAATGCTCATCACCATGAATCAGAAACAAAGATGTGCCTTAAGCATATGTCCCTTAGTAGCAAGTGTTTGGGAAATACCGTTTTTGTGTGGTTTGTCTTGACTAAGTATGAAATTGCTTGAGAGTTACCTATGCAAAGATTGTCTCTGCACTGGCTTTATGTTGACACGGCTCTGTTGAAGGCAATATTATCTATTGATTCAGTATATAGATAATTACCTCAGTAATCTGAAGTCTCAACTCATGATTCTTTGGGAATGTAGATCCACAGAACATACAAAGAGTCCTTGGAGAGAGCAGTTGGAGCTGGAATATGTTGTTACAATACAATTGCAAAAAATAAAGTTGCAAAAGAGAAAAGCTTGAGGAAAATCTATGAAAAACTTCAGTTGTGATATCATATAAAGGAAGGAATTCAATTTGGATTCCTCGAAGGGCTAGAATCGTATCTCAAGCATCCAGAAATTACAGCAAGGACTTTATTAAATTTCAGGAAACCTAGAATCGCTCCTGGGTGTACAGTAGCATGGACAAGTGCCTTACTACTCCCTGTGCCCATTAGCAAGTAGTGGAGCACAAGTAAGAGCAGACCTTGAGTGAAACAGTTGACGGTAAGCATCTGAAGTCCACCATTGGTGGTGGTGGTGGCTTGGTATTTTGGATGAGCCATAGTCTAGTCCTGCGGACTGAATGCTCGTTAGTTGTTGGGATGCAGTAGGGCTGCTCCCACAGTGCAGCATTCTGCTTCGCTTCATTCAAAGGGCATTAAATTTGTGCTCCAGAATGGTTTCATGATATGAACCAGAACGCAGGAAGAGCAATAACTGTCAATTCACTTTGAAAGTCCGTGTCTGATCGGTACTGTAATAGTATAGATGCATCCGATGTCTCAGTCAGTTAGCCTTTTAACTGAAATGAGATTAATGATGGTGTTTAGCATCACTTTCAATGTACACCAGGTCTACTAACGTGAAATCTACCTAATATGGTACATACCAGGTGCCTTCATTTAAAGCACAAGTTTGCTGGTGCAAAGTCACAAGATGAATGCAGTTTTGAGACAATCTCCACGGGACAGTTGTACAAGAGTATTTCATACCATGTAAGTAATTTAGGGCCAGATACATCAGCAATGCTCTCCAGCTGTTTTGCAATATTCCAACAGCCCAAAGAGGCCATAAACCCAATTTAACTAGTCTGTTAAGTCGGGTTCATGGCTGCTTTGTGCCACCAGACTGGCACAAAGCTGCTGAAATATACTGGTGAGTTTGTCCTGTATTCTGCCTACAAAAGAGCAGAAAACCTTAAACAGTCACACCTGAAGTGGTGGTATATGCCAAAATTACAACCTACTTGGAAATTTTGTTGCAAAGTGGAAACACAAATAAAAGGAAATTACTCATGCGGCAAAAAGAATGAAAATACTTTAAAAAAATGGGGCTCGTTCTCTATTTCCAGTTCACCCACCATTTGTGTTCAACAAGAGAGAGAACTTTCCCACCTGCCACAAAGGCATGTACAACTAGTAGCAGTTAAGTCGGACTTCCTCCGTTCCACCCAGAAGCACTTATTGAAGCTACTAGAAATCAAGCCGGCTCTGCTGGGTCCTGGGTTTTATTCCTACTCTCTTTAAAAATATACAGCAGGCTGTCTTGAAAACACAGATACTTCAACACTGTCAGAGATATTTCCTGAAGTCTGCTTTTTTTTTCCAAAAGAAGACAAAAAGTGCTGTTTCATTGACTGAGAAATTTTATTTTACACGTGTGGTATTATGATCTCTCGGGGCCTGTACTGTAAGTGCAACAACAAAGCCCACTGAAATAATAATTTCTTGAACTGTCTCTAAAAAAATAATAATAATGGCATATAACTGCAAATGTTCTTTTACATTGCGGTAATTCAATGTCCTTCCCTTAACATCCACTTTGGCTAATGGTCTATTTTGGAGACGTTAACTAAGCTGTTCCCAATACCTACAAAGCTACTGACAAAAGTAAGGTGTTTACTGGGATCTTATAGCCTCGCTGAAAGGTTAGCACTTCTCACAAGAGAGATTTAAAGATACAGATGTAGTACAGACAATTCTCTATTATACGGTAGCTTTTAGGAGATAATAGTTATGTATCTTTAAATAGATGCGTGCCTGCATTCCACTGAACAGGTTCTGTCCTTAGTTGCACTCACAGGATAGCCAAGGCCTATAAAAGAAGCTTGAAGAGAATAGTTCTCATGGATTCATCTTTTCATTCCCCACCATTTTCCCTGACTCTCCACAGACTTATCCTAAGTAAATGATCTGTTAGGAGAGAGGCAACAGAAAATGAAATAAACTGTGCTGTTTTGCCTGGTTGGCTGGATCTTGCAAAAAACTGAACAGTCGGCAGCAGTAACTGTAGCGACCTCAAGCCACCTCCATGTGTGTACGTAAATGCAGGTGAAGAGAAATGACAGGAAGAGAAGCTGGCCTTTGTCTTTAAAATAATGAGACAGGTCACGTATGATGCTGAATTTAAGTAAACAACAAAATTTAGTCTCTGACTTAGATGATACAAAAATTTCCCTCATTAATTGCATACAGCGAAATTCCAAAGGCCATTATGTATTGAAAGAGTGTGGCTGGCTTCTGCATTTTATATCAGTCAATAATTGATGGACAGTGTCTGCTCATGGGTAACTTTTTAAGCCCCTTGTGATGCTATCTGGAAACTACAACACTTTTGATTGTACAACGTAAAATTAAACTGCCTTCATACCTTATCCTTTTAATATTTTTCTATCTAATTGGCCGACATACAGGGAACACAGCTTACGTGCAAATTTGGAGGTCCATGACTTGGACATTATATATGGCTACTAATTAATCTAACTTGTAGTGCTGAAAATACTGTGTTCTGACAAAGTGTTTCAAAGCTTAAAGATTTTATTTACTGTGGATCCCAAGTAAACTGTGCTTTACCCAGGAATAAGGACCCAGTTGGAAATTGTGCATCAGAGCTCAGGTTTCAGAAATGTGAACAACCCATCTACAAACTTCGACAGCCACAGGCAAAAGGTTACACACAGTCCTTAGGTGAATTCCTATCTTATTTTCAGCTACAAAAGATGGGTACATAAAATTACTATGTCTTCACTACACTGAAAGAAAAAATTGTTTATGTTATCTTAGTAAGGAAAGGATACCTGTCCTTTCTGTACTAGGCTATATTTAACCTACCTATTTAGTGACTGAGTAAACATTATTTAGTGTGCTTATGAAGCTGAAAGGCTGCAAGACATGCAACAACTTTATATTTCATTCACTACCGCTGTGTGAGAGACTTGGAAAAAATCTGCTAGGACCCTTAAATCCCAATATTTATCGCCTCAGTTGGATAGGTCTTTCAACAAAATGACATGGTCTTAGCTTAGATAAGGGTAGCCTTCAGGTAACTGTGCTTTAAAAAGTACAAACCCAAAGAGAATCAACATCCCAAAACTTCACAGAAAGTATCAACACTCTTCTAATGGTGAAGTGATTAAAACTGTCCTCTGTTGAACAATTTCAAAACACAGGAAATTACAATGTGGCAGAAATTGAAGGATACTGTATTAAATTGTTCTCAGCTCTTCCACAAAATGAAAGAAAACCCCTCTCTCCCCCTTTCTCTCTAACACACACACAGACACACACACACACACACACACGCACGCTCATAGTCTCTCTCTTTTTCATATAATAGATGCCCTCCTCATTCTTAACTTTCTATATGTTTTTAATTTACTCTCATTTAGATTCTGCATTGATTGACCTAAATCAGTTTCACAACTGATGAAAATTTGGTTATTACTTGGTTAATAGATACTTACTTCCCTATTGCTTCCCTTCCAGTTTTTAATCTTGATTTTCCATTTCTCTGCTAGGATTCTTCATAACCAAAAGTCTATCCTTCTAAACATTTGTTTTATGCATACTTCTATAATTTAACTGATTCACATTGTTATGTTTATTTTATTTAAGTTGGGAAAACACCTTTTTTTAAGGTGTGGTGGTTAAATGAGGAGCATTTTGGAAAGGAAGACATCATCTTAATGTGAAAATATATGTTTAGGGTTGTGTATTTTAAGAAAAAACGCATGGAAGACAGTTAACCCTATTTTTGAAGTAAAATTAGAAATGACAAAATATAAACTTGACAAAATATGTACTCTTAATCTTGAGATGACAAAACTCATTGCCAACCCTTTATGCAGTAGCCTTTAAAGCACTGTGTTAGTAACACTGAATTTCCTCAGTATTTAAAATGGCTGTTTCATCATAATGGAATGCTGAAAGAAAATAATGGAACTAATTAAGCCAGACATTAAATCTGTAGTTATCCATGCTTTTATTTTGTAACTCAAGACATTTAATGTTTGTAGGTTGAATGAAGCTTTTTCAAATATTTTGAATAGGCCAGCATCGATGACAATCTGATATAGTGACTAATAATGTGGCTATTAAACTTCGGGATAAATTTAAGAACAAAAGCTGTACCTTGAATCCCTATTTAGTAGCACACCTAACAAAAACAAAGAAACTCTGATCTTGGGACAACAACCTGAAACTAAGCTTAAACCAAAATACACGATGTTTTGTCAAAACCAAAAATTTACAATATTCTTCAGTCTTTTAAAAGATAAAAACTTTCCATTTGACTGAAGCATAACAACTGTAATTCAGCTTTAAGTATTAGTAAGTGAACAAGTCTAGTGGTAAAAGAAATGCATAATCCTCAATGTTAAGGGCCTAAATTTAATATGCTGTTGCACCACACACTTCCTGCATGCTTTTGTTTAAATTACTTGGCCCAGATTTTCATAGATACTTAGATATCTCCCTCCCCTACAGTCACCTATGGGTATTGAGTCATTGAGAATGAGGTCACTAAATACCTTTGACAATCTAGATCCTAGCTTTTCTGTGCCCTAGTTCTTCCATTTGTAAGAATGTGCATTAACTAACTATGGTAGAGAACTTCAAAGCTGCAAAGAAAAAAAAATAATAGATTACGCAGAAGACAGGAAATTTTTTTTTTTAAAAAATATAGAAGAATAAGTGGAAAGAAATATTTTTTAAATTCTCTTTAGACTAATTTAAAGATACAGAAATCAAAACACTTAAATCAAGCAGCCTCCCCGAAGAAAGACAAAATTCTCTAGGCTTTTGCCTTACAACAGAGTTTTATTACATTAGATGAGCTGCAAAGAACCAAGTAAGCTATCCTGAGGCTGACCGCAATCATGTACCTGAGGCAGACAAAAACCCACATTTTACAGTGGGTGAGATGAATTATGACAAAACTCTGGCCCAAGTTCGGATTAACTTTGACTGATGCAGCTTGTCCTTGACTATAATGATCACAATATTCTAGTGAGTGTTACATTAGCTAGCTTAACTTTACAGATGTGTTTTAATATGACACTACTTTGTACTGAAGATAAGGTCAAGACATTCTGGAATAGAGGGTTAATCAATCTGTATATTGGTGTTTCAGATACAAGGAATTGCTTCCCTGAAGTTATTTTCTTGATAAAATGAGTGAAAACAGGATTGGAGACAGTGAGTGAATATAGTAGCTTTGTAAAGAGATTGAGAGTTAGTCTGAATACCTCTTTAGCCCTGGGTTAACTTTAAGCTTTGTGTGCTTTCAGCCTAATCCTCCAGGAATGTAATAAAGTGTTACTCAAGGTCAGTGTGAAGGTGAAAGTAGCATTTGAGTCTCCAGGGTTATCAAACCTCTGCTGTTAGTCTTCCTTTTTCATATTCTTCAAATATAATTCACAAATTCTTTTAAGTTGAGATTAAGCAGTGTAGAAATGGATCATAACCCTGTGGCCATCAATATAAAGAAATGAAAAGAAAAATTGATATAGCAGCAGGAAAAGTATGGGTCCGTTGTATTCCGTTGGCTCAGTTGATAACAACTACTCAGCTAGCGTAACACGGTACGCCTGGCTTTAAACTGGTAGAAATTTGCTTGTTAAACACACAGGAATTACTTTATTTCCAAATTAGTTGCCTCATAATGCAAATATCAAGAAGGAAATGTGCTACAAATCACTAAATATAGTTTAGAACAGTAATGATCTCTTCAAAAAACTTTCATTACTGCATTTAATGACTGTTTCACTGGAACATTATGGACTTTCAACATCATGTTGGTTCATTAACTGTCAAATCGGCCATCAGTGCTAGCACTGACCAACCTCGTAATGATCATTGGTTATCCTTTATATATTGTCCCAAAAGAAGCCATTATTATAAAGAAATAGGTGTCATAAGTTGGAAATACATATGTAAAGTATGTACTTAAAAATTTAAACAAATGTTTTGCTTGGAACATACACACAATAAATACATCAAATCTCTATTGCATTCCTGAGTAATTTGCAGCTGTGTAAAGACGTATCCTTTAGTTCCACACAGGTAACAGGGTAATGAAACCTGCTGCGATCAGCAGAGAGTTCAGTGAAAGCTGCAAGACCTGTCTGGGCTCCACAAATGCTGAACCCGGTATCCTGTCAGGAACCTCATCTTGCCATAGTTACATGGTTATCAGTATTCAAGACACCTAATTTAGAGTCAAGTCTGCTCTATCTAGATGATTCAGCAGTATAAACTTTGGCTTGTACAATGAGAACAATAGAAATAACCGTAGAAGTTATAAGCACAATATAGAATAAAAATTAAAAATCATAATAATTGCAAAAAAATCAAAACCACCCCTGTAAAATTTTACCTAAACAGATGAAAGTCCCATCATTTCTTTTTCAAGTAAGTGTTTTTGATTAATGAATAAAGCATAATGTTCTTTTAGTCAATATTAAATATCAAGGGAAAGAGTAGGAATGTAGTCTTTTTGCTTAGGATAACAATTTTTTTTTTCATGGCAGCTTTCAGGAGAATGAAAAAAGTTTTCAGCTCACACAATTAGCTCAATACAAATGTGCCATTAAGCAAACAAATATTGTAAAATTATGTGTTTAGAAATAAACCAACAAACAAACAAACCCCTTTACTAATAAAGAGGTGGGAAATGCTAGTGTGCTAAGTTGTGGAGCTAAAGGTTTGAATGCATAGTCTCCTTATATCCAGACTTGGAATATCACAGTTGAACTCAAAGAAATCAGAAGCTTGTGACTGAGCAATAAACTCACAGAAAGGAAGAAGGCTCAGTCGAGATAGGCAAGGGCAATTTTCCCCTGGGGCTCAGGCAGTAATGCAGAGCGTGACTGGCCACAGCTGTTGTAAAGCTGATTTTATCCCAATGCAAAGGGGGAAGGTAGCCTTTTTTTTAGATAAACATCTATCAACAGTTGAATGGATCAGCTGGTGGTGTAAATTTTTCACCTTGACTTCATTAAAAGAGTGTGAATATCTCCCTGATTTTGCCGCACCATGGTGGGGGGGGAGGTGAGAGGCGGGAGGCAGTGTTGAGTCTCAGCTCAACATAGGGTATAAAACATGAACAACTATCAAAATAATTTTGAAGACAGCTTTGAGATGGCTTCAACTCACATTGACTTGGGATGTCTAGCACTGTGATGGCGAATATGTTATAGAGACTGGTAAGGGGACATCACACCAGTGTTGTAATTGAACTGTATATTGCAATTGCTATATATATTTTGTTAAGTGTAACTTACACTTGTGTTATGTACTATCACTCTGCTAAATCAGAAATTCTGTGTAACATCAAGTATCTCTAAATAAGTACATTTGATATTAAACGCTATATTGTCCACATGTGGAATATCTGAAAGAACCTGGTCAGAGAGTATTAGACATAAAAGAAACAACACACTTATGCCCATCTTTTATGCTACAGATATGAAAAAAATTCTGCAAGTACATCCATTTCAGTCCCCCACAAATCCGTGGGAAAGATGAAGAACAGGAGCTGTGGAAATCTGCTGTTTGCTGTGCCTCACTTATATTTCTATGTTTCTGGTTGGAATTGTTAGAATAGCAATTTACTTGGCAACACCAATAGTGTATCTTATAAACCTACTTCCTTGGAACTGTAAATGTTTTCTGTAATTTTTCTATTATTCCTGAACACTTTAATTAAAGTACAACTGATAAAGTAAGTCTACTGGGATTCACTCTGTCTGCACTGCCTGGTTCTGAGGAGCAGAGAAATAGGTTGTTTTCCTCCAAGAGCAGCATTTTATTTGCTATTAAATTCTTCTCTAGGCATGTAAGCCAGGGAAAGTCAACAATTTTCCTTTAAATAATGCACACATTGGGCTCAATTCCTTTGTAAATGTTTTTTAGTCATAGGTCAGAACTTTTCCCCCACGGAAAAAAAATTCTTTATGATCCCAACACTGGTGATCTTTGTTATAGAAAGAAAATACCTATATACCTGACCTGAAAATAAGGGCTACTGGGTCACTTTTTCTTAGAAAAATGTAAGAAAAGGACATCACTTGCTATAAAGTGCTATTAATAGCCTCCTTGCAGCCTCTTCATATTGGTAGCACTTAAAAATGGGGAGTTTGATAAGAGTATAAATACAAGTCTTGAGGAATACTGTTGCTATAATTATACCCCTGAGGGTAGGGGACGGGAGATGGAAAAATTGTTTTTTAAAAAAAAATGAGCAAAAGAGTGGATGAAAGGTGATTGTTTCATTACATCCATAACCTCTATTATTTAATTATTCTTATCACTTCAGAAGCAGAGCCTCAAGAAATTACACATATTATAATAATACTAGAGTAATTATCTCAAAGTCGCTCCAGAAGTGTCGGAAGTGGTAAAGCGAACACAATCATCTTTTCTTGAATTGCTATGCACGAATGTCTTATCTACAAATTATAGTCAAAATAGTAATTTAGTTAAGACTCACTGTCATTAGTTTGTAAAATAAACATTAGTAATACATATGAGAGAAAAATGTAATTTTAACATTTATAGCATTTGCACTCCTGTGGCAATTCCCACTGTATTCTAATAAAGGATTTCAATAACTCTGTTAAGGTATTGAAAACAGGACTGTAGGGTTATTACTATAACTTACTGAGTATATCAGAACAAATAAGATAAATGTTTTTTTTGAAGGGATCTGGTTTTGGATGTGTCACTTGGGATCCTTATAGCCTCCTTTTTAAGAACTCTAACGCCAGATGTTTTGCATGACCTCATGGTGGCCAATGAGAACTGCATTATCAAAACACTCTTCTGAAAAGTCAGGCCGCACCAAGCAAGCTAAGGTCACATAGGAAGCTTGTTAGGAACAGGGAAATAAAATTCAGGACCACTTCACATTTAGTTATACATACACCTGTGTATCGGCCCAAAAATTATGAAGGTAGAATGAAGTTAGGCTTAAAAAATTCTTATAAAAACAACTTGATTTTCAGATCTGGCAAACACCTAAACTCTCTACTTACTTTAATAAAGCAAGCAGAAGGTAAATTGTTTAGAAACTGAGGGCACTTCAATTATTTGCTTTGAAATTGTCTAAGAGCCTAACACTGCGTAAGGAAGTAGTTTTAAAATCTTCAGCCTTGGTGTCCCATATTCCTAACCACTTCTTAATGCATGTTAGTGAAATACATTTTGGCACATTTAATTCACCATCCTTTATTTTAGCTCACATAGCTAAAGCTGTAGGTTATCTGTGCTCCACAGCCAAAATTCAGCGGGACCTGAGATAAATTTCTGATTCTTGCATCCCAACAGGTTCTTTGCTATTCTCAAGCCTCTTGACATTTGTCTGTTGTCGAGCTGGCTGGGCACAACCTCGCACAATAGACAGGTGCCTTAGTGACTTCACCCAGGAGATAGACAGCAAACTTCCCAGGGCTTTTTGCGGCTTGGCAAATGTCACAGCAGACTGAGTTGTCTCAGGTGGGAAGAGCTGCAAGCTATAGGAAAGGTCAGGCGGCAATGATGTTGGATGTACTGCCAATAACAGTAAAGAATCGTTTAAAAATTCATCCTCACTTTTTTTGGCAGGTTAAAAAATTAGAATTCCTTTAGCTCATTCTTTAATATAAACCAAAGTTATTTTCCCAACATACCACTGCAGACAGTTTCAGAATCCTAAATTAATTTCTGACTGATCTTTACTGGAAGATTTGCAACTTACAAAAACCTGTGATCTGAAGCCTGATTTATAACTCACTGACACATAGCAAATGGAGAATATAAGATGCTATTTGAACATGAAAGCACAGTGGAAAAGGAGCCTCTTCAGACACCAATACAGAAGTTATTTTAACAGTTAGTTAAATTCAAGTGATTGTTCAAAAATGCTCTCTCAATTGTAATAGTCTGCTGAAACACAATTAATTAATTATTAATTAAATTTTAACCTATTGTTATTAATTTCATATGCCAGCTTCTGGATTTTTTCCCATCAGAGGTGCATGAACTATGTCTGATTATGGAGTAAAAAAAATATTTTAGAAATTCTTTATTTATCAAAAATATATTCAAATATACAAAAAACAACTGGGTTTTATGCCACAGTATAGAGGGATAATCTGGCCTTAATCTCTAATGGAACTCCACACAAAGAAATAATAGTTGTTTATTTTCTACTATTCTGGCTATTTTTTATTCACTGACTAATTTTAAGTGACTATGACTGTACAGAACATTTGGCTAACTAAAATCTCTTTTGCATGAGTCTTCTAAGAAAAAAAAATAACGAAAAAACCCCCCCAGCACTCTCATCCTTACTTTGTACACAGCACCTACTTTCTAATCAGGTTTTTAAACATATACTTATTTCGAAGTCCCTACTTCTGGGACCTAAAGTTAAGCAAATGCTTATGGAAATGAAGCTTTACTTTCATCCATTACATAACATTTCATTTTAGAAGAGACTTTTCTAAGTTATATTCTCACTGAACATAAGGCATGCTTCATATTTCTTGAAGTAATGTAACAATAGTCAAAACTTATTTTGCTGACAAGTTAAAGAAATAAATAAAAAAAATAAATGATGGTAGTAGAAACACTTTTAAAATTTCCTCCTTGAGGTAAGCGCTTAACACTTCTCGATAGTGATGCATGAAATATTTCACATGCACACAGATGACGTTTTAGAATTACTGGTTTCGGCTGCTTATAAAACCTTTAATTATGCTTCTTATGCTACTGAAGCAGAGACGTAAGAAAAGAATTAAGCTAAATAATAAATATACTGTATTAATCTATAAGTAAACAGTTGAATTCAGCAGTAGTACCACACTGATTGGGAAAATGATTATCAGCTCTCAAGAGAAGCCAGAAAGTCACCCAGGACTGCAGCATTAAAATTTCACTTGCCCTTCAGGAGTTCTCCTACCCAGAAAGATAAACCTCATTGAGTTAGTGCTTGCTTTTGGTAAGAAAAAACAAGTAAACAAACAATACTCCCCATGGGAGGGAGTGAAAAATAAGGCTCCAGAGCCTGTAGCTCTGGATGACTTTTCATGCTCTGTTTGTTCTTTGCTTTATGAGGCATTAACCTTTAAGTATAACAGTGACCTTAAAAAGCTTAATCTGGATCATCAGCTGCTATGGGTTCATGAATTCCTTACCTCCTTAAACCCTGAATCCTACATCACATTCCTCTCCTCTCAGAGACAGAGATGGGGGTCAACATACAACCCTCTGACAAACACTGAAAAGGAGATTTACTGTCCCCTCAGTTCACATAGCTTATCTTGTGGGACATATCTGAGATATGCTCTGTACCAATGATTTTATCTTTTCCTGCAAAGATCCCTGCCTTTGTGCTGTGTCAGTGATCTAAGGTTCGTGCAGTAAGCACTCAGTGCTCTGCCACTTAGGAAAATTAGATAATCTACTGATCGGGTAGTCCATTGAACCATGAACTGTGTCACAAGACTTAAGCGAGGAAAGCAGTCCTTTCTTACAGCTGTTGGCTGCTTTGTCTCCTTTAACTTTCATGGAGTTTTGATTGATAGTCTTTGCTCAGGTAGGCAGGGATGTGAACTCAATAAGGAGTGGAAAATTCAATGGCAGTTCAAATGAACCCTTCAACCTGCTTGCTCCTACTGACTCAAATAAACCGCTTTTTTGTGGAAGACGTGCCTGGGAAGCACACTGTGACTCTCGCAATAACACACTTTCTTTTCTCTGGAGAGTCTCAGGTATCTTGAGATTTACCACTAATACAGCACTGTGGGAGTGTCTGAGCACACCCCCTTGATCAAAAGTTGCCTATGTAAAAATTAAAACAAAAATTTGCTGGCACTTGTAAAATCACATTCAAAACCACAAACAAGACACTGCTCCAAGACTGCTCCTGTTTAATATTTGAAAGATTATAAATTATTCAAAACTTGTTTTTTTCCCAAGATGTGCCCTTCAAGTTTCTTTTTAAAATCCATTTTTAATGGAGATTAATTCCTTTATTTCTTGCTATTTTTTTTCTTATTGTGTCCTTGAAATTTTGATTTCAGCTAGCATGGTATCAAGAGTTTGATCACCAAAGTCCTTACTAAGCAAGAGTCAGTGACTGCCTGCAGAGCAGTAAGGGTATTTTTGGGTTCCATTGTTTTGGATTTTCAGAGAACTGAGTCACTGTACAATGTAGGAAGGAATGGAGGAACCTTAGGATGACATCCTGTCTGAGTCCTCAACTCAAATCAGGGACAGTTTTGGTTAGGTTATTAATGCGCTCAGCTTTCTGAAAAGCAATATGCAATCCAGAACTATGAGCTTTAAAACATGGGCAGTGTATTTCCAATAATTTAATATAATTTTTAATTAAAACCTCTCTGTTTTACCTGCAGTGCATAGTGTTAACACGTGTACAATGAAATACAGGGCAGATGGAAAATCTGTAAAGGAAGATTAAACTCAAAGGGAAACCTTTTATTTTTGTTAAAAGATGGAGAATATGTTCAAAAGCCTAACAAGTGGATATGCATACTGTGACAGGAACACTATAGAGAAGATGACTTTTAATCTTACATCCACTGTTTTGCCAACTAGAAAAGGTCTACAATCCAGATGCCAGTTGAGGCACAACTAATTTTGCAAAAGTCTGTGAGTATAGAAAAATATGCCTGCTGTGATTCTGCCATAATATCAGTGAAACTTCACATGCTTTCAGTTGTTAGATAAAAGTTTACTGCTATAGAATAGAGCACACGCTGTGTTTCCAGCAGCCTGAACAAACCAGCTGTCCCTTCCTTTTTTCCTTCCATGCAAGACTTGAGGAGTCAGGATTCACAAATGGGAAGGAAATTATCTGTGGAATTTCCTATCAGCTTATACCCAACAACATATGAAAAATTATTTAAATCACATTTTTCTTGGCAAATATGATAAAAAATAATTTGAAAATTTTGAAAAAAATAATTGCTGTAGTATTAAAATTTTCAATGGAAGTAACCCTAGACCAATGTATGTTCAGTTCTTATTTTTTACATTAGTCAAGTATGACAACTTCCAATCAGGAAGCAGAACTGTGAATAAAAAAACCACTCTCTCAAATGTGTTTAGAATTATTTGCCCTAGCAAGAGAAAACAATATCCTAAAATAAGCAAAAAAAGCCCTTTAACCACCATAATTACCAGATACATCCCTCTAAACATCTCAAAAAGACAAGTTTAAATATCCTCATTTTATTATAAATCTTGTGTTTAGTTTATCCCAGTAACTCTCTCTTATCGAACACAAGGAAGACGCTGAAGTTAAGTCAAAACATAATTAAATGATCAAAAGCAAAATTTATGATGTTTTACTCATAGAGAACTATCACTTGCAAGAACATCAAAAGTTTCCAAGTTAAATTCTCTTCCTCTACATGACTTTCTTGTTAATACTAATTTACTAGAACAAGCAATTATCCAATTATCTTCACATTTAAATTACCTAAATGTCCAGGTTATAATTGCATTCATTAGTTACTGAAATTGCACCTGCAAATGCTATATCACAAATACGGCTATGAAACATTTATGTTGTTTTTCGTAATGGATATTTAATAATTTAATTTCATTATTAATACTTCCTAGTATGTTGTAAGCAGCTTTGTAAAAATACTTATTGCTAGACAGAGTCATTTTATTTGTGAAGGAAAGCAACCAAGGAAAACATCATTAGGGGTTTGGGTTTTTTTTCTCTCTTTAGTCAATGACAAAGGTAATAGTATGGCAAGTTAACTTTTGCCAATGGGCTGCTACGGTTCCATGTAGCAACTGTATGAACAATACAAGCAACTGGCAGTAACTACCTTAACACTAAATTTTGTAGTGCGTTTAAATGTTTTATCTCAGTACGGAACATGCCTTTTATTCTTTCTTACCAAAATCTGTCTACTCCACTTTGACAAGATGTATGTAGAGTATGAAACCACTATGTTACTACTACTCTCCTTCTGGGAGAATTTAAGTCAGGAAAAGAACTGGAATAATAAAAAAAAATCATCATATTAAAAGTAAGTTAATAGATATGCCCATACAGCATGTTTAAAAACTTGTTCAAAATGCAAAACTCTCACTGAATTGATTTTAGTGGTTAGTTTTTTGGTTTTTCATTTTGGGTGGGTTTTTTTGTACAAAACTCACCAAATGATTTCTCAAGGCAAATTAGCAAAATATCTGTATCTAGATATGAAGATGAGCTATATGGGAATAACATGATTTTTCAGGTGTATGTATTCAAAATTTCCCAGGCACAATTTAATAGAAGGGGACAATGAATAAAAAATAAAGTACAAATACAAGATAGCCTCTTCCCCAAAGCAAAACTTGTCTTCTGAGTCCAGATTTAAAAATATGAGCAGGCAATAGTTTTGGCAAATTCCACAGCACAAGCCTATGCACAAGCATAAACATATGTTTGTTATTGAGACACCACTCTCCAACTGACTTCCTTCCCCGCATCTGGTTGCCATTGCACAGAAACAACAACTGTCTAAAAACAAAACCAAAAAATAGACAACTGGTGAAAAAGAATTGGCAAACTCTCTTCTGCTTGAGATGCATGATATTTTTCAAAAGCTTTTCATTATACTGTGGTGATCACATCTGGAATTGAACTGCTATGAGGATAGACACCGATGACCTACTTAATTACATAGCAGTCTGCTGCATTTTGAAATGTCTACTTTCCAAACCTCAGATGGACGTTTAAAGCCTATTTTTTCTCTTATACCCAGTGTTTCAAGATGAATTAGCTGCCTGCTGCAATTATCTGAAGGCCCTAACTGTACAGATCACACATCAGAGAAGGCCCAGATTGAACTCGGCCCTAGCTGATTGACTGACTGTTTCATTTCTATAGAGGAAATGGGAATGGGATTGTACATTGCCTGTTGCAATTAAACTGGCTCTGCTGTCATAATAACTTCCAGCAAGAGCAGTTCATCTCAGTCATTCTGGAGTCTTTAGAGCTTGGAGAGGGTCAAGGAAAACATGTCTGTACTCAGGCAGGTTTTCAAATGTGTTTAAAATCATGATTGTTTAATCTCTATCTCCATCATGCTCGTTGTATTTTTACTTCAAATCTTTTGCGTTGTTTTACCACCCCTACCATGTCTAAATCTCCACCTCCTTATAAAACTAAGTTCTAATCATGTGAATAATAATAATAAAAAACATTCTAAGATTTTATCCCCAGTATAGTGTTCCCATACTAAGAGGACGGATAGTGAAAGATGTGGTACTGGGTATCTGGTAAGAAACACTTTCCAAGAGGATGAGGATATTTACCAAAATTGAAACTCTAGAGCTTCGCTCATAGTATTCTTCATGGGACAGAGTTACTTCTGGCTTATTCCCATATAAACAGAAGACAGATGAAGTATTGTAGAACCTGATCTAGCCTTCCGTAAGGCTCTAGCTATCACACATTAGAACAGTAGCAAGAAAAACATGCACTGCAGAGATGCAGTGAAAATTCATTTGTACTGCTAACTTCAAGCATTGCCCAGGAACATTTCTTGGTACTATAACACGATCACCTAGATCATTTCAGCTAGCACTTGAACCAAACCATTCCTAACGTGCTTTAGCAGCTGGAACAGTTCAGATGCCATTAGCAATAAACTGTTCATAAGCAGCCTTCCTGATTTGAAGGCTAAGACAGTTTACTAGCAAAGATGAGGGCTGTTTCATGCCAGAAGGCATGAGTGCCAGGCAATCTGTCTAGCTGTTTGGTATATCAGTGCCCTCAGAGGACTTCATTCTTTGGGTCGCTTTTGGAATACAGTAGTAAGCAAGCTGGTTTCTGTGTGCTTCTTCTCTGTACCATAAACTACAAAAATGCTTTGAAAGTAAAAGAACAGTCTAAAATATTTATTTGATCATTCTAAAATGAAAAAATGTCACTTATGGCAGGCTTTTAACCATTAGATTTTTACCAAAGTAATTGACACATGACATATCTGCAAATATGCCTACTCTAAGTGTGGTCCACTTACTGTAGACTTAGCATAAGTCTAAAATGTACATCACGGAACATCATGAAATAACATATCTCTCTGAATAAGCTGATAAATTCGTATGGCACAATGCATTGCAGTGCAGAAGCTAGATCTCCTGCCATTGTAGCTGGAGAGTTGCACTTGCAGTGTTTGGCCAGGTCCCTCGATGAGGCTGACCTGGTCTGGCCACAGTGGTGAAGCAACAGGGCCATATATCCCCAATACTAAAAGTGGGTTGTACGCCCTCACATTACTACGGAATAAAACACAATGGGACACTGCAGCCCAGTTTAGGAGTTGAGTACTTCCGGGCAGGAACAGGATAATGGTGAACAGGTGATGGCACTAGACTTGCAGTAAAGCACGTGCTTTATCCTACTGTGGTGTTCCTATTTTGGAGCTAGATTTCTTTCTCACTAAAAGATTTTTCTTCACCATACTCCACTGAGCAGTCTAGTCAAACTACACAACTTCTTTTTGCTCTACTAAGCTTATCCAGAAATCAATAAGAAATAGAAAACTATCAGTAGCAAGTCCCTGAGGGAGGAAACTCACTCCACACTGTACACTCCCCCACGAAGAAGGAAAGGGAAAGGGAAAGGGGAAGGGGAAGGGGAAAGGGAAGGGGAATGGGAAGGGGAAAGGGAAGGGGAAGGGGAAGACTATTTTGAGAACTAAAAGAATTCTCATTTCACACATGACATGTCGCCTGACACAGGAATGCTCAGACTGATGAAGAGATTGCAGTTCCTACTAAAATGTGATGAAACTAAAAGTTATCTCTGAAAACAGACTGAATACAGAACAGAGTTCAAAACTGAAACACTCCTGACATGAAGAACATTTCACTGCAAGAACAAAGATGGCTAAAAGTCAGCTGTATATGCATTGAGAGCATGTACATGCATATGTATGTCCTAAAAATGTTACCAAGGCAAACTCATTTGAAAATACTACAGTGGCTAAAAACCTTGCTGAAATTTGAAAGAGAGTTGTCTTCCTTCTTCAATGAAGTTTTAGAAAGAAACTACTGTATTTTGCTCTAAACTGAGACAGCAGCCAGGGGTACAGGCAGTTCATCTTACCCTATGCCTTCTTGTAACAATAAGACCCCAAAAGATCCCTTGAAAAGGTAATAGACAATCTTACGAAAATATCAGCTTGCTTGTGGTCACAAGAAAGCAACCTAATAGTTAGCAGTTAGTGGGAAAGAAACAGATGAGACAGAAAAGTCTCTTTTCTCAGTACCTAAATAAATAAGGCACTCATATCAGTAACATCATATCCAGTTTTGTCCTGAACATCACCCTGCCCCAGAATCTCTAAAGAAGATGGCAAGACTGCAAAGGCATTAGACAGTGACAGGGTGATTAAATGTAGAGAACAATTTCCTGAAGGTAAATGCCTACGTAGTCTAGGGTTCTTCAGCCTCAAAATTAGATAAGTGAGAGTAGATAAAATGAAGGTATACAAAAGTCATGAGTAGTGAAAAGGGTTAGTTATGTACCATCAATTTATTAAAATAATATCCTGCTTCTTATCATACAAAAGCTAATATACTAGGTAGTAGGTTCAATACACACACACACATACACACAAAGATTGATTTCCCTATACAGCACATCATGAAATCATGCAGCTTACTGCCACAAGTTGTTCTGGATTCCAAAAGTTGTGATAAATTCAAAAAGCACTTATTACAAATTGACTGAAGAAAAATCCATCAAGGACCATTAAGACCAAAGATATAATTTGTGGCCTAGCATGTGTGTCTACTCCACATTGCTTAAAACCAGGATTAAAAGGCCCTCTGTGACATCCCAGTTCTTGAAATCACCAAGGTATTCAAAGCCTCTATATCCAAATCCTGAAAAATTCCTAATCAGGTTTTTCATGTCCGTGTTAGCTGAAACATCTATTCATCTCATTCATGTTCTCTAAAACATTTCACTCATAAGACAAATGGTGGAGACTTTCTAAAATGAATGAGGTTCCAGAGGCACTTACAAGGTCCTGCTTCAATGTGTGTTATTTACAGTCAATCAAGCATGTCAAGAGGACTCTAGAGAAATCTCTAGCAAGCACTAATGGCTGGGACAGAGTTCTGTAATACAAGAGATCTCATCTTCAGTTCAGGCTCCAAACCAGGCATGCAAAGAGAAGGAGCATGAAACCAGATTTCACAGCTGATGGCTGTAACCAAGTAGCAGATATTTCAGTTGCTTTTCCTCTTACTTGCTGAGAAAAAACCAAATTTGCTCTTGTGAGATGCCTACCTTCACTGGAGCTGGGAAACCTAGGCAAATAAAGTGTTTTTCCATCACCTTTCTTGGCACACATTCTGCTGACTGCCTTGGCTAAGATACTGGCTTCACACTTACCTTGCTTCATCTCTGAATTCTGTTCTTAAAAGCCATTTGCATACTCAGCCTTTGGGAATAAGAAACTGCAGGAGTAATTTTCTTATAGGAAGGCATCCATTTTAGAGTAAATTTAGAGATTGTGACTGCAATAACCATTATCTATGATTGTTTCTTTGTTTTCCTGTCCTCCTGTATTTAAGTAACAAAGCAAAACACTGTCAGTTTTCCACTTCACAAGTACTAACACTCCAACTGTCTTAATTGCTCTACTAATTTTTTTTTTTCCACTTTAGATGTATGAAGAATACAGAACTTTTCTTGATTGGCAAAAAAGAGTGTCAAAGACTAGCTGAGGTTTGGTGTAAAATGACTTTGACAACATCAGCCCTGTCTCTAGGGTACATGTCTTTGCTACAACGACATTATTGGCATAGCACAACTCCACTTATTTAGCAATATCTAAGGATAAGCCATGTCAGGGAAATGAATTATCTTGCTTCTATAAATGTTGTGGATATTTTAAGATGGTTTAATTCTCTTGGCAAGATAATGTGGCAAAGGTTACAGCACGGCTGCTATTGCAGTCTGTTACGTTTGACTCCAGGCAGGAAGAAACCCAGGGTGAAATTCTGACCCAAATCAAATCAGTGGCAATATTCCCATTGACTGCTTTAGTGCCAGAATTCCACTCCACAAGTCAATATCATCTGGTCAGGGTTTGCTGGCATCTGTGGTATGGTCTCACTAGAGCCCTTAGTAGAGCTCTGCCTGATCAATGTGATCAGCACCTTACTTTGTAGCATAAGGCATATTGCAAGAACTGTAAATTGTCGTAACATGATAAAACCCCCACTTTTCTAGGAGATTGGTCCTCTAGGAAGACAGCAAATGGGAACACTTCCTTTGAGATTGCACTTTACTTTTGTGTAAGTAAATTAAAAACCCCTAGGACTGTCATTTTGATACATTTCAGAACTTCAAGGACCTGTGATACAACTAGCCTGTAAATAGTCGCTATTTTTCAAAAATCAAATCCTGCAACAACAGTGGACACACAATGATAGAAACTGTCAGTTTTAGGTATGCAGTCATTGCCCAAAATACCCAGGCAGAGTGCTCTTGACAGAGCACCAGAGGAACCAACACTGCAAGAATGACATATTTTGAATCCAAACAAAAAGTTGTTCAAAAAAGAACACCAAGACTCCTTTTTTCTTAGTCAATGTTAAAATAAGGACATTACATTTTGTGCACAACTTAACCCATGCAGAGTGAGGAAGTGCTTCCTGGGATGTATTTCTAATGTCCAATGGACATTTCATAGATGAAGAATATGTGAAAGACCTTGGATTCTGCTGAGGAGCTTTCTCATGTGAGCAGAAAAAGAGTTAATGAAGCCCCAGGATGGTGTTGATAGGGGTCAGAAGGGCACCTGACCTTTAAGAATTGCACATTGCAAGGATATTGGAGTGGTTTGTTTTAGGATACTTCTGCTACAGGCTTTCTTTCATGAACGGTAAGCTTGGCTGCATTGGCTCAAAGCTTGTGTACCTAAGCTAATTCTCATCTAATGTGCTACTAAAGAGAAACTGAGAGAGAAGAGACTCACATGCAGGAAAAAATCTACATAGTCATTTGCGTTAATGCACAGACCTTAATGCCAACATCATGCTACTTTGGTACTGAACAATTAAATAATCGTAATTTGTGATTCCTGTGCAAAATGCCCTTCCGGCAAATACACATGTACCGCTTGACATGCAGACCTGCCTGCAAAAAGTGTGCCCAGGTGGAGGACCTCCTGCAGCATCTGGCAGGCAGGAGGCTGCATAGCATCAGGGAGGCTGAAAAGGAGATAGATAACTGGTTCCAAGCGCAGTCTGCAGCGCACCCACAGCCCACGGCCCAACAGCCACATCGGTACACACAGAAGGGAGAGGGGCCAATAATGCAGAAGAATGGAAGCTTGCAATGGCAAGGACCAGCAGGAGGAAGAGACTTCCCATGAACCTGAGGTGCCCTTGCCGAATGCTTCACCACTCTGCAGACTGAAGGAGAAAGAGCAGTCACATCAGGAGAGTTGCTAGAACTGAGTAGGCAGCCCGATCTGCTCCCCATATAAAAACTAGTGGACCTAAGAAAAAGCGACGGGTGATAGTAGTAGGTCACTCTCTTATGAAAGGTACAGAGGCCCCCACGGGCTGACCTGATGCACTCTAGAGAGGTGTGCTGCTGACTGGAGGGGCTCATATCAGGGATGTCATGAAGCCTCATACAGTCCACTGACTATTATCCACTGCTGTTGGTTCACATGGGCACCAGTAATACTGGCAGGACCAGCCTGAGGAGTATCAAGGATGACACAGAGCTTGGAGTGGTGGTAAAGTACTCTAGAGCACAGGTAGGTTTTTTTCAACAATCCTCCCAGTCAAAGAGAAGGGGTTTAAAAGGGCCAGTCAAATCTGGTGAGTCAACAAATGGTTACAGGACTGGTACAGGCCACAGCCAGAGGTTTGGCTACTTAGACCATGGGACTCACTTTGAGAAACCAGGTCTGCTGGGGGCTGGTGGGGTCCATCTGTCAGAGAAGGTGAAGAGCATCTTCAGTCATAGGCTTGCCAAGCTCATGAAGAGGGCTTTAAACTAAAGTTGCCAGGGGAGGAGAACCTCAATCTGTCCCACTCTTAGCAGTTTGATGCCAGTGCCAGCCACAGATGCCCAGAGCCTGGAGAAGGATCAAAGGTCAGCAGGAGAGCACCTACAGTGCAGCACAAAGAAATTCCAGCCACTGCAGCCAGTAAGTCAGCTTCATCAGGAGGCCCAGCTTAAACGCCTCTATGCAAACACACATAGCACGGGGAACAAACAGGAGATAGAGACGTGTGCATGCCTGCAGGGCTATGATGTCATTGGCATCACAGAGTTGTGGTGGGCTGGTTCCTATGATGGGAGTGTTGGAATGGAAGGATACAGGCTCTTTAGGAAGGACAGGCAAGGGAGACGAGGAGGGGGTGTTGCCCTCTATGTCAATGACCACCTAGATGTGGATGGATACATGGAGCTCTGCCTGGGAATGGAGGAGGAGTTGATCGAGATCTTGTGGGTCAGGATTAAAGGGAGGGCAGGGACAGGTGACATTACAGTGGGAGTCTGCTACAGGCCACCTGACCAGGAAGACAATGGATGAGGCCCTCTATAGACAGATAGCAGCCTCACATTCACAAGTCCCATAAATCCAATATGTTTAGATTATGTTATTTGAATACAAGTAGCAAAACAACTAAACACCACCACTTTGGATTTGTTTTTATCACCACTAATGTTTTGGAAAGTGCCTTTGTTGTGGTCTGCAATTTGTATTTCTTTGTCTATTATGCTGTCTTTAAAGATTGTATCCACTATCCCACCATGTCTAACTCAGGGTCTTAGAATACCACCCCCCTTTCAGATGGACTTAAATCCTCATTTAAGCAAAAATTTAATTGAACTCATTTGTTTATTGTTTAATTTGAACTCATTCTCATTTCACATTCTTGTGTTAACTCTCACAATACTGTTTTGTCCAGGATTTTACTGTACACTGTGAAGAAAGGTAAAAATGAAGGTCCCAGATTTCCCTGGTTCCTCTTGATCTGGAATTTTACAATATATTTATAATGAGAATGTTGCTTATTATTTATCACCTTTACATATTTTTTAGATTCCATATTCTGCCAACTATTTTCTGATTTAGTTGAAACCCTTTATTGAATAAGGCAGCATTTTCCTATTTTTTTCAGCCTTGCTATATTAATATTTACAGCTGATCTTCCATTCATTTTCATGATGCATAAGATGCACTAACAATTTGTTCTGTGAATTTTTATTTTTGTTCTGCACTGTTTATTTCATTCAAAGCACAGATATATCATATGCAAATACTCTTAAAGAGGTACATAAAATGTTTACACCTAAATAGAAGGATATGACTTTCAGAAAGAGTGATTTTCTGTGTATCCGAATGCCTGAGACTTGAGCTGTGCATTCAGGCTTCAGCTCTACTTCATTCTGGACCATGCTTTCAGTATGCTTTGTGTAAGTCGTATCAGCTTGAAAACTGTTCTCTTTCTACCCACAGTGATTTAATACTGGTTGCATCTAAGGAATCCAGTGTCATTCTACCAAAAAAAAAAAAAAAAAAGAAAAAAAGAAGAAAAGAAAAAAATCCATCACAATGTAACAAAAGATACCAGATAAACTTGAAGATTCCTGAATACCTGAAAGGAGCGTGTAAAGAAGAGACAACCAGGATCTTTTCAGTGGTGCCCAGTGACAGAACCAGAGGCAACGGGCAGAAACTGAAACACAGTATATTTCTTCTGAACATCAGGAAATATTTTTTCACTGTGAGGGTGACTGACCCCTAGCACAGGTTGGCCACAGAGATATTCTAAAGCTCTATGTGGTCCTGCTTGAGCAGATGGTTGGACCTGCTGAGCTCCAGAGATCCCTTCCAAACTCAACCCTTCTGTGATTCCGTGACATCATATACTGTAGAAATCTTCACATCACTGTAAGTGGCTGTTGCTTAAACAGATTTGTGATTGCACTTTAATTAATTGAACTAATTATGGCCTTTGACTTGTTAATTTATTTTTTGCTTGGTAATTTCCCACTTCGTATTATCGCTTCTGTATTCTAACAGTGTCAGCAAGATTATATTCAAATCTTATAGCTGTGTGGGTATGCATGCCCATTTAAAATAAACAGATAAAAAATAACATGTTGTTGATAGATAATATCTCTGATATATACAGTAATACACTTTTGAAATCTTAATAGTATTTGCTTTTTAGCTTTGGCTAATGCTTTAAAACTGTACACAGCTCCCAACAGAGAGTTCACAATATTCCACTTTCCCAGGATTCTTTGTAGTTAAAAGAGCCTGGAAAACACGTGAGATAAAAAAATTTTGTCTGCTAGTGTATTGGATACCTAAGACAATCATACTGCCCTCCAGAGCCTAGATAGCTAGCAAGTGCTTTCCAATTTCTTGTTAAATAAAATTATTTATGAATCGAATGTATAGAGATTACACACTATAGGTGTGTATCACTGCTTCATTTGCATCTAGTGCTTTAAATCTTCAGGGCCTGTACCATTTAAAGGGGGCCTTGATAAAGGTTTTTATCAAATACAGCCCTGTAGATGGCTTCTTGTCACCTAATAAAGGTGGTGCATATGCATCAGTGTGCAACTGGAATTGAAAGGAGCCCAATGGCCTTTCTAGCATGCTGGATCCAAGCCACCTTTCCATGTACATCAGATGGAAGAACACAGAGGAGCTTTCAGGTTATTCATCCAGCTGGGACAAATAACAATACAGGAAACAAGACCTTGTGGAATCTTTCCTGTGATCAGGAATATTCCATTCCTGTGAATGGAAGCAGTTTCTAAAATTTGGGTAAAATTCTCAGTGCCTTATGGGATCAAGCCCAGAATATATTGACTGATAAACTCACATAAATATTTTATTATTTTATTATTTTATATTTTTTAGATGCATTTAATATAAAATGAAAAGAACAAAATTTTGCAACTTGTTTGCATATTTAGTATTTTCTCCGGCTAAGCAATCACTTGATGATGACGAAGATACTTGTCTTGGGATACTCATCCAGCTCTTCTTAAAAGAACAAGAACTAGTTAAAGTCCATATATTTTGTCTAAAGAGATCTTTTGCATTTACACAAGACAATGGTCCAATATGTAATCTGTTTTGAATGAAAAATACCAAATTGGGCAAACATGCTGGTGCCCGTATAAATAAAAGGAATGCCATGTAAATGAATGAAAATGTATATAAGATCCCAAGGTTTCATGCTAGACCTGTTGCACAGGGTTACAAGGTGAGTAAAGGGAAGGAGTGCATTTGGAAAGGACAAAAGGACTGTAGTGCAGCAATATAAACAAAAATGGAAATGTGCAAATAAAAAATTAAAAGTATATGTTACAAACACAGACAATGAAGAATCTTGGTGCACAGACAACGGAAGCATAAAAGATGAGGATGCCTCAATTAAAGCATGAGAAGCAGAACAGGGAAGATGAGGTGTCTTGATTAGAACATCTCCGGTGGCGTGAACTTGTCTTTCAGAACACACAGATAGTCTTCTGTCCCCCATGAGCCTTGACTGTCCTGTTGATGCAGTGTGAAAGAAGGCCTGTACCCTGTCTTTTAATGCATACTTTGCACAGAAGCAGCTAATCCTGAAGATGCTGTGCATTATTTCCCTAAGCAAATGCACAGAATGTTTTAGATTTACACAGTTGAAATAAATACCAGTGTTGATACAGAAAATAAGAAAGTGCAAAGCAAAAGCTAAATAAGCACAAATATGCCTGTATAACTAACAAGGGAGATGCCTTGGGATTGCGACTGAACACGCGTATTTCAGCATAGAAATACTACTGAAACAGACAGCTTTAAATGCTTCTGGCCTGTGGAACAGCAGTATGAAAAGCATTGAAGGCAGGTTTCCCTAGAATGCCTGATTCTGAGACTATACTTGGTTGTGGCCCTTTTCTTCATTGAAAGTTTGTACTTTTCAGGATGCGGTGCAGCTTCATTAAGTAGCACGTAGTATGTCTACTAAGTATTCTCAGTGGACTTACTGGTTTTTGTACTTTACACAAACACTGCACACAACTTCATGTTTTGTTGTTTCCATATTCTCTCTGTGCTGCCGTTACACTCTTTCTTACTTCACATCTTTGTTTACTTGTCAATGTCTTGGGGTTTATTATATTCTTTTTTCCTTAAAGAATATTGCATTTAAAATATCTAACAATTTTAATTTTTTAGTGCTAGGACATCTCCAGTATCATAGAATCACAGATTCATAGAATGGTTTAGGTTGGAAGGGACCTTAAAGATCATCTAGTTCCATCCCCCCTGCCATGGGCAAAGACATCTCATGCTAGACCAGATTCCTCGAAGCCTCATCCAACCTGGCCTTGAACACTTCCAGGGATGGGGCCTCCACAACTTCCCTGGACAACCTGTTCCAGTGCCTCACCACCAGTGAAAAATTTCTTCCTGAGATCTAATCTAAATCTCCCCTCTTCCAGTTTGAAGCCATTACCCTTCATCCTATCACTATGTGCCGTTGTAAAAAGTCCCTCTCCAGCTTTATTGTAGGCCCCCTTCAGATACTGGAAGGCTTCTATAAGGTCTCCCTGGAGCCTTCTTCTCTTCTCCAGGCTGAACAACCCCAACTCTCTCAGCCTGTCTTCATAGCAGAGCTGCTCCAGCCCTCTGATCATCTTTGTAGTTCTCCTCTGGACCCGTTCCAACAGGTCCATGTCCTTCTTATGTTGGGGGCTCCAGAGCTAGACAGTATTCCAGGTGGGATCTCCATAACAAAATGGTGAATTCCTTGTCTTAGAGTAAATAGTTAAAAGCAAAAATTACCAAAATAAAAAAAACTAACAATTAACATTAAGCCATTTTGCTTTTCAATTACTACTTTTGGGGCTCTTTTTGTTGCTTAATATTCCCCTATAAGTACCTAAGACTTATTCTTAACTGGTATATTTCAACATTAATAGCAATATTGTATTACAACTTCTCTGCCTTTGGCTTACTCACAAAATATATTAGTTGGCTGAATTATTTATAAGGAGCAACTCATCATGAATTTATTGCTTTTTGTGGTTATAAAATTGTGCAGGAGTTGATTTCTGCAAATACATTCATTACCTTAAAAATTCACTGAATATTTCAGATGAAGAAAGAATTGGCCTGTGTATCAATTTTTCTGAGTCTAGTACCGTATATATTATACAGTATCATAATACACAATATAATGTTGAATCTGTCTCCCTGATTAAGGTGCGCACATTCTGAACAGAAGCTTAACAAACACTGCTAGTTTTGAGGAGAACATTTGTCACTAGATACTGAATCTTATGGTGCTTTTCAATATGAGTAGGTATGCCCATTTTATGAATATTTCTTTGAGGACTTGTCGTCAATCAGATCTATGAATCTGAATATATCTATGAATCATTGAAATCAATTTATCACTTCTATACAACGCACCATTTGCAAATCAGTTTTTTTACTATGTAAGTGTATACACAATTTATAATAAAGGCATAATTGTCCTCCACATCCTGCCCTGAATCTCTCCACATTTACCTTTTTTCTCAGTGCATCAGTCTTTGGCAGTTGATGTTGTTATTAGTTGTTAATGTCACAAGTCCTGTAGGTCCAATGTAAGATCAGTGTCGCAAGTGTTGAGTGCAGGCTCACTTACATACAGAGACTGAAAAAGAGTTCCTGATGTAAACACTCAATTTTTAAATAGAATGATTAAAAGGTAATTTCTACATAGCAGGAAGTATCCAATTAATTAAATGGCTTCTTGTGAAGTCTGTGACAGGATTACAATTAATTTGATGTGCCACCTGTATGAGACAAACTGGTTAATAAAAATGCTTTTAGACACACTTCACTATTTTGGTGCAGTATGAATGCTATTTTTAAATTTATTTCAAGGCAAAATAAAATCTAACTACTTAAAAACACAGAAAATGAAAATATCTACTTCCATGTTACACTCTGCTTTTTCTGAGTTCACCAAACTTTTCTTACAGCTGCCCTAATGATTGTTTGCTATTTACAAAATAAGACTACTCCATGCATAGTCTTGGCTCAGAGTATTTTTGAGAAACACTGGAAAAACAGCATGAAGGTAACAAGACAATATTAAGCAGTAATATCCAAATAAAGTAAGGCTAAGATCATGGTAGGCTAATAAGATTTGCATGAAGGATGAGACCACAGATCTGCTTACTGTCATAGTACTAAGCTATTTTTGTCAGGGATCTCTCCTTGTTTTTGAAACTTCATTGAAAATACTGCAATTTGAGACTGATTTTGTCTCCATCTGGCACACTGTTTTGTGAAGGACTGTGGGAAGGAACTTGTGACATTGTTCTAAGCGGCAGCATGTGTTCTGCTCCAAGAAATTCCCCCCGTCCTGCTACATAACTGTAATGGCACCAGATTTACAAAGAAAGGAAGGGTCCTTCCTTTTTTACTGCCATCACACATCTAAGCCATCATGCAAGAAGTCAACCTATTCAATGAGAACTTTGAGAGAATATTACTGCTGTTTGAACCATAAGCTTAGACATGGATAACTCAAACTGCTATTTTATTTGGATCACTGATCTTATGTCAGTATGAAGCACCTACTTTCCTAATAAAAGACCTAACCCTGTTCTCAGTAGCATAAATTCAATGGGAAAAACACCTGTGTCACGGGAAGCAGAACCAAGGTCACACTGTTATAGAAGAGGGTAATTCCGTTGTTTGGTATTATACAATACACATTTTCTTTACATAGGATTACAGGGCTACACTACAATCAGATAAGACAGTTCACCATGAGGATATTAACCTATCCGATTTATAATCTGTTTTCTTCAATCCTGAAATGCAGACTCCTTTGACAGTATGTATACATATATATGCTAATACAAATGCACACAGTACCTCCCTGAAGTTGGCAACAGTCCTTCAGAGACTAAAGTAAGACAAATAGACTCATTTTGTCTGTGACAGCAATGCTGGACTCATAAGTAAACACTTCAGTGAGGCAAAGTCAGCATATGTTAATCACATACAACATCTCGTTTCCCTTTCCTTCTAAAATCAATTAACAAGTTTTAATGTTTCATGCTATTCAAAGAGAACAAAAAGTAATTTTTATTTTCATGATGGATTTTTTTTTTCTCTCTTTAAGTAAGTGCTGTCCTTAAGACCAGGCTGTCACGTAATCTGTTTTTGAGAAATTAAATTGATTGTCACTGCTGGTTTATTCATATATCCTTATGGCATGACATCATAAATAGAATTTGTCCTGAACTTATGGTTATGAACTCACTCCTGAGCTTGCTTCTCACAGCAGTTGTCTTTTATGTCATTTACTCAAGTGGCTCAAGGTCTTCATGAATAATTAATGCTTAGCAATCCACTACAGTGTTGCGAGATAACCACTTTTTGGCCTTTGATTTCAAATAAGTCTTGACACTTTTGTTCAATGAAGAAAATACAAGCAACTTCATACCTTTGAAATTGTAAAAGCATCCCCAGTACGAATATAACAAAGGAAAGACTTACTATTATACAGAGCATCAGTCTGAGCAACTATTTTGCTAACTCATCCTTAACCTAAATGAGAGTACGGAAGGAAAGGGTGTTATATTTTCTAAGTTCTGCAGAGAAAATAAAACTTACCTATCTGAATAAACAGAAAGCTAAGAAAGTATGACATGCTCTCCTGCAAAAGGCATTAGTTAATTACAAATAATCAATACTTACCTGAAAAAGCTGTGTTTTCATTTGGGTCACAGTAGAATCCATTTCACTGAGTTTTAAGGCAGACTTAGTAAATGTTCAGCTCCAAATGTACTTAAGTCAATAGGACCTTCTTTCTGGGATATATTGCAAGTCTCCCAGGCTGCTGATACTGTTATTTATTACTTGCATTATGTAGTGCTCAGAATCTCCAGCAAAAGACGCCCATTGTGCTAAGTAATTATTGTAACACTGACATGATGAAATCCTGAAGTGTTCTAATTAGAAAAAAAAAGCTAGAAAAGAAATGTGCATAATACAGGAGATATATGACTAGGAAACAGTAGCAATTAAAGACAAAAGTCACTATTCAAATTTGAGCCTGGGTCTTCACAAATTTCAAGAACTACTGCTTTGTAGCTTAACATCAGTGATCCAGATCTGACCAGCCAAGACTTTGAAGCTGTATGGAGTATGTCTTGATAATATTCTCTACTGAAATACTAAGAATGCATTAACTAAAAAAAAAATAAACCAACCCAAAAAAACCATTCAACAGCAAAAGTATTTAAATTCTTCTGACTTGAAAATCTCTAAAATGTCTATTTAGTCATTTATGACAGCTGGCAGGATTGTGATCTTACATACCAATTTAACAAAGTGTTCAAAACACAGCTAAAAAAACCCCTGCCTGTGTTGCATAGAAAGGAATGTGAGCAGAGAACACAGCTGCATCACTCGTTAGGGAATACATGTTCAGAGCTTTTTATTTTTGAACACTTGGACTTGGTTCAGAAAAAGATCATCTTTTTAATAAATGTACAAAGAGACCTTGAAATACATACGCTACTCATTGCCCCCACAGTGGAAAAGTTTTTCCATGCTTAATATACCAAACTGATAAAAAAATCTTCAAAAATGAGCATTAGTCTATCAGCTTGGCTCCTCAAGAAAACAGATGCTGCTATACTTATTTAAAAATAATAATTTCCAAGCCTTTAATATTAATCTCCAGTTCAAGACAGCAGTCTTGGATTAAATCCATCACCTGAGCAGCACAAAGCAAAACCAATTAAGGCTAGAAGCTCTGCTGCTATTGAGAGGTCTAAGGGCCCTATGCAGGACGACACAGAAGGTTCTCAAAGTCCCACAAAGACCAAAGGCCAGGCTGGATGGGGCTTTGAGTAACCTGATCTAGTGGAAGTTGTCCCTGCCCTGCAGGGGGTTTGAAACTAGATGATCTTTAAGGTCCCTTCCGACCCAAACCATGCTATGAGTCTATGATTCTACGAACTAAGGAAGTTCAATTAAGATGTTTCTTGGCGATTTATAGAAGGAAAGAAGGGAGAAAAAAATTAGAATAATGTTTTCCTACATTCAATCTCTTCCTAGGAATATGCTAGACACAGTTTTGTCTTTCTTCTATACCCAGTACAGTAGTAATGTGTGCCAACACAAAATACCCAGGACCCTGGAATCAGCATGTTATAGGGAGCTGTTCTGAGATGATGCACGGAATAGACACAACAGCAGATGTGCTATATTGCTAAACAAACATATGAAATGCTAACAGGAGTTCTGGGAAGTATCAAGTATAATTGCATGAAAGAAAAAAAACAGATAAAATATTATAGATAATTTTCTTCTTTGCTATTTTCATGTTATAATAGTATTTTAGCCTCTGAATCTTTACAAAGTTATGGCAGCAACTGGATAATCTTTTTCAGTTTCCCATTCCTCTCACTTTTTATCATGTTTCTAACTTTAGAACCGTAATGCAATAAAAGCTTTCTCTAGAAGCAAAATTAATCAATTTATTGCAGAAAATACTACCAACTCCTTGGCAGGTAGCTCTATACGTCGTAAACACTTCAAACAACAGCTAATGTAGCTTTCTTTTCCATTCTATCACCCACATGTTGTCAGAGGGGTAAGATGATGGTGGCATTATATCTTTGCACAGTTACAAATCCTAAATGTCAATGGGTCAATTTCTTCCCATATTCTAAGCACTGAACGCCTGACTTTACTCACAGAACAAACTCCCCCCACCTCAGTTAGATGCAACGCAAAGAGCTCTATCAAACTTTCTCTGAATTACCTAATTAGCCAATGGTAATCAGCCAACCTGAAAATTAGAGTACAATATAGACAGCGCATGACTGTATTTTTATCTCCTGCTTGTTTAGAAGTCTGTTTGCATCTTAGAAGAGCGTCAACACTGTTCAGCTTCAATTTGAATCTACTCTAACCTGAATAGCTGCAAAATTTCCTTAAATAGCCTGCAGGAACAGGAACTCTAACGGAAGCCCATATGCTTGCAACTAACCTCATTTAAAATTGCGATCCTTATTCTGGTGGTAAAACAGATCCAGTGTAAGAATTCTGATTTGTTGAATTCAGAACTTCCTATTAAAAGATATGATAAACAGACCCCAGGTATTTCCTGCTAGATCTGTTTTACGGAGTATCTTCAAAGAACACATCTGTGTGGACAGGGGAAAGACACCTAAAATTACAACAGCTGAGGCTGACATTTACTAGGTATATCAAAGGCTTTAGCATTCTTACCCTTTCACTTCATGTCAATCCTGTGAAACAAGTAATATTGTGCCTTGCTTTAAAAATACAGAAGCAATGTAAACATCCAGCTAAGACTTAGTTTTGAAAGACAGATGAACTATCACATGGATACATACATCCATTCAAGATACGAAGAGAAATCCAAATGTTACTGTTCTTTTACATTAGAAATATTTTAACTTGCTGTCATCCAGTTACCAATCAGATGAACAGGCATACCAGTTCTATTTTACCCTGACTTTCAGGGTAAAATACTGTCTTTAGTGAAGGTGTCAAGCATTTTGCCACTGAGCAAAATGACATTTTATCTTTTGTGTTTCCCATGAGATGAGGGAGAGGAGTGTTTACCAGAGGAAAAAAATTGCAGACCATGGCTGGTAATAAAATTAGGGAAGAGGAGATGAACATGCCAAAGCAGAGAAAAATTTTAAAAGATTTTTTTCTTTTTAACAAAAGCAATACTTATTTTTGTTGTGCAGAAAACCTCTTTCCCATCTTCATTTGTAGAGACACCTAAATGAGTTTCTACGTTAAGCCTTTTAATGGATTAAGAACAACTCTCCAATGACAGGGCAAGTAGGTACTGCATGTCTCTGTATCACACTCACTGAAATGAGTATAACCAGGGGTTAATAGCAGCACCGATTTCATTTCTAGTAGAAGATGGCCACCTTGGTTAGTCTTTCAGAAAAGAGCTAATTTGTTGATAAATTGCTCCTGTCACAATCTTTAAAGAGGCCAGTTGTCTGAAATAATCAAAAGACCTTATTGTTCTTTCAGTAATTTTACATTTAGAGACCAAAGGGCAGTACAGCTTAGATATATAAACAATATAGTCATATATGTGTTCATATAATTCTTTATAAGATCTTTCAAAATGTTTTATGATTTATTGAAAACATTTTAGTATAAATGTGTTGCCTTAGAGTTCTAAAGTATTTTTAAAGCTTAAAAAAGGTGCAAAGGCAGAAGAGTTTGATTTAACCTGATAAATTTTAACTTGTTAAAATATTCCAATTTACAAATGATTTTGAAAACTTTATCTGGTTTAATTCACATTTTACTTCCCCCTTCCTCTTCCTAACTTCTTATCTCAGAAAGGACTAATCTTTGAATTAGACAATGTGGTACTTCATTCCTTTTGACCACTGGTGTGCTATTGCATTATTCTTGAAGCAGGAATGGCAGGTACTAGCAAAAACTGCAGTATTGTTCCTTGCAGTCAGGAAGACTTTGAGTCTTGTGTTCCTTATTCATGAAGTTTTATGGGAGGAACCCACTATGTTGCACCTCCAAAGTAATGTTGCTTTTAAGTGGCCAAATATAAAGCCCACTCTATCTAGATGCAGTGGGGACTTCTGTGCAAATCTGACTCAGAAATAGCCTTAAGGTTGTTTTTACACGCAACGTAAGAGTGAAAGCACTGGCATTTTCTGAAAAAGTAGGAAGAAACTGCATATAATCCTCCAACTCCTCTGTTTGCATGCAACTGCTGGCAAAACAGCATGTTCTGAGGTGGTGCTTGATGTAAACTATGTGGCAGGAGGTGACTGCAAATTTGCCCTCCCCAATATTACCATTTGTAACCACCATCAATCTGACTTGCCGCTCAACCTTTGCACAGCATATTAAATTAGAGATAATAAATGTTTAATTCTCTCAATTCGCAGGTTAAAAAGTATGGGTCACATTGTGTGCTAACGCAGTTGCCAAATACTATTTTCTCTCACAAAGTGAAATATGTAATGTGACCCACACACAAACATCCCGATGCAAAGTCAGAAATGCTTCCACCCTGAAAAGGAAAGCTCTGATTCAAAGGATTTACAGCAATGCATGCTTTAAAAGTTTTATCCATTACATTTATGAGAAAATAATCTCCCTTGTTGATGGAAACAATAAAATGAAGATTTATCTGACTGCTAACTGCCTCACAGAATGAGATTACTTACATCAGAAGGTAAAGCTTTCACTTCTTCTTCCCATATAGTGACTTTGTCCAATTAACTTCATAAACACTTCAGCTGTACACTTCCCTATTAGGAAGGAAGGACCTGTTAGGATCCTTTAGGATCCTATTAGGACCTTTTTTAAGTGTTACTTAGCACAAAAACACAAGGAAACCTTTTGAAAGCGAACATCTACATTAAAAGAAAATCAGAGCCTGGAATTCCCACTGCAACTGAAAGGCACCAGCATTGCTTGCAGGAACTCACTCTTCCCTTTTTTTCTCTCCCTTTTCCTCCTTCATGTCTGCCTGTTGATGGCCACATGTCTTCTGCCATCGATGAAAGTGGAACAATGAACTTCATTTTGCTTTTACCTTTTCTGTCAACTTGCTGTCCTCTGTATAAGTCTAGATTTCATTCTGGAATTACTGGTTACTGGTGGATTTAGCCCTCAGAATTCTGAAATCTAGAAATCTGTACAATGCAATACTATAGGAATTATAAGAGACACTATTGAATTGCATTATTATTTAATGATAATAACTTAAAATTTCTACATTCTTCTCATATTACCTCTACCTCAAGTCAGTAGCAGTATTTTATAAAATCAACTTCAATTTTCTCTCATCTTACTAAAGCAAATACATGCTATAATTAGTTTCTTCTTACTTGCATATTAGGTTCATAATACTATATTACAAAATTCCATACACATGTAAATTAGACCTAATTGGACTGGCTCATCAATCTGTTCCCCAATTACATAACAAAAATACATTAACTGAATGTGATTTATGTATAAGGTACTTGTGAATGTTTGTGATGGAATTCATAAAGCCCTCATTTGCATATCCTAATTAGCAGTTTATTAATCTTAAATGCATACAGAAATTAACAGCATTTTAATCTTCTAAAATGCAGCTTTTTTTATCCTTTCATTAACAACCATCAGTCTTAGTATGAGACAATTTTTAATAGCTTATGGATACAGATTATGAGTGCCTATGCACACATAAAAATATGCACATATACTTGTGAGCAATTTTGCCTTTCCTTCACCCTGGAAAATTGCCACAGGAGACAGTATGGCTTTGTGGAGTAAGACTTCAGTAAAAATAAATGATGAAGCCTTTACAAGTAGATACATATACAGTCCCTTCGCTAAGTGGTGTCATGTTCTAGAGCACTACAGATTAACTTTCCTTTCAGAACAGAGACTGATTACATGAAATAAAGATACATATTTTTTTACTTGCATCTTTTATTTTATATTTATAAGTGTACACAATGTATTTAATGAATAGGGAAGGCCAGTTAATTAAAAGTCCTAAAAAACAAATACCAAATGGACTATACATTTCATAACAATGACATTTATAACAACATTGAGAAAGAATTTTATTCCATTTCCTCTGGATCCCAGCTGAACACAGAATGATAACAGCACTGCTCAGCAAAGTACAAGGCAGGTGTTCTTTCTAATTTTAGCTTCAGTAACAGGTCATTGCTGATCACTGGGTAATGATTCACAACTTTAAAATTCCGCAGGTTGCAATTTGCTTTTGTAAATATGCCACTTTGTATTCTGTATTTTGCATTAACAGCTTAACACTCACATTCCTATTTCTTCTTTCCTCTTGTTCAAACTCAAGTGCAGACCAGTAAACTGTCTAATTTACTTATATATTGAGCTGTACCACTTGCAAACTACACACAACATATAGCAAGAAACATATATATGTACCTTTGGACAACAGTATAGATTCCTTATTACTGTGTAATGGGTGTTCATTGATTGTACAGTCACATAATATGCCTAAGGAGGAAGACTAATGTCATTGCAATGGCACTGATAACGTTACTTCATTCTGTAGGGTCATTCTTAATGGAGTGCCATAAGGACGAGGGAAAAGCATTTTAGTGTGCTTTAGCACGCACAGGGTAGAAATAATCTTTCAATTCTTCTTCAGCTTCTGCTTATTTATCAGTCTGAGGTGATCCTGGGGATGCCATGGTGACAGTGGAAGGTGGACACCCTTTCTGTTACAGAAACAGGCATAGTGACATACACCCATGGCTCCTAGACTCGCTCTTTTTAGTGAGGTCTTAGACTATTACACCCAGATCTTCCTTCCATTAAGAATCCAACTTAGCAACCACAGTGACCAAAGAACGACAACAGTGCCTTTAGATAAAACTCTAAAAAGGATCACTTGTGTAATGCTGCAACACCTACTTCAAGAAAACTGCAGGAGATAAGCCCCCATTGCCTCCCCCATTTAAAGAGAATATGCAAAGAATAAATGCTGTCTTCAGCTATATGGTTAAAAATATTTCACAAAAATGAACACCTAGAAATATCTGTGATTGATGGGTATGAAAACAAGAAAAAGAATTTCAAAACTGAGATGCTATTTTGGATGTGTCTCATTTAAGGTATTTCACATATAATGTCTTATCAGTGGCGGGGAGGGAAGGAAGCTGTGTTTTTAGAAACTGCTCACCTTTTAATTTGGAAATTGGGTTCTTTTAAAGTGACACCTCAAAAATGCAGGTACTAAAAATCACAAGTTATTTTGACAAATCTTGCATGGGGCTTTAAGTAATCTGAAGTTGATACAGTGCCAGAAACAGAACCTTGGACTTTTGACTCCCAGTCCAGAGCTAAGCTGAGAAAATGCAATTCAGTGTAACACAGAACAAAACAGCGTGTAACAAGAGAAGGAGATGCTGTCCTTGAAATCAGAATGTCCCTTTTTCAGCATTTTGGAAAGAGATGCTCTAAGAAGCAGATTTCATGTCATGCTGCATATAAAAAGAGAAATTTCTAGTTCTGAGTTAAGATATTCTGTTTAGTGTTATCCTTTCTTCTTTAGAATACACTGTGCCAACATAAGGAATATTCATTTGTGTGTAGATGCACGTATTTAGTGTTTACCTTACAAATGCCTGAAAACATAAGTACTTAAAGTACATGTTGATTTGACACCTAAGGTTGAATGTGCCTGGTTCAGTTATTCACAGATAAATAAATACTAGTCAGAAGAGATGCAAATGGTGAAAACAGTATTAAATTTTATTCTGAAGGATATTAAAAAAATAAGTATGAATAACAAACTGAACTTGTGATCTAAGTCTGGCTGTCCTGACAAAATAATATGAGGGTATAAATGTTAATCCATGCATAATACATCATGTTGACTACAATTGGCTAAATTTCAGACAGATATGATTAACTGTATTTTTCTGGTATATGTGCAGACTAACTTCCAGTCCATTTTATCACTTACCCTGCATTTGTCTTCTATTGCCTGGACAGCATAGAATTAAATCAAAATAGCATTTTCTAATGCTATTTTAGTTTGACTAAGGGCTTTTCTTGTCTACTGTTGGGGTAATATGCAATAAGAAAAAGTAAATGCAATTCAGTAAGCTAAGAAGTTTTAAACATTGCCAGAGTCATACAGGAGATAAAAAGTAATCTATCATTCTGAAATTAATAGTTTCCAGTGTGCACTAAATCCTTTGACAGCTATCCATCATTGAAAAACAGGCAATGTAACATTATCTAAACAGTTAAAGTGCAATCATATCCAATTTGATGCAATATTGTAAGCACACAGGGATATTGTGCTCATTAAATTGAACATAAGAAAGACAAATGAAAAAAGTTGAAGTCTCTGCTACCCAGCTTCTGCAGACAATTGCATCAGTTCTAAAATGTGCCTAGCTTGATTTCTGAAGATGTACATTAATCTCGTATTAACCAGATTCATGAAAATAATGCTTGGTTTCAGAATTCACCTATTATCTTTGTCTTAATTTCTGATCTATGTGAGTTTGCAATCTTTCCATTTTTCCTTAAAAAAATGAATCTTGAAGCAAAGCTTGAGCTGAATGAATACAAACTCAAAGATTTCACTTAATTTTATATTGATCATTTTTCATTTTATTATTTCATTTCATAAACTTTTCTGAAACCCAGTCCTACCTTTTAACTTCTGAAAGGACAGAAAATAATAAAGAAAAAATCAATATAGTCCAAAATTCACAATGAAAACAGCTGATATTAACCAGCCAAAGCTGATATTCAACCTTTGGCTAGATCAGAATAGTTTAAAAATAATGTTAATCATTCCTAATTTAAATTTGTCATTAAACCTACAGCAGAGGAAGGGTAAACATAGACCTTAGATAGTAAATGTAATGAATTTTCATAAGATTCCAGTTGTTTTCTTAAAGGATTTTCCCTTGCAATGGAAAGTGTTGTCACACTTTTTCAAGGTCAACAGAAATGAGGAGGATAACTTGGGTGTTTGTGGATCACCACTTGGAATCATTCAGCTTTGCAAGAATTGCTGGTAATGTCTGAGTTAAACATTATGTGCCTATCTATGTAGTCTAGCCCAAAACAAAGAGCTCAGTACAGATGGGATTCTTTTGACCTGAGTGCATTTGCCATGTGAATTGGGTAGAGATTTTTCATTTCGTGGCTCATTCACCATGAGCCAAAGCGATTCCCCAAAGCTCATTCATTCATTCCTCTTGCAAACACAATAAAACCAAAAAAAGATAGAAAGAAAAATATTGTAGTGATTATGAATGTCTATAAAGAAATAGATATTGCCACTTAGAATTGCAAGTTGTGTTGACAGCCATATACACTACGTATAGTGTATATGGCTGTCATATACGTGTTCCTGACACGTATAGTGTCAGGAACAGAAACACAGTTACTTTCTCTTTGCTTGAAAACTTCAGCACCAAAATAAAAAGTGATCAATATCTCGATTCCTCCTAGGCTTCTTATGGGTATCTTAAACTGTAGCAAATGCAGACCACTTACTGCAGACTTATCTTCAAAGTATGACTAAACAAGCCCTTCTCCCTGGCTCAAACCCGCAAACATCCCCTCCTCAAACTGGAGTCCTTCACAGCACTTATCTACAAGATACAGTCTGAGATATAGTTTCTGCCACAGGATAAATACAAAATGCAAAAATCATAAATATCTAATCACCAGCGTGGCCTACTATCTTAAGGTGCAGGAAGGATCAGAGAAGCATTGGGGGCACCCTGTAACAGTGAAAAGAGCAGAGCCCAGTTTAGCAAGCCAGCTACATGGCCAGACACCCGCCAGTTTATCTTCTCCAGTGCTGAAGACCAATTAAATCCTGGTTGTGGGCTGGACCAGATTGCCTCCAGAAATCCCTTACAAATAAAGTATTGTGTGATTCTAATTACAACTTTGGTAGTACTAACAACATACATTTTAAACTCGATTAATTGCTGCAGCTCAGTAATAAAAACTATACTAATAGCCCAAGCCCATCTCCCCCACTGTGGATTAAAGGTTCCAGAATTATGGTGCCATCATAGAATGATTATTAAAGCTGAGAAAATGTTAGTATTAATTAGATAGTATCTAATTAAAAGATTAAAAGAAAAGAAAAATTAAAAGAAAAATTAGAGCCATAATTTCAATACAAACTATGGTGGACCTATCCTGTGAGACTGAAAGAAACACCAAGCCCTTAGCTTTAGGAAGGAAAGAACATGAGGTGAAAATCCCCGGGTTTTCAGGTTCTGCACCTAAGCCAGAAATGTTGGAATGCATCTGGAATGCATCTCTTTTCACTGTAATTCCCTTCCCACAGAATACTGAATATTTTGTGAAATGTCCTAATTTGTGAAATCCCTTGATTCTTATACAGATTGAAGAATCACCTTTTACAATGATAACATTTCAAAGCATCTCTGAATTCTCTCCATTTGCCGAACTAAACTTTCTTTAGATTTTGATATTTTCCTCTTGCTGAAATCCACCTAATCTTCTCTGAATGTCTCAATCTACCAGATGGGTACATCTGGATAGTTAGTTAACAAGGGTATTTGATGATATCAAAATGCTTAGGTAATTACCAGAGACAGGTATGATACAGTAACTGATCAGAGCCACATGCACAAATGCATGACAATTCTAAACAAGAAAGTCAGTATGGGCAGCCACAGATTTGTGCCTAACCTGTCTCCCAAAGGCTGATGGGAAGTGAAACTGATGGATGGGGAGGTAAGCTTGCCAGAAGAATTGCTTTATCTGTGAAAAAATTCTTGCACTAGGCAAAAAGAAATACTTAGCTATACCAGTCTCAAGAATATGGATGATTTAGGACAACTGAGATGGGATATCACATTTAAGCTGTGGAACTACAAGGGCACTGAACAACTTCCATCTTAGGCCAGTCTCGTAACTGCACCTTGAGAGCATTCATGTGGACCAAATACATGGACAATCAGTAAGTCAAGCCCCTTTCCCTCTTCTGTACGCTCCAAAACCTCACCAGTCTTGGCCAACCACAGAGAAGATGCCACAGCAGGCTTATAGCAACAGTGAGTGACCGCACAGTCAAATGCACACTTGTGGGGCAAGATCTGTGTCCTGATCCTCAGGTGTCCCACCCTAGGCTTTGGTCAGAGTGCAGTACTCGCCTCCTCTAGACAACATTCCTTTTGCTGAGGCAGGACCAATGAAGCACTGCACATGGCCACAACTGAACCAAGTCTGGAAGTGCTCCCAGGTCTTGCAGTTTCATATTTAGCCAGAGACTGACTTAAGTTAGTGATCCATTTGCTCATACTAGGAGCCTCATTCAGTCAAGCTACTGTACAACTACTGCAGGTATGGAGTCTTTATTTCTGAAATCATGCCAAAAACAACGTGCAGAAGGGTAAGTCTTTAACAGTCACAGTGAATATACCTCTGTAGATTTGTACTTATGAGATGTATATATACGTGCATGATTTTCATTAAAAAAAATCTTACAATGATCTAAAAAGCAATATTCAGTGCTTACCACATCTAAAAAATCATTTCATAGGCTCCGGACTATTAAGGTGAAGCAAGGAATGAAATCCCATTTCATTACAAGGGAATTTCCATTACACATCCTTTGGTGGGTGAGCCCATATGCTAAACACTGATATATGTTATTCTTTCCACAGCTTGTACAGTCTATGGCCACAGCCATACTCAATGAGTAATATCTTTTTCTAATTGGTTCTATCTATCCCATGTGTTTATAAAATTCTCCTACTAATTAAGGGACCAAATATGATTTAAAAATTAAAAGGTTTTATAGACACCTACAGAATGGTATTATATAAATAATATCAAAAGGCCAGATACAGTATTTCAGACACCAAAGAAGACAGAAGAATCCTGGAGTTTGTGTGGCTGTGTTGTTTACTCATTGTTCTAACTCCCCCTTGACTTAAAAGCTGTAAACTGGTTCCCCTAAAAATTAGAAGCCCTACTGGAAACCACTCTTTCATCTAGGTCAAAAATAGTAAACGTGATTTTTTAGCAACGCTTTTTCATTTCTTTTTTAATAGGGAAAAAAAAAAAAAAAGACGTATCAGATCATATCTGTCTTAGAAGTAGTGTGCTCACTTAAATTGGGTATCTCATAAAATAATGAATGACAAGGCAAATGGGTCACTTTTATGCCTCTCAGTATTTTATTGAGTAGTTATAGCTACAGGTAACGGGATTTTGAAATAATTTTCTATGAGCTTTTAAGACAATAGTAAAGTTCAAAGTTACTACAGAAATGCAACTCCATTCTGCAGTCTGAATGAAGTTCATCGAGCCAGCTGGTGGAGTCATCTCTGTACACGCATCTGTAGTAGCCTCCTGATGATAAACGTCATTTTAATTTTCAGAAAAAGACAGCATGGCATGCTGCTCCACAAATTTAGCTACTCTCTTGCATACAGTCTTCAGATTTAAAGTGTGAACATGCACTGCTTTCCCATTCTGTAAAAATTGGCCTGGGTCACATAGTTTTGTATTGTTAGTTGTTCCCCATGGGCATACTCCCTGTGTACACTTACTAATAGTTCAGGCAATCCCTTCTGGACGTGCAACACAGTCAAATATATGCAAATATATTTTTCGTAAAGGGACGAAAAAGGTCGTGTTCAACGTGTGACAGGTCGGGTTTGAGATCAGCCACCATTTCTTCTGTCTTTCAACCTCAGTGAACCTAAGTGTCCCTTCCAGAGGAACTGCCATATGCCTAGCCTAAGTACACACCGGTATATAGGCTGCACTGACACAGGTTTAAGTGCAAATTCAAGAGGAAGCTGGTACTGCAGCCTCCCCAGGGACCACTCACTGCATGCTAGCTTGTAGCACTCACAGAAGTGAGCAAGCACTACTTGCAATAGTCCTCGAGTATTCCTGTCAAAAATTATTTGCACTTTCAATTATAAGAAAGAAGAACAAAACCTGACTCCAGGTAGGCATTTCTGTGGTTTTCATCACCCCATAAAAGGAAATACTGGATTACCTTGTGGGCGATTTCTCATTTCTTCTCTATTTTTCAAAACTAACTGAGGTACAACTGCAACTGAGGATATTTTAAAAGAAGAAAAATGCATAAATTTTACAAGTGGGCATTTATTCCTTTTTCTTGCAAGTAATAAAATCTTTGTCATTCTAATTACCCTCTAAATTTAATAAAAATGGCAACATATGGCTGTTTACAGAGATCTAATTAGCCCATTTCCCTAAATATGCTTTTACACTTCAAAATATTAAAATTAAAATGCAAATTGTAACATGCATATGAGAATTAAGGAGAAATAATTTCTACTTAACTGCCTGAAGACAGCCAAATCCTTCTCCTGACTATCTTTCACCCTCCCCTTTGGCTTAGCTGAAAGGTATATTGAATAAAGATGACATTACTGTCAAACAACCCCCTTGTTTCCTTGTGAAGCCTTCTTTGTGTACATACTTCCTCATCAAAACATGAGCTACCTATGACATCTGTAACAATGGAAGAGGGTGAAAAGAAAATAAAAATCAGTATGTACCACTCAACAGTGCACCTGCTCAGGTCTGGAAGGACTCCAGTCCCACACAAGAAACATTTTTCCTGCACCTTAGTAACAATAAGGTTAGAAATATTCAAATCCATTATGTATGTCTGGCTATGTGCATGGAATACTTGTATGCAACTTTCTACAGCATGGAAGCTGCTATGTCAAACCACATAATGATCTCCTATGGTCTGCATCTCTGGTCTATAGCAATGGCTATCACCAGATGTTTCAGAAGAAATGGTGGAAAGTGATAAAAAGCGATCATAGAATCATAGAATCAGAATGTTAGGGGTTGCTAGGGACCTCTGGAGATCATCTGGTCCAACCCCCCTGCCAGAGCAGGGCCACCTACAGCAGGATGCACAGGATGGTGTCCAGGTGGGTTTTGAATGTGTCCGGAGTTGGAGACTCCACCACCTCTCTGGGCAGCCTGTTCCAGTGCTCTGTCACCCTCAAAGGAAAGAAGTTCCTCCTCATGTTCAGATGGAACTTCCTATATTCAAGTTTGTGCCCACTACCTCTTGTCCTAAATCATGTATTTCTATACAACAGTGGGATATTTATGCATAACTGCAGATGATGCTTGCACTATGTTACAAGATAATGTAGCAGAGCCTAATTTTTACTCTAGCTAGTACAACTGGTGACAGTTTTCATTCATGCTATTTAAATGACTGAATCACTGTCTCATTGTAGAAGTGTGTTTCTTCTGTTGAGGTCTATTTCTCTACAAAACAGTAATATGATTTCTGGGAAATATCAAATTATCATGACACATGCACTATTTCTTTTTCTTCTAGATAGAGGAAAAAAAAAGAAGCTCACATGAAGTAATTAAAAATATAACCAAGACTTGGCATAGTAGTCAACTCACTCTACCATCAGCCTATCAAAATAAGTAGCCATATTTGGGACAACAAAAGCCTCACAAGGCTGAAGAAGACATTATTCAGGCTGAAGACACTCCATTTAAAATGAAAAGTAGTGAAATTAAATGTATAAATGCACAGATATAAGAAATGTAAGAATCCAATGAGATTGAAATTGCACACAGGCACACACAAAGACCACCACTATGTTACTGGCTTCTCTTCTGCCTGAAGAGAAATAGCTGCTGTCAAAGAATGGTAATGAAGTCTCCAAGATTCATTGTTCCAGGAGATGTCAATACAGATATGGACAATGCCTCTGATGCTTTCAATTAGCTCATGTCCATCATGGGAATCACAAGATTGCTTAAGGTCTGACTTGTGTTGTTAATCTGGTTTATATGCAGATATAATGGATTTTATAATCAGATTCTTCCTATATCTTCCAAATGGAGAGGAAGGCTCTTTTACATATTCCTCTAAAAGGTGAAGTCTAAGGAGCAGATCCAGTAAGTTTCCAAAATGCTTTGTCTGAAAATTCCAGCACTAGTTGACAGGCTCAAGAAAAGATAAATTACTTTCTTCCAAAGCTGTTCCTGCATTTCCTCTAACACTCAGGTTTTCACAACTGCTTGATCAGGAATGTAGCTTGAGGAATTCCAGTTGCATATGGCTTAAAAAAAAATCTGTGTAACTATGGCAGATAGACAGGGTACCAGGGAGGAAAAACTCTTTGTGGTAACATCAAAAATGTTGCATCAGTTGGACTCAATGATCTTAAGGTTCTTTTTCAACCTAAATAATTCTATGAATCTATGATTCTGTGAAAATCACAAAAAGTGCAGATGGATTTACAAACTGTCTGTTATCAGTCTACTCTTTCCCAGTTTAGGAACTATGAGTTTAGGAAGGTGCACTTCATATGACATTTCCCTGATGCGAAAGAGCAAAGGAGTCTGCAAGAAAGGACAACCCTGCACCTTGACAGAATATCATAGTCTAGAAATGAGATAAGAGATGTGAGGTCCCCAGGTGCTGTAGGGCACTTCTTGTGACCTGGCTGTTGGACAGAAATGTGGCACATCTAATAAAATACAAGTAAAAAAAGAGATTTCTGGGAGAAAGAAACAACAGACAGAGCCAGCCTCAGCCAACTAGAAATTTTTTGCTTGATCTGTAATGGAGGCAAACAAAATAATAGAAATACAAACACAGTAATAGCACATTGGAATTACACTGATGAAATTAATAATTAGCACTTGTATGTTTTTTGTAACAGATACCAAAATATATTTCTAAGGGGCACAGTCTCACCATTCCCAATCTTGTAGGTGGAGAAAAAGAAGTACAGAACCGTGATGGGTACCTGATAACATCCTGTGAATCAATGGTGGGGTTTAAAGCAGAAATTCCAGTCATCCAATTCCTGCATTTATTCTATAATTATTATATAATCAAGCTCCCTAGACAGGATGTAAACCATCCTTTAAATGACAGAAAAAAGAAGGTCTCTTTACAAGAGAAACTATACGTTTTCTTAGATGAAAGATTTAAACAATTTCTCAAACAAATTATGATAACAGATCGCAAATAAAATAATGATCCGTATTTAAACTGTAATTTCCTTTAAACCATCAAACAAAATACCCTCTCAAAGGAGAAACTACACAGTACAAGGTTTCCTGATTGGTATGGAAATGCTGTTGCCTTCAGCTAGGTAACTACTTTAAAGAGGTGTTTCCACTTATCAACAAGCGTAAGTAATCAAAACTCTGTTTTCCTCTCCTCTCTGCACTTTGGTTCCTCCTCTGGACTTGATATCTAATTTTATTCCTTGATTTCGCTAAGATTAAGGTGTGGGGGGGTTACTTCTTGTTGTCTGGGGACAAAGTCAAATCAGTTGCACACATAGTTACCAGTGATGTTTTACCTACTAGTACTATAAACTTCATCAAACTAGGTATAGTCATGTTAGCAATATCTTCAAATGTTCTACTTAGCTGAGGCACTTTCATTGATTCCTTTCACCAAAACCAGGCACTTTTAGATGTTGTAGTGAATTCTGTACTTTTGGGTACACAAAAGCAAAAAAAAATTCTGAAGAAAACTGAAGTAATTATTTACTCAGCATATGTTGCAAACAGTAAGCTATGTCAACCAGAGATTAATTTGGATAATACTTTTAATTTCATAAAGATGTTTAAAGATCTGATTTTGACTTGACCTGTGCGTTGGGCGTAAAAGGGTGAAATGTTCACAGAACTACCTCTGCACAGCTTTACATCTTTGCTTTGAAGGGGAAAGTTGAATGAAAATCAATTGCGCGCTGCCTTCACTGTCTAAACAACTGAGCAAAACTTGAGTGCTATTTTGGCTTCCTTTCAGAATTCCAGGTAGCTCAGCTGCAAAAACTCATCTGCGTGTGGTGACAGGCTAAGCCCAATCTCCTTGGGAAATATACCTACCACTGGCTCCTCCACCACACTGCATGCAGCATACTTACTTACCTCTGAGGCACCCACCTCATGTACAGGCACTGTCTTCTACCAATGAATAATTTAGTCTTTTAAGGAGTTACTGTTGCTAGCAATACTCATCCAAAGCCTAAATACTTTAAAGCTATCTGTATTGCTTCACACAGCTGCAATACACTTTTAATTTTATTTGGAATTTAATAATGTTTCCACACACTTGTAGTATCCTATGGACTAATCAATATGCTCAACTAAATGTTTTTAAAATGCCTCAAGCAGAGTGACAGTTCATTTATCAAAGGAATTTTGACCACATGCAGCCTCCAAAGAGATTTTTAAATTCATAAAAAATACATGAATTAAAAAGGAATTCACACTATTTATGTTTCTGAACAGGTTCAGCTGTATCACCCTTATATTGTTATCTATCATTATTATAGGCTTTCATGCTAAATGCAAAAGTACCGTAAATTCTTCATAAATATCAAATCTGTAATTACATATGCTACATTCCTGAGAATTTGCTTGTGTTTTGACATTAAAACACTATGCTATCAAACAACCCCCACTGTATCCCCTTTATAGTTCACAGAGTGATAGATATTTGTTTTTAAAAAATAGCCAGCTGAAGGTAGAATGATGGGGATTGAAGTACACATGAAGATACAATCATTGATTTTGAAGCAGTGTTTATATAGACTACATCTATTGAATTTGTTTATCTTCTGTTAAAGACAGCACACAGAAGAGTAAGAAAGTAGCATCGTTGTAACCTACTACTCATACATCAATGCCAAAGTAACAAAGGATGCTAGGTGAAGAAAATCACCGTTGACATTTCATTGAGAGTGCTAAGTCCAGATAAAATAATACTGCCAATATTTTTTAATTTTTCTGTGAATATCCCAATAAAAACCTCTCTGGTCTATTTGGAGACAAATACTAAATACTACTACATTTTGTACATGTGCAACTGATGGATCTACAAGGTTAAGGCCATTTTTTTCAGTGATCTATATAGTTCAGGTGCCCATTTTGTGCACTCAGGCTACAACGTTCAATCAGCTTCTGAAAATTAAGTCTAAAGTAACTAAATAGCACTGTGTATCATTCAACCAGAAGAAGCAGTCAACATCCCATTCATTAACTCTAAAGTGCAACTTATAAATAGCATTTTGGAAATACATGTCTGACATAGATGGGGAAATAAACTTCTACCAGTACATTTGTTCATGCCCACAAAGAGGCATTAACAGAAAGCATTATCACAAGATAACCAGTTCAAAAAACTAAAGAGAATTCAGGAAAAGAGTAGAGATTTATACAGCATCCATGTTACATTTAGATGGAGTATTTAATTCTACAGCTAATGCATATGCAAGATGAACTTACTCCTTGGCAAGTTATTCCACTGTGCAATTTTTTCTATTATCTCAAAAGAATTTGGTACTAGCCAAGGTCCCAAAATAGATATCGAATTTGGCCTGTGTGGACTGTTTTCTAGGAACACATTTCTCACTGAAAGACATAACATGGCCGTCTGAAGCTACTCCATTATTTCACTGAATGATCACACATAGTGAGAGCTGAGACCAAGAGTTTCAAGAAGTCACAGAGGGTTTGTGGTTTACGGCACTTGTTTGGGTATGGGTTCATGTCCCTGCGCCTACCTTATCCTTGCTACACGCAAAGGAAGAACTCCTACATCTAAGTGCATGGAAGGAAAGGGCCACAAACTGGACAAGCTGCTGATCTGCTCTGGAAATCCAGCTATGAGCAGAAATCTCCACTAGAAAATATGCTTGTGTGAATCAATTGCTCTCTTGTCCTGATGCTGCTCATTAAAGCAGGGTCTGGATCCTGTCTGTCCCACCTTCAGATGTTCATATCAACTGCCATCAAAGTCTTTTTCATCTCCATGATGATTTAATAAAAAATGTTATACATGTTGGAGAATTTCTAAGAGGAGAGTTTGACAAGGTCTCAGTCAGCCTTGATTTGAACTGACTAGATTTAGATCCAGTCTTAGTTGGATTCATCTTTTCAGAAGTCTTCCTAAACTATGAGGCAGTAGTATGTTTAGTAAAAAGAAAAGTCTTTATTCATCTTCTTTCTTTACCCATCCTTTTGAAATTGGCTTCTCCGCAACATGTCACAGCTGTATGAGCTTAGTGATGACTTATATGGGAGACGAAACTATTCTTCAGTGAATATTTACATACTTGATATTAAATGGATCATGAAACATTAAGAAAAATTCTCTAAAACACCTGTTTAAAGTACCTTTCAGCAATGTATAAACCTTGGGTTCTTTGAGGGGCATGGTGGACTCTGTACCTTTGGTGGATGCTTCAATTACTATGCTAGAAGGACACAAGAACTAACCCCCTCCTTTTGTCAGTCAATCTCTTAATCTATGGGGTTTCTTATTACAGTAATCCAAAACTGAAGTGTACCAGTCTACATTTGAGTGATATTTTGTTATGAAAAACATGAACAAGGAAACACTTCAGATAGTCTAAACTATTTTTTTCTTGATATTTAGATTCAGCTGTCAAGCTAAAATAGTATTTAAAAAATCAACAAAGTTCTATATGGAACTAGTCATCAACCTCCATCACAGATGTGTAAGAAAGGTAGCACTAGGATCGTTGGTCCTGTGGAGAGAAATTTGTGATCCTTACTAGTATATTGTCTATTAATTCATATAATGTGCATGAATTACACTAATCTCTCATACACCTGAAAAAAATTATATATAAATCTCAATGGAAAAGTTCCAATTGTTTAAATAGTAAGAAAATAATGAATTATTTCTTACATTGCACAGTATATTTTCTGTTTCACCCACTTCTTGAGATGCCCTGGAAAACTTTGCTACTGAAATATCCATGCTCTTCACTGCCGTCAACCTGTTCTCATCAGTTGGAGGGTTAGTCCAGATTTTGCCCAGTCAAGAGGAACTTCCTGGATCAGAGTGGTTACAATCAGCAGCTGCAGGGAGAATCCTGTCTGCCTGTTTGCTCTTTCTCTCTATGTGCAGTTGTGGTAGACAGAAAATGTAAGAACTTCCTACAGCATTTTAATCCCAGATCGTCTCGTGTCTAGCTTTGCTATAAAATAGTTTGAAGAGACTAGTACTATCACTAACAATGCTAGTACTCATATGGTGAAAGGAAAATAAGTGAGTGAAAACTACTGTTGGAAGAACCCAAATACGGTAATATTGGTGGAAAAACTGCTCTCCTTGTTATGAACCTTTTGATGCTGAAAGACTCCTCCTTTTTTTTTTACAACTTCTAAGTAGGAAAGAGCAACAGGAAGGCAGAACGATGTAATTACATTAGAGGCAACAGCAGATCTTTCAAATTGTGGTGGAAGCAAAAGAAATAAAGGATTAATGTCAAGTACGATAATAACAGAAACAGCAGCAGGCAAGTCAGGTGAAGTCAGGCAACAGGGCAGCAATAACGAAAGAATAAAAAAATAACAATTATCTTATGAGTTTCTTCCCCTTTCACTAAACATTTGTTCACAAAGTAACCATTTAACCTCCAGGCATTTGGATCAAAGTCTCCTATTAGCAATCGTTCACGGATATTGCTCAGCAGAAGCAGTCTATGAACAGAAGGAATTATGCAAAACTAAAGTCATTTGTTGGTAGTAGATCCCCTAGTTAGCAGTTGCGCTACTCATCATCATCAGTCATGTTTAATTTTCCTTCTGCCTTATTTTAATACAGTTTCTCACTTCAGTGTCACTACCATGGATGAGGTATGCTGGGGCTATGAATCAAAAAGGAAAAATAATCAATATGTTTTATGTATGATGTGTTCAAGCATTCCTTGCACTAAACTGAAAATACAATTGGAAAGTTAAAATTATATATACTGAATATACATACTGAATTGAAAATATATTAGTTGGAGAGGCAGTTCCATAGGAGTTACATATATTCATTCACTAAAAAATTCATTAGTGTTTTTCTTTAACTTCTGTGTAACGCTTCTGTGTTCTGCAGTTAAAATCTATTGTGTTTCACTGAACTCTCTGTCTGCAGCTATACATTCTCCTAGGCTGAGACAGCTGTGCTTGGCCTCTCCTTTTTGCCTCTTCTTAGGACAAATATATGAGGGTGTAACCACCTCTGAGTATTTAAGGGATTCATACTTTAGGGATGAGAAAAATTAATTGGTGGGGTGCAAAAAGCAAGGAAAAGAAAAAGGACAAATTAAGTCAACAAAAATTAAGGCAGAATACAATTACAATACTAATTAGAATAGTTTTCCAGTAGGAACGGATCATTTAAATATGAACAAAACACAGTAATGAAGGACTCTACTGTTGGGACATCTCTTTTACTTGCCAAGCTGTGCTCTGAGTATAGAACTGGTAACATCACCAGATTTTTTTCCCCTATCTATAATTCCAATTATTTTATTGTATTTTTATGTTTTATTCTGAAGAATGCTTTCATGACATTACTAATCTCTCTTTCATCTTAAATCCCAGTACTACTGCTTTGCAGTGGAAAATGTGTTGGGTTTTTAAATTTTTCCTTGACAGTGTCCCAAAAAATAACTAAAAGCTATGCAAGTTATTAGCTCATACATTAAACAGTTCCAAATTTATTTACTAGAAGATTCTTCTTAGACTTCTTAGTTTAATGAGGTTATTTCTAGGGCAACAATAGCAAATTATCTAAGAACATATGTTTGTACAAAGAATTAAGTCAAGGCTACTTTGAATAATTCTGATTCCTTGTATTTTCACCCCCCTAAAAAAAATTAGTATATCATACTACCATAAAATTAAGAGTCTTCTGAGTGAAGCCAAATGAAGATATTACATAGAGATATAATGATACTGTTTTCACAATCAATATGTAGAGACCTTCAGCCTTTTCAAAGAAAGCAAGAGAAAAAGGAATTTAAAATTTGAAATTCAGGTATTTTCACAGAATATTTGTCCCTTAGACTTTCTAGTCTCATGACTAATTGAACAGACTAATTAGAACCTCTGTTTTTCAATATAAATAATTCAGGAACACAAGAATATGAAGCAGCACAGCATTATCAGAAAAAATCTAAACAGAAAAGCCGCAAAAACACTCATCTGAGAACCAACATAGTATGCAGTGAATTCTTGAATTAATGCAAACAGGAGAACAATATCTGCCTCTAGATTGGCAGCAACCTCCTCAGAGCCCTCATTAGTTCCTGTTTGAGTATCTGATGCCTACAAATGAGGCATTGTTTGTTTATTTGTTTGCATATATATGCAAATTTCGCCGACATACCGACACACTGCTTCATCTGAATGTCTGTGTGACTACACACCAGAAGCCAAACAGCTAGGAGGCGGGCAAGCATCTTTTGCATAGTACTTGAAACCTGGCCAAGGCCCCACCATATTCCTCATCTCTTCCACGTGGCCAGTTCTGCAAGCATCCCACTGCTGGTTGAGTGATGAGCAGAGCTGAGAGGGAAAGCCTGCTCCTTTCCACTGCTACCACGTGATACCAGCTAGTCATTTGCCTGAACTCCACACGCTCAAATCTTGCAACAGACTGCAATTATCACCTCCTCCTGGCTTAGTCTTTGCAATACCAGAGCTCATTAGCAAAAACAAGAATACGGAAAAGCTGCATAGCTAAAATGGGCCCATGTCATAATCATCCAATTCAATTTTTAAAACTAGACTGAAGCAGACACAGAATGTTATGTTCTCACAACATGAAAAAGTAGATAGTTTTGAAAATTTAATTTATAACTGCTTTAAGATAGTTTTACCTACCAAATTGCCCACATGGAAAACGGAAATGCAACCTCTAATTACGACCACAGAAGAACTGAATTTCTACTGCAAGGGTTTATTTAAAGGGGATGATTCATCTGAAGAGATATTTTTTTAAATTCATAATTATGGCAGTAGCAAGTTATTAAATATGAAAATTAATTGAGAATATGATTTGGTTTGTAGGGTCATAGGGTTGAGTAATCATTGCTAATGATTTCCTGACTAATGCTCTGCTGCACTTGTGGCCATTGTGCCACATATATTCTTCCGTTAAATATTTTGTTTTGAGCAAATGCTGTCTCCTATTATTCAGTATCTGCCTGAATGCTACAATCAGGCAAATCAGTCTTCTGTTGGCAAACACTTTCTTGGCAAGCAAAAACAACGGATTCTTCCTCCTCAATTGGACTGAGGCTGTTTGAAAAACCTCAGCACTTCATTTGTATTGAAATATATAATCATCTCTTAACGGTAGTCATGCATTGAGATCAAATTGTCAGATTCAAAGCCTGGTGTGTTGACCTGGCACCTGGCCCCCAAGCACCCACATAACTGCCAACTCACTGTCCTGTGATGGACCAGGTGAGAGAATAGGAAGAGCAAAAGTGAGAAATCACGTGGGTCAAGATAAAGACAACTCAGCAAGTTGAAGGAAAGAGAAAGAAAAAAACCAATGGAAAGGCAATCACTCGTGACACCCCAGAAGCAGACCAATGCCCAGCTACTCTCCAAGCAACTGCTAATTTGGAAGTTAGCAACTGCTAACTTTGAAGTCAAACTCTGCTCTTTTTTCCTTAACCCCCAGTTTTTATGCATGACGTTATACGGTATGGAATATGCCTTTAGTAATTTCAGGTACACATTTCAATGCATATAAATGTCTGAAAGGAGGGCATAAAGAAGAGAGAGCCAGACTCTTTCCAGTAGTGCCCAGCGAAAGGAACAGAGGCAATGGGCACCAACTGATACATAGGAAGTTCATTCTGAACATCAGGAAACACTGTTTTCCTGGTTGCTTCCCAGGTTGATTGAGTGCTAGCACAGGTTGCCCATGGAGGTTGTGGAGCCTTCNTATGCCTTTAGTAATTTCAGGTACACATTTCAATGCATATAAATGTCTGAAAGGAGGGCATAAAGAAGAGAGAGCCAGACTCTTTCCAGTAGTGCCCAGCGAAAGGAACAGAGGCAATGGGCACCAACTGATACATAGGAAGTTCATTCTGAACATCAGGAAACACTGTTTTCCTGGTTGCTTCCCAGGTTGATTGAGTGCTAGCACAGGTTGCCCATGGAGGTTGTGGAGCCTTCCACCTTCGAAACTTCCAAAAAAGCCATTTGGAAATGGCCTTGGTCAACTGGTTCTAGGTAGCTTTACTTAAGCAGGGGAGTTGGACCGGATGACCTCCAGAGATCCCTTCCAACCCTTCTGTGATTCCATAATTCCATGAATATTTTCTTTTTCCCATCATGTCTTTTATACTTGGTTTCAATTCCTTAGTCGACATTGTTATGAATGCATCTTAAAAAAATAATCCCCCAGACTCACAGTGCTTATGGAAATGTAACACATCATATGATTTTATACTGCATCATATCTCTAAGCACTATCCTGTGTATCATGATTTTTTTTTCCAGAATGCTTTTTTCTTCTCCCAAGCAATGATGAACACCATTCTGAAAATGTGTACTGATCTGAGGCAACGATATTACTCACTTATCATTGCCTCACTTAGTATTTCATACCTTGTCATTTTCCCATAAATTACCTGAGGATGTGCTCTATGTTAATGCACACTTCAGTAGCAATCAGCCATTTGCATGAATCCATATAAAGAGCATCATACCAATGCTTTTGGCACTATCATTAACATAAATTGCAACCTTTCTAATATCAGCTCATATTTACACCTGACAGGATGGAGGAATTAGCCATGTGTAGAGTAATTTCTGATGTAAATCTCCACACTTAATGCTATTTAAAAAAAAATTTCCAGACAAAGTATGCTGACCTGTGGCTCTGGTCCAGCATCAAATTCAAACAACAAACTACTAGAACATTGTTATTAAAATAAATTGGAAGGAAACTCTATGTAACACAAATACTGAAATACCAGTATATGTGAAAGAATCATTTTGACTATCATACATCTAATATTGTACTGACCAGATTGGAAAATATTATCTCCTGTTTATAGAAATATTTTTATAAAACCATCAAATGGCAGGGCAAATAAAATAAAAGGTTTCCTTTCATGTCTGTCATGACACGTGTTAGGAAACCCCTTCTGTCTCCCAACTTGAAAAGTAAGCTGAAAGCAAAATTTAGACCCTGGTGGTTAAAAGCTAACCAAGCTCCTATGAGAGCTGATGAAAACAGAGTTAATTAATCGGCAAACAAACAAGATCTGTATTTTTTTACTTAGCGTAAAAAGCATAATTTTATCAAATGACAGCAACACTTCTGGGTGACCACAGGATGAGGATGTCTGTGCTTGTTCACTACAGGAAACCATTTTCTTCTGAAATACATTATAATTCAATATGCCCTATGGACAGAAATATGCTATATCATAAAGTATATCTGTAGTAATTTCACCTGATAATTACTTTAGTGAAAATAAATGCCAATAGTAATTGCTAGAATCATAAATAATTCTGATAAATTGTGTCCATCTTATTCAAGAATAAATACAAATGAACTCACAACTACGTAAATCGGTTAACTCGACATGAATCTGACCACTCTCAACGTAACGCAACTTAGATCGAATCACTTCTGGTGTCAAAACATCTTTCCCTTCTGTAAACATAGCATTTAGCTGAAGAAATTTTCATTGTAATACTCAGCCCATTGTTTAGACCAAAAAAACCTGAGGGGAAAAAATACTAAAAAATGTAATTTATTGTTTTAAATTTTGCAATTATTAATTTATATTGATTAGCTGTAAACTGTGAAACATATCATAATTTGACCTGAAGAAGCTGACCTTTTAAAAACAGATTTTTTTAAACATTTGTTCTATCATTCTTCACATTTTTCCCTGTAACATTCAGCCAACCAAAAATAAATTGCTCACACAGCCCTATATCAGCTGCTGTAGGAGACTAGCAGGTTTCCCAGTTGGTAGCCTCAGCTAAGGCAGCTGTGGAAGGTGCTAGTAATGATGATGATTATATTGCATGCAGCACATGCTGAGTAGGAAGTAGACTGAGGCTATCAATTCATCTTATCTCGATAGCTGCACAGCCACACAGAAAAATTAATTTTCAGGTACTGTTGTTCTGCCTTGGATCTGAAGTGGTTTGACCCGGATGAAGAACTCAGTATTCCAATATTTTCAAAATTTCCCTTATGTGGTAGTTTACAATTAATAAGCCAATTGTACCACAAACCTCCAAACTTTTTTATCTTCAGTCACAGGCTTTGAATTAATTTGGTACGTGCATTTAAATTAGCGTTAATATTTAAATTGATCAGCTGTCCTTGGCTAAATTCTGTGGAGAAGCTCTAGGCTAGTCACTTCTTGGGCTGCCTTGCTTTTTAACGATTTTATTTGGATAATTTAATGTCAGAGAGTGAAAAGACTACTAACCTCCACAAGCATATGAAGAGAGTTTTTAGTGTATCCCAAAGCAGAACTCAAGAGTTCATAGCGGTTTAAAGGGCTAGTCCAATTTCAAAAGCACTTCAGATTAGGACATATTTCTCCAAGTAGCATGTGGTAGTGTGACGTTCTATGTTGATCAAAGCAAATGTGTGTTTATTGTACCCTAGAAGCCCTTGTGTGGTCTTTTTTATGAAATTGTAAAGCAGTTACTTCTAAAATGCTATTGAATTAAAGCAACAGCAGCTCTTTTTTTCCCCACAGTCCAGGACATGCCCAGACTCTCAAAGCCATTTTGTTTCTTTTTTGACCTACAACTTGCTCTGTATTTTCAAAAGGCTTCCTTTTTAAACATCAAATCCCATTAAAATTAATCAAAACCTGAAAAATGCTTATTTGGCAAATTAACTTTTCATTATTCTACTGATTTCAAGGAAGTTACACTAGATGTGAATTTATTCAACTTAGAACTCTGAAGTACTGTCCAATTTTTCAAAATGTATAAAGCTATTCAACCGTTTTTACTATATCACATTTTTACTATTCTGTACCACATCCATACTTTCCAGAATCCTTCCATAGCACTCTTATCTTAATTTCCCCAAACCTTGCTAATATTAGCACATTAGTTTCAATTAAAGCAACTCCAATTTGAGAGCAAAGTAATTAAGCTCAACAATGATCCCTTCAGTATATTTTTGTTGGCTGCTACAGGCCTTTCAGCTACCATATACACAGAGTAATTTGCATTCTCCATGATCTCCTAAAAATCACACTATATGTTACCCTCTTCCCAAGCAGCTTTCAAATTCCACAACCTCTCCACAGCACTGCTGATGTATCATTTCTTTAATCTCCACTTGCTAAACTCTGATCTTCTCTCACTGCCCCCGCTGTCCTTTAAACTCTTGCCCATCTTCTTTTGAGGAGTCTGAAAATGATTTGAAGAAGAATGATGTAAAAAGAGAGAAGGAGCAGCCTGAAACAAATTTTCATAGCTTGAAAAACTGATCAGTGGAAGAAATAAGCCTTCTACATGTATTAATAAGAATTAGTCAGTTAAAAAGCAAGCAAGAGGAAGACAGAAGTAATCAAAAATATGAAAAAATGAACTTGAAAGGGAATGAATAAAAAAAAGGCAGGGTAATCAAAAAGCTAAAAATTACTCATATGAAAAGAAATGGTTTTCTTTAGTATTGAATCTATACCCTAATAAGTACAGTTTTTCCTGTGCATTTTTTTCTTTACAAAATTGCTATTTAAATATTCAACTACAGCTGAAAATTTACCATGGATATTGTGAATATTTTGCACCCTCTTGACCTCCTGAAATGCCTATTTTGGGGAAGAGAAAACTTTCAGAAATATTTAAACATGTTTTCCTACCAAATTATATGCATATAAAAAGATGTATTCTGATCTGTTTGAAAATCCCAATGACAGTAAAACATACAAGTAGCAAAGTATGAGGGAAAAAAGCATAGTAGCAAAGTATGCGGGGAAAAAACACAAAATAAATTTGTCTGGCTGGTTGTTCATAGAGAGAACATCACCCAATAAGATAACAGCAAAGCATTTAACTTAAATGTTAAAATGGCCTATTTGTGCAAATATTTATATCCCAGTAAAACTCAATAGTCAGAAACAAACAAGAATTTGTGGTGTTGATAATCCAGCGATTGTAATCTGTATTTAAATTTGATACCAGTTTTTGTAGGTTAGGCTTTTTATAATAGAGCAATAATATTGTGATTTAATTAAAACACAGTAAAACTACAGAAATTACAACTTTATTCATTAATATAGGATGAATGTGGGGAAGCTCCAGTGCAGAATTTATTACAGAAATCTTCATCACAGACTTTGGCCAAGTGTGGCCTGTTACTGCACCTCTGTGCACACACATGTGCAGGCTTGGGTACCCCTCTGTCAACCACTGGCAATACCAATTTTCATATATTTCTCAGACTTTTCTCACATTATTTTTGTATAAAATAAAACACAGCAGAACATAGCCCTACTTTTTCCAGAATGACAGCAATCCTAGTCATTACAATTTCTTATGTTCCTCTTTAAATAATACATAATCTCTTTAAGTGGATTATTTAAAAGCGAGAGACAGACAGACATGGTTGCTTGCTATAATTCCCCTTCAACTTCATTCAAAAAACTTATTTATTAATTACAGATTTTTCCCTTTGATACAGAACTAAACCAGCTATTCTTTACTGTCCTGGATAAATTATTATGCCAGGAATACGCTCGCAAGATGTTCTGTAGCTTGCAAACATGCTACTGCTTTAGTCTGTAGGAATGCGAGTGATGTACTAAAAGCTTCTGCAAAGTGAAATATAGTCTTCTTACAAGAATTATGCCTTTGTTTCCGTTCTAAGCCACCTGCATATGGAAGTGAGGATGCACTCAACCTTGTATGCCATTTTCTCTCTGTTACTCCTGTTGTGCAACTCAAGCACATCTTTTGTGGCTTTAGCAGTGGCTTGCACCACTCTTCAGCAGTCTTGAAAGGAACTCAGAGCTCCCAGTGTCCCACACAGTCCTGATCCCAGGGCAAGCAAATCCCAGGAACGCTGCCAGCAAGGGGAGGGTACTTTCTGCAGTGCTTTGCCACTCTGGCCCTTCTCTAATTCCCAATTAGAGAACCTATCATAATGACTATGCCTCCCCTCCTACCCATGTCCATCCATTTACCTTGGAAAGATATCCAGACTTTCAGGGAACAGAGTGGTCAGTTATTCAGGGCATGTCCAGGCTGTATTTGGAGATCAGGGCTCTGAGGAGCAATGCAAATGTTCCTGCCTTGAGATGAATCAGTTTTACTCTCCCTTAGATCCCAAACAGATCAAACCTGGTGCCACGTGCCTGGTGTTTGAAAAGTATTCGTTTTTATTAAACCCAAAATATTTTATGAATCAAAGCACACCTTAAGATGAAAGAGCAGAAGAATGGGGACATTGATGAACACAAAAATGACAAACTGAAGATACTGCTATTTTTACTGATGAAATACAGAGGCACTAGGAATAAAAAGCAGCTAAAAATATGTTCACCACACTACTCCAGTGAAATGTCATTAATAATCAGTCTTAATATAAAAGAGATAGGTCTTCATTAAGGTCCATATTGCTGCCATCAGTGCTACACTGCAATTAATCTGAGAGAAATCTCAAAGAATATCCTGAAGAAGGAGAGAAATTACTTTTAAAATTGTTTTGATTATGCTCAACTTAATTATTCAAGATTTTGGCAGCAAGAAAGCATTGCTATTTTTCAGTCACTGACAAAAGAGAGGACCTATTCTATTATCATTCCTCAGTCATAAGTCCAAGCAAGGACTACAGAGTTTCCTTTGGGACAAAGAATCCTTTAATAGATTGAATTGACAGTAATTTTTTTAGTATATTTGCTCTTAAAATACAGATAGACAGTGAATTCCTGATGAAAAGGCATTTAATAAAAGGATTACTGAAGTTAGCATGACATTCAAAAAAGAATTGAAGCTTTTTATTTTTCTGTAAGCATTAGTTTCTGAAGCATAAGTTTGTATAGTTGCACTACTTTGAATAAAAATGAATCTTGACAACAGTAATATAAACATCAGAATTACTTATTATTTGTCTTGTGTTCATTGGAATCCATATACGACACAAAACACTAACAGTTAGCCCACAGAGGATGCCAAGTGATTTGACACAGTGGGTACCCGGATTGTGTTTCCTTTGTCTGGGTGCTACTGTACAATATGAAATCTGCATGCGTCCAAACAAAACAAGACACTGACATCAGGATGCTGCATGCAAACATAGATCAACTACCTACACACTTCTCATTGAAGTATACATGAATATTCAGTTGCTCCACTTTAGTAATGACATTAGGAGGAAGTTCTGTGGGTAAAATCTTAACTTCATGAGAGGAAAGACCTAATTTGGCCTTTAGCAGACTTTCACAGTTTCCACTCATCATCCTCCTTTGGTTTTTTGCATATTCACAAAGTCTTGCTGGCGTTACAGATTTCTTGTACTTGAACATGACTGTGAACAAGAGAGTTGGCCATCAGGCCACAGACCAAGGTGCACCAGTAATCAGAGGAATAGTCAAGACTTTTTCTGGTCTAGTAAGATTAAGCCAGCTCTGCGCTTAGCATGGTAAATGTTGTTCTGCATTGATCTTGAAGTTGTGGCTAGCAATCGTCTCAGTTCCTTAGGACTGCTACATTCAAACACACTTTGCACAGCAATCTTTAAACAAACAAAACTACAACACCCAATCCAAACACAATGTAACTCTCGTCACTTCCAACTCCCTAACTTTTGGAGATTTTATTAATATATTTTTAGATTTGTGGGTGAAAAATTGCATAGTGGTGCAGAGTATCATCACAGATGAATTCTTTTATATGTCTGACAATTTTTTTGGTCTGCTTGCAATTTCAGATTTTCCAGAAAAGAGATTGGTTCAGTATCTCTTCCAAACATTCTTGCTGTTTGACACAGTGCTTTGCAAAAATTGATGAAAACACAGTCCATGCCACAGGGGACAGATGATTAAAAAGAAAAGAAGCTTTGATCTGTTACTTCTGTGTCATTCAAGAGTAACACCCCTGTAAATACTATTAAGATTTTACAAAAGTGTATATGAAATCAGAATATGTTACAAATATCAGAGGTAGAGACACAATAAAACATCAAAGAGGAATGAGTAAAGGGGAAAGAGGAAAAACCTAAAAAGAACTTTTGAGATGGGCTAATGTTAGCAGAAAGCAGACTACTGGTTCTTAAGGTGATGGGAGAAAAGATTATGTTTAACAGTATAGCATGTTCCAAAACACAAATATTTCTCTGGATACAATTTAAACTTGGTACAATAGATTCGTTATAGCTATTATCTACGCAAGTGCTTTGGTAGACATGTCATTTTAGAAATAGCTTGACAGATACTAAATACGTCTTGGATTTATGAGTTAGTAAGACCTATCCTATGTTACATGTATCTAATTGCATATGTGTAGTTTAAACAAAGCATCATCATTGCCGTTGTGGCAATGCACAGGATTTTAACAAGCTGCAGGCAAAACCCCACTATTGGTTGTGGAGCATATCTTTGCTTTAAAGAGTCCATGCTGACTGCCAAAACATTCCAGCAATTTCTGCAAAGCAGTATTGGGATAGGCTCCCAACACAAACTAGCACAATGGGTCTTTTCTGGGGTAACTGAGACAGCAGCATGTACTAACCAGCTGCTACTTTCTGAAACTCATTACAGTTTAGCACCTAATTTGGTAACTTGTTCCAAATCTTTAGCTGCTACTCCAAAATGCTGGACTGCATTTCAGTCTTACGCATCTTGTTAGCAGCTCTATCTTCACCATTGCACTGGCTAGCTAATGCCCAGATTCAGAGTTTCATTTCCACCAGTAGGTGTGGTAAGCATCCTTTCCTTTTTTCTTAAATCTGCAGATTCATTTATCCAGAAAACACAGTTATCAATTTTTTATTTCTATTCCTATTAATCAAGTGAAATATCTTTCCCACTCCTTATTCCAAGAATCTAAGGAACCGTGAACCATGTGACCATGAATCATTTTTTCTGGCAACAAAAATTTCTTGAAAATAGAAGTTACTGTCCATATGCCTTTTCAGCAAAATATGTCTACCTGACAGAAAATCAGAGATTAATTAAGTTTTTTTCATCTTCTCCCATTAGGAAAATCTCACATAACAAAATATTTCAAAAGATACAATGAAAAAGGATCTTGCTGAAATAATTCCTTCTAAGAAAAAGTGATCATTATCTGGAGACCATCTCCCTCTGTATAAATTCCTACATGTAGATAGATTTCCACAAGGAAAATCTACAGGTACATATGGCTTATGCCAAAAGCACATAAAGGCACAAAAGTTCAAGGGGACAATGTACTCTCCTCCCTCAGTTTATAATGGCAATGATGTTACAGGAACCTGATTTTAAAATATGTTGTACTTTTTGCATACTTCCTTTAATGTTTATTAAAACTCCGTCCTCATATACACTTAAGCAATGTTGGCTGGTCTAAGTTGACACTGTTTTAACATTAGCAAATATATGCAGGCAGAGTATGAAATCACTGAAGGGGATTCATGGAAAGAATGGGTTATATAATAAAGAAAATGTGAAAAAATAGGGAAAATGTATGCAGAATTATTCACAAGGTGAAAAGGGGAAACTATTTCAGGCACTCTGTTTCAGAGACAATTCAGAAAAACATTGTAATAGACTGAGTTGATAAATAACATCAAACATACATACATAAAAAGAACAATTAAAAAAACCATACTCAAACATACTCCTGGAATAAGATGTATTTCAGGCTGTTCATGCTTCAAACAGCCACACATATGTTAGTAATCATGCCATATCCATTCTCAAGTTCATATGCATTCCAGACATTTATCTAATGGCCTCACTATGAAAAACATGTATGGTATAGGGGATGGGATCTGATAACATTACTAACAATAAGTAGTGCTTACAAAGCAGTTCCAGTACTTCCAATCTCCAAACATTAACTAAAGACTCTTTAAAGAGGCTCCTGAGAAGCAGAAAGGCTTTCCAAATGTAAAACCTAATACAGAAGAGACAGCTCAATGCCCCAGGCTGTCAGCTGGGAAAGCTCAGGTTAGAATTTAGGAAAGCCTAACTGTAACCTTCAGATAATTGGTAAAAGTCACAGCCTCAAGAAATGAAACATTATCTTCTCATCCATGAAAACAGGCAATGTTTCAACAGCAGCTGAACACTTTTCTTCTTTTAAGGCAACACAAGGCAATGAAGGAAAGGTCAAGAAGTCCATAACACAGTAGGGAATGGAGCTCTGTCTTACGATCCTTTCATTTTATGCACTGGAAAGTACTACCTTCTCTTAATTGCACATGTTTGTCCTGCTTCTTCGTACAGTTATTCATGACACATTCATCTCAGGAATGGGAATGAAAAAAGAAACAACGGATATTTCTACTGCATATTTGAATAAGCCACCTAGATCCATTTGGTTTGAGAGATTAATGAACTAATCTGTTTTGGTCATTCACCAAGAAAGATGACTTTCCCCCAGAACAACCTGCGTTCATGAAGAAGTGCACAGCCTGTGACTGTTTCTGTGAAAACAGTAAACATGAATAGCTTTGAACAGTTTTTATAAAACAGAATTCAGTACAAACAGTGGAGTAATTATTGCCTTCCTCTATCTTTCTTTTAAGAAATATAGATAGCGAATCTTTTCCCATAATAGGCAGAGCACATTTACAGAGATAGTGGGTATGAGAAATAACCAGTTAGGACTGTTCTACTATAACTGCAAAGTTCAAACTCAAATGCACTGCTTTTTTAAAAAAAAGTCATAGTAAAGAAACTAGGGCTCACAGCACTGCAGTTACACTTTCCACAGAGGATTTCTAATATTCACAAAGGTCTTATCAGCTACTATTATTTCTAACAAACACCAAAGCAACATGTAGCCTTTTTCACTTAGGGATACTGGATTAAGTCTAATTCCTACACAGCAGTAAAGATAACTTGGAAAATTAGAAAAAACAGTTCACCAGCTAAAAGTATTATGAAGATAAAGTGAAACCTCAAAGGAATTGCTAACACATAAGCAAATGTGCAGAGTGAAACAAAGACATAAGAGAAGGGTGCATTAATAATGGACTGGAAAAAATGACCTTTTAAATAACCATTTGCTTACCTAATATTTACTCAGGATGACCAATATGTGTTTTATGAGAAACATTTAACCTATGAATTAATGTCTCCTTCAATTCTGTAGCAACGTGACAATGACTAAGGAAAAAAGAAGTCTCCAAAAGCCATTGGTTTCCACTTGTAGGTCATGAACATGTAGGTCAGAGTGGGGAAAAGGAGATTGTTCCTGGTACCCTTGTGCTTGAAAAATCATTAGAAGTTAAAACCCGCTTTTCTAGAACAGCGACAGAGAAGATCAATCAATAAATTTCTTAAGGCTGGACAAGATACATGAAAGCTTATGAGCATGTTTTCTGAAAGAACATTGAAAATTGAATGCTGAAGCCTGATCAAGTTTTGGAGCAGCTTACATTCATCACTTTAGGACTGCAGAAATCCCATTCCTCTCTCAGACTCTTTCTGAAAATATCTTTTTGAGCAGGAATTAAATCTGCAATGAGCATTCTAGATCAGTTCACATTTCAAGATGTAGAAGTTTATATATTAAGTTCTGATCTGGATGGCTACTTAGGAAAACTATCATACTGCGATTTTTAACTTTGTTTCTATCTCAGTCTACCCATAAATCGTAATACTGATATTACAATTGCTTTATCGTAATAAAACAACTAAAGAGAAAATAAGGTTTTCTATTTCACCTGTTAAACCCCTGAATTCATGAAGCTGCTGTCTCATTTCCTCCAAAGACAACAGGCATGAAACAGTAATTCATGTATTGCAGTAACTCTGCATTATGCTTTTCGCATGCTGCCTGCAGGCACAGTGAATGGGTATAAAAATTGGAGCACAACACCAGCAGATCTTGTTCTGTTCTCTGCGTCTATGCTTTTAGCTCCCACACTCTGATTATTTGTTACAGCTCCTACAGCTTTGGGAAATGACAGACTCACAGATACTGTGAACACAGCAGCCCTCTTCCCTTCAGGCTCTCATTCCCAGGGTGAAGGGAAGAATGGCAGAACCAGTGTTTTGTTTCCTCCCCATTTCAGAGGCTGAAATCAGTGGCCCATGGACAATTTCATACCAAGGAAGTCGCAAGCAGGTGTTATTAGGACGTTTAATGGCAACAGTTGATGAAGATAAATAATTTTATTAAGTGGCATTCTGCATTCTATTAGTATATTGTTCACTGTCCTCTATATCACCTTGCTTCTCACATCAAAGAAAGGAATCTTCTTCCTGTAAAAGCAAAGTGATTCTACATCTTGCTTTACTGCTTTCCCTCTTGTTAACCAGTGGCTACAAAAGAACTTTCTTCTGTCTCCAAGTTTCTATTCGCAAATGAGGGAAACGTCCTGTCACCTACAATAACAACTGGAAAGTGTATGGGCATCGAGAACTCAGAAAACAGCTAGCTTTCTGCATGTCCTCAGTACTAAACATATCATTATCTTCTCAAAATGGAAGTTTCCAAGGAAACAAGAAGAAAAGAGGATATAAGAAATGTAAACTCAAAAGTGCAAAACAAAACAAAAAGTCTGGTGGGTTTTTTCTTTTTTTTGCAAATGTACATAGACATGTACACTGTTATTAGGTTGCAATTATGGTCCATAGGCTTATAATTTCCTTCATATATTAACAGTACTAGTTACTTGCATTGCCAAGATCAAGCCTCTATCATGCTAATGACTGCATATTCACAAAAGAATTCCTCTTCTAAAATATTATTATCTAAATAGACAATACAGGAAATAAGAAGTGTCAGCCTCATGTTGACAAAACTGGGGAAAAAAAAATTAAAGAAATTGTTAAAGTCAAAAAGGGAAATCTGTATTAGAGTCAGGAACTGAACACAGATCGCCTCAATATATAGTTAATTGACATAAAGACTGTGAGACAACTGCATCCACTTCAGGCTCCCTGCTTGAAAATGGCTTCCCCAGAAATTTACAGTGTACTTATAGTTTTATTGTTTATTGTGATAATACGGTGTATTTTCAGCAGACGTGTCTGGTTTTTTGTTTTCTTCAGAAAGTCACGAAGCTATCTTAACTAATTTTTTTTCTGATGACCTTTTTTTACGGCTTTGAAAGAGACCCCTAGGTCTAAGTATAATTTAAAACATATTGGGCTGCGAGTTCCAAACAAATAACAAACCCAAAGCAGTAAGGAAGGAAAATTGCATTTCCAGATAGTCTTTACTTATTATTAGACAAGGAGAGTTCATCCAGCTTTGAGCAGAAAATTGGACCTGATCACCTTCTGCAGTCTCTTCCAACCTGAATTGTCCCAATAGTCTCATGAGATTGCTGTTTTCGGGAATGTTTTCAGAAGTCACTTATGATTTAATTTACATGGAACTTCTTATTAGTGGCTTCACTCAGACTAAGTGGAAAGGCACTGGCATTGTGACCTGTAAAATCACTCCCAATCCCTATTGCTGGCAATGATTTGAATCTGTTCTCTGGCATTTGCATGTTACTTTGCTTTGATGAAAGGCCATGATGAAGAAAAAAAGAAATGGACCTGAAGGAGTAAAGAACCAAAGTCTAAAACTAATAACAGAAGAATGAGAATTTGTAAAGACTGCTTTTCATCTGTTGCTCTCAAAGCACATGACTGAGAATTCTTCGACCACTGTGCCTGCAGCCAAGAAACCCCCACAACAAAACATGTTTATTAATACGAAGGCTTTCCTCAAATACAGCATTTTGATGCAGTTTCCACTGCATAAACCCCCCTATTTAAGCTATTATTAGCAGCAGAACATATATTAGTGCAATTCTATATACCTTGACTACCTCTTCAGGAAATGCGTAACTAAAAGCAGCAAGTTATAGTTCACTGATGGCTAGTTAATTACTTGACATTACTAGATCAATAAATGGCTTTGATTGTGATTTGTTTAAATATGCCAACCAATCAGTTTCTCACTGAGAAGGAATCATGTTGAAAAGTGAGGCCGAGAGGAAAAAAAGTGAAAAAGCTGAGTTGCTGCATTGTCTTACCAGTTTTCTCTGTTCTCATTGATGCAATTCAAAACAAAAGGACTAGTCTAAGTGTTTACTTAAACTTCTGAATGGTGAAAACGGAAAGTTCTGACTTAGAAAATCACCTGTGGTGAAGGCCACAAATACTATCCTGATACCAGCAAATCTGTAGAGGTTTTACTACTGGATTCAGGATAACCAGGATTCAAGTTCCTGAGGAAAATGAAAATGTAGATTTTTTTTTTTTTTTCCATTTCTTTGTGTGCGTACCATGCTGCAATGATTTAAATAGAAAGCTCTGTGGTGGAAGAAGCCACATGAGTGCTTGGAGCTATGCTGTGAGATGAATAGGGTGTCATAATGTATTTAGCAAATAAGGTAATTCTCGGGGGGGGGGGGCTCGGGGGGGGGGGAAGAAAAAGACATAGAAAAAGGTATGAAAAATTGGTTCCTTAACTTAGAAGTCACAGACTGATGCCAAGAACATATAGCTTAGAAAGAAAATGTATTGGCCTCTTCCCCACTAACGCAAAAATCACTGCTGTTCTATGTGTACAAAACATTAAAGGTGTTATGCAAACACTGCAGTGTGAATCTTTGTTAATGTCTAAGTTAAAATTATCTGCTTTTGTTGTTTCTTTCTCTCACTTACAGGAAAAAAAACCCAACCACCTCATAGAATATCTCTGGAAACCCACTTTCCATACCAAAAAGCTGGCTTACAAAGAGTTTCTGAGAGAATTTATCTTTCCATATCAAAGGTGAAACCATGAAGAAAGATGTATCTGAAAAATATACCCAAACATTTCTGAGAAGCTTAAAAATGCAAATGTCTGGAATTAATTATTCCTTAAAGAAATTTTTAGTAAGTCATTATTTTGTGGGCTGCTTAAATTTTCTTTGCAATTTTTCTTTGTAAACACCTGCAATTACAGTATGTATTTCTTTTATTATGATATAAACATATACTAACAAGTACAATTTAGTCCTGAAATAATATTCTTACACATTTAAAGAAAGAGACTCTAACACTGTGCAAACTATGAGCTTTCTGTGCACATTATCTCCAACTCACGTCCCCAGGTCAATTCTCTTTCTAAGCACCTGCCCAGAGATACATCCATATACTACTTTTCTGAAGCATATGCAATCAGGGAGCTTGCATCCATCAGCAGGGTGACAATACTTCTAGCTATGAACACCATTCATGACCCTATACGTTAAAGCCCAAGAAAGAAGAAATTATTTTCCACTTTGCAGAGTCTCTGTGCTATGTTAAATTAAGCAAAATAATAGCAACAGAGATAAACTATGCATTAGAAATAGTTCAAGAACTGCAGGGAGGAGGGAGAGGAGTATCAAGCATTACAGTATCTATTAACTAATGGAATACTTATGGAAATAGGCGTAAGATGCACATGCATGCCAAATGAATACTTATCTATACCACCATAAGAAAATACACCAAAATAAATTAATAAGGGAAAGCAGCTTAAAGTATAACACTGTAAGCATCCAGCCACTAGTTTCATCTGAAATACATTTTAATTGCTCCTACTGCAATGAAATCCTTTCACAATCACAAAAATATGTTATATATTTCCACTTATAACCCAGTCTTCATTAAGTAGCATTAAAGATTTATTTAACATTAAATGCTTTCATACACAACTAGAGCGTAGATAAAGTACTAGGTGCATATTAAAAGAGTATCTAAAACTGAATTCCTTCTTTATGTGCCATTTTATTAATTCTGAAACAACAAATACTTTTGCCTTTATCAGTTACAGGTAAGACTTGTTGAGGAGGTACATACAGCAATACTAGGACTGTTCTCTTCCAGTAAAGCTACACAGCAAAATGAGAAATTTATAATGAATCTACTTGTAGGTAACAGCATTTCGTATTTCTCACGCAACCACATTACTGACCATGCCAATCTCTACAATGCGTAAGGCATCTGATTATCCACAAACACTCTGTGTTTAAGACACTGTTTTAGAGATATTAGTGGGAAAATTCCAGCCCTCATTCAACCAGTGCTCTTGCTGACTGTAGCATATGAAAACTGACAACCAGAAAAACAGATTAAAGTTCAAAGCAATTTTTCAATGCCCCCATTGATTAAATTTTAAAAGTTACCCTGTTTACCAAAAGCCTCCTGCGTTAAGGAGCAACAGTTCTGAGAGAAGAAGACACAGTTTTGTGGTGCCACAAAATTCATTTTAGTAGCAAGCAAACAGGCAAAAATTGCTAAGAAAATATTTTGTTCTGTATTTTCAATTATTTACCTGTTTGTGAACTTTAATGAAGGAGAACAAAAAAGTACATTCACTGAATGGACTGGTCTAAAAGCAATACCTGTTGAATTGTTTAGCTGAAGCTCTTTAACACTGTATTTAACTGATATCCCATTCTCAGCCTACCTGGTGTGTTCAGCAGCCGGGACATCTTGCAAGAATAGGAGATAAACTGCTCGCAGTATTCAGCACTACTTGTAATGGCAGAAATCTGGTCCATCGTTGCACTGTAGTTGAGCTTCAGTACAGGTAACTTTTCCAGGCTGTTGCCTCCCACAGAAGTCTGCATTTGCAGATCATGATACACAGTTGTCCATACTTTATCCTCTGAAAGAGAGGGATAAAAGAGAAGAATTGGTAAAAGATAGACAGTGGAACTGAATTAAAATAAATCTAGGCCTTGGACAAAAGATAAAAATGTTCTGCAATATATTTTTTGAGGGAGTAGTGGGAATGAAGGGCACTGCACATGAAAAGGCATCATGTGAGAGCGTAGTTCCAACAACTATGAATGGATAAAAGGAAGAAACCCTCATTACCTTTGTAGTTTTGATAACCAATATACTGTGTGAGGAGACTTCCTTGAACAACTAGTGCTAATAGTGATGTATGGAACTAATAAGGATTACCTTTGATCAGAAATTGATTACAAGGCTGATACACTAAATATTCAAGGTTTCTATGTGAGGAAAATTCACTGTGCATGGTAAGTTGCTGTGGGCTGGAGAGCAACACTGCTTGGCAGTACTGTAACAACAGTGATGAACAAAATTCTTATGTGATTACATCACTTAGTCATTAATACTGAAAACAGTGCAGTTTATCAAGGTTTCCTAGGGTAAACCAAAATTACACCTTATTGAGACCAGAATATTTTACAATAGCAGCACCATATGACCTCATTGATTGTGGTTATGGTATGGATATCAACGTAAGTAATAATAGCACTAGGAGACAACGGAAATATAAAAACTTCTGTTTAGTCAGGTAAAGAAAAAAGGAAGGGGGAAGGACAATCTCATTTTGGTGATAAGAAATATAGCAGCATTGAGTGAATCTCAACACTTCCCAGAGCCTATTGTGCATGCAAAAAGTGTGTATGCAGCCCACAACAGACTCTGCATGCATTATACTGCTTTAAACTACTGAACAGCAAGTCACTCGAAGTGTAACTGTGTGCCATTTGTCAGTAGTTACCAAAAGACATTTAAGATGAGGTATCACAATAATGAAACAATACACTCCACACTCCTTTTGTTGGAAGGTAGTTTAGACAGGAAATAAAGAAAAGGCACAGAAATTTTCCTGCTATAGAACAAGCTTTTTTTTTACTTAGTGGCACATTCCACAGAACCAAAATGGAAAAAAAATATTATGTGAGAAAGAGATAGAGTTTCAATATTAAAACAATGTAAGATTCAGTCAATATCAGTGACACTGTCTTTCTGTAAGAATACTATTCTATCACTTAGGTGTAAAGAAATTTTAAATTCAAATTGACTATCTACAAGCATAAAAAAACCCCTATCTCAGCTGATACCTACTACTTATAGTGTCAGCCTCAAACAGCCAGATTGAAATAGGTCAATCCTCCTCTGTGTTACTACAAAAGACTGACAGTAAATAAAACCCAGAAAATTCTCTTTTTCCTACAGATTATCCTTTAGCATATTACAATAAAGCTTCCTAGGAGTGCATCAAGTTTTGTCACTAATATTTATCATGTATAGTTCTTTCACATTTTGTTTTTCTATTTTTCTTTTGAATTTTTCTTTCTGCTGTTTTATATACTTCTACTACTGTGGGCCAAGTCAAAGAAAGGTGTCTTGAATTAGAAACGGGAAATGCAGAACTTCAAAAAAGTCTGTAAGAATCTATTCTGGTGCCTTGAACTAGCTTGCACAAAAGCCTTGTTTCCCAGATGAGCCAGCCAGGCCTTTGCCCCATATTGTTCAGCTGTTCCTGTAGAATGAAACCACTGACTACAGTTGTCCTTCCAGAGGTGCAGAGATGAAAACATGCCACGCTGCTAACTTTGCTGTATTTATCACAAAAACAGGTTCTCCAGGGAGATCACCTGGCAGTTTCAGAGAATACTACTTCACCTGACAGATGTCCCTTACAGCCATAAAAACCATAAAATGTTGTACATAGCAGTATGTTTTCAACCGATCTATGTAAATCTCATACCTGTTAATGCAAATCTCTGAGTCATTCCAAAACTTGTGGCCCAATACTGCACTTCAATATTTTACCTACATGAAAATACTTTGATAAACTGAGGAATACTCAAAAGTGCTTCACCAAGTTCACAGAAATGTGCTTACATACACTGATGAGTTTTGGGTACAACCCAGAGTAAAGTAATCTTTCCATGTTATGATTATTCTTATCTCCAGGACTCTATACTCCGCCTTATTTTCCCGTCTTAATTTTCACTGCATAGTGTCAGGCTATTTTGGATTACACGGAGTCATGTGGACCCATGTGTTTGTAACTGATACAGTGCAAGTCTTTCTAATCAAATGTTTGGAGATAAGGTAAGCAGAGCAGACGGATCCTCCACAGGGAGTATGCATCACTAGCCAAATGAGATGAAATTCAGCAGGTGATGCAAGATGGTTATTATTTTAATATTCATATCTTTAATCCAAAGCTCTATATCAAACACATTGCTATTCTTGCACCAAGAAAAAAATAATTTATAAAAAAGGCAGGGGAAAGGAAGAAGAGGATTTCTTATTTCTGTATTGCTTTAATCCCATGCCCAAGTACAGAGGAAAAATTTATAATTGTCTCCTGTCAACTTATATAAGAATACAACACAGTGTTGCTGAGAGCCTGGGATGGAAGTTTATTGCAGTTTCATTTTCAAGAAAGGAATAGGAGCTGCGTTAGGCATTACATCTGTGAAGGGTGTTCCTTTTGGGTGCTGGATTCTAGCCAATGCAGCCCTGACATATCCCCTCCCGGTGAGGGAATTTCAGGCTTTACTGTGGCACACCGTGTGGAAGAAGATAGAAACATATTCGTGGATGGATCTAGGTTGCCCTCATGTCAGTCAAATGTATCCTCTGAACCACTTCAAGATCTTTCTGTCTAAGTACTATCAATAGATAAAAGTTTGTTGCACTTTGTAATGTATCTATTCATAAACATACATATATATGTCCATAAAGTCAATAACCGCTTTCAGAAAAGCATGTCAGTCACTGTCTTCCCGCTGTCTAGAAGATGATGGAAGATTGATTAGGGTATACCTGGCCAGTTACCAGAAGGAAATCTAGCTCCCGTTTCACCTGCAACTAACTTGTTGATAGAGTGGCTCAAATGACTGAAGAACTCTTGATCACAGCAAGGAAAAAATTATTGGCTTACTGATGCACAGGGCACTCCCACTGGCAAGCCTGAAATCAGTTGTATCAGGCTCACAATGTACATAGAGTAGAAAAGCAAGGGACACGTAGATGCTGACAATTCCTCCATTCCGCAAGCTGGCTTTTCCATCATCTGGAAGCTGAAAGCCCACAGGTCAGGCTCAGAGGGAGTGTGGAGGAAAAGTTGTGGCTGGTGTACGGGAAGGAAGCCCCTTGTCTGGATGGAGGATTTTACACTCCACACATTTTTCTGATTTAACTGAAATGCTTTGCCATGAGGCATGGACTGAGACAGTCTGGAACAACAGGGTCTTTCCTTGGCTGGAAAAACACATTGACAGTGTAACAGGGACACAGCCAAAAATTCATCTGCCCTCTGCACCAAGAGCTGCACCTCATACAGTTATACTACTGTAACTGGCCTTAAGATATCTGGAAAGGCTTAAAGGAGAAACTTGCCAGGCAGGAATCTTATGTATTGCATGCTGATTGCTTACTGCTTTTTCCCTTTTAGGTTTAAGTATTTGTTAATGTGATAATACTTCCCATGGAAATCAACTAGACATTTATAGCTTGAAAATAATGCAAGTTCTTCGTTTATAGTTCCGGTTTCTCAGAAACTGCTTGTTAGTTGAGACCATTCTTCAGAAAGATTGCATCAGTAACCTGCTTGCAGCCAACTTGCCTTATAGAAAAGGTAATGCAGATAATTCATACTATCTCAAATACCTGTAATCTTCACCATTTATGGAATTATTCCCACGTATCTGAGAACAGAATGTGGTAGTCATAGTTAATATATCAAAATCTGCAAGAAAAGCTACCCGTCATTTTCTGTCAATAGTACATAGAAATCTCATTTAGGTACACTAAAGTGAAAAATCTGTCCTAGTTAACTTTTATTTCATATATATTCCTGGTAGTTACAGTCACCGCAATATTAGTATGAGTATTCCCTTTAATACACTGGCAATTATTTTAAGAAAGCGTTACATATGGCTATTCCTAACCATAGGTGTTTAGAGACCATTTGTTGGTCAGAGCTACGTATATGACTTCTGCACAGCCAAACACACCTATAAAGAGTAGACATCCCTTAACAATTATAATGTGTTAAGTAACATCATCTATAATATGTTCTATGTCTGCTTATGGCCTTTTTATTCAAATTATAAACTATATTAAAAGGAATTTGTGTAGAGAGTAGTAATTAAAATTTAAGGATACTTATGGTATTCTCATAATATTTCTTTATCGCAGACATATTAACAGGAAGTTAAAAACTAATGTTTAAAAGAAATCTAAGTATCTTTTAAATTACAAAAATTCAATAATATTACAGAAAAGGGTGTAAGAGAAATTTAAATTAAAGGAGAGGAAAAAAGGGTTTTTTTTATGATATTGCATGGGACAGTTGCCATTTCCTAGGGGGTCTGATAATGTACTTTTGCACCTTAGCCTAATGTGTACTGTTTTCTTTGAGGCTGGTAAAAATACCCTAGTCCAATGGGTAGTCCAGTCAGTTAATGTAAGTGCTGGACTTGGCCTTGAATTTGAAACTTACACAGAGACACAGAAATTTGGGAAAAGACATGGTAGTCGAGCAAAAATGTACATAGTAGAAATCTTCATGTTTCTATACAATTCATGCTTATGGTCAATCTCACATCATTAGCTTGTAAAAACCAAGAGATTTCTCAGTTGTGCTGTAGTTTAAGGAGCTAGGATGGATGGTGTTTCTTTTGATATCACAATAACATTGACAAAACAAGAATTACCTGATCTGCTGACCTGAGTGAAAAACAGATTATACAATCATATTTAGGTAAAGCATCATTGCTAATTGGATTAACTGCATTCCATTCTTGCCCGAAGTTAATCCTATGCACAGATTTCAACTAATTTCAGATATATTGAAAATTGGAGCAGTCTGCATTATTCCATTAATTTATTCTAAGAAACACTGATTTTTTAAAAAATCACTTAAAAAATTCCCAAACACTTCTTAGCCCCTTTGTAAGAAAATTATTTACTTGTGAATTCTCAGAAAAGGAATTCTGTCACTGAGATGAGTGCTATAAATCTCTGATGGATCCATTATACTTTCCTTATAAACAATGTTTTTTAATCCTAGTTTTAAGCGGACAACAGAATTCAAGGTAGATTTACAATAAGTTGTTTTTGTAGCAAGGTGAACCAGAGAAGTAATATATGCATTGAAAACGTAGCACGTGTCCCACTGTGTCCTCTCTCTTCCCCTCTAGCTGTCCATAATTTAAGACAAAGTGACTCTTGCCTTCAGCAGAAGAGACCGGATACTTCCCATATACACGGAAGCACAAAACCTCCTATCTTCTATCACTAGGCTTATACTAGCTTACCCACTGGAGGACAGCGTACTAACATCAACTAATTGCTAACACATCAGGAAGACAAGGCTCTCCCCAGATGACCACTTCTTCATTCAAATTAATTTCTTCTTTTTTAATGTTACATGGCGTGTCCCATTACACAGGAAAATAGATATGAAAAAGTGGTTCTTTCATTATTTTCTTTTTAGCAGTGAAGGAGGAGCCTAATGTTTTTTGAATGGAATGCACAAAACCAGTAACCATAAATACTTAATAGAATTCATAATGTTTTTCCCTAAGATCCAAACTGCTAAGACATTTGATACAATTATAGAGATAACAGGCTCCATGTAATTTAGTGTATACATCACTATGGTGAAGCACTTCCTCTCCCACAGATAGATATTACAGTAAGATTAAGTTCATTAATTTAAGAATTACTTTTTTTCTAAAAAAAAGGGAAAAGACCACTTGTTTCCTCAAAAGGAAATCAAAGTGACATAATTTACTTTGCTGGAAACACCTTTCAGTTGCAATGCTTTATTTCCAGTCCTGCCCACTCACTAGTTGTTTTTCATTAATAAAAAGTGAAATGGTTGACTAATGAAATAATTAATTAATAGTGATTAGTAATGATTCACTAATAAAAAGTGAAATTAATTTTTAAATTTCCTTCATCACCAGCTATTCATATCATCAAATCAGATATTAACATAAGTGATTTTTCTCACTTCATATTCACCATATTTTGCGATGGTGGTGATAGTATTTAACACTATGTCACTGAGCATTTTCCAATTTCTCAGTTTCTCCTGTCATTGAACTTACCTCATTCATTTGTTTGGTGCTTACTCAAGCAAGAAAACTTGCTTAAGATAAGCAAATCAAATAATCTTGGGTGATGCTAATTAACTGGAAATAAGCTTGGAAAATAAACTTCAGAAAACATAATGATTATATTCCACAGGTATGAACATGTTTTTTTCCATTTTACTTCAATCTACAGTTACAGTCACCACTATTTGAGTTTTACTTTTTTGGAATTAATGGGCTTATGTTCTTAAGATATTATTTGGTATTTTCAAGAAATCAGAAAACATTTTTATTTCTCAGAAAAGGTCGTCCTCTCTCTGATGAAATAGATTAGTGGCTTTTTTGATGGACGCACCTTTATGTCAGTGCTGACAGCCTTGATAAATGTCATCTGGTATGACTACTTTCATCATACCCAACCACACTTTGGTTCCTGGTTGAAAGCTCAGAGAAGATGGTTTTGAGAAAACCTGAGCATACCAAATAGTTCATATTCCTTTGATGACTGACATTATTTACATTATTTCCATAATACATTACATTATCTCCTATTTCCAAAACGAAAGACTGCAAGTCCACACCAAAATTCATGGTACGCTTTGTCCACTAGCCATAGGCAAAAAGGACTTTAACCCTAAAGCTGATGGCATTTCTTCTAGACAAGTGTCGTCTTGGTCACAAACACAATAGTGGCTAATTTTTACCCAAAGCGTTGCTGGTTGACAATAGTTTTATCCCAAGTCTTTTCCTTTTTGGCACATGTACTTGGCATGAACTTGTAGGAAGACAAGTGAGGATCAGTGGTCTGGTGCTGATGACCAGTACTACCCTGCTGATACCTCTCATCTGTGTCTTCTTTAAACCAGCATTGCATATTCAGTATTCAGATAACATGGAAGGATGGGATAGTTAGCTGAAAGTTCAGCGAACATAAATGTAAGGCAATACCTATGACAAAGACAGAGGAAAGTCATTTCAAGATGTAATAAAAATTATATCCATCTCCATCTGCTGCTGCATTTGTTGTTAAGAATTGATGCCTGCAGGCCCTATTGGATTTCTAACTACTATTTGACAACCGTATTGCATCAACATTTAGGAATGCGTTTCCTCCACATATGCCAGCCTGGAGATAGCTCTTTACTCAACACCACGATTTTGACCATCATCAGTGCATTTGTCACTTCAAATTAGATTACTGCAATGTGTTCTACAATATGCTACACTACAAATCACTCAAACTATACAAGACAGCCCATTTAAAAGTGGACTGCCTTCTAGGGAGGATAAAAATTACAATCGTAATCATCTCGTATTATGAGTTCTCAAATTTTATTTTCTAGTAAGAACATAGTTGGTATTTCAATTTATGTTGAATTGTGTGGGATGGTACCACAACAGTCATTAGCAATGTGCTTAAACTAAGCATTTTTGCAGCAATGTTGCAGACACGAGATCTGATGTATACTATTGATGTCGAAAAAATTATAGTAGACAAGACCCTCTTTTCCCTCCTTCCACATTTTTTTTTATATCTTTCTATATGTATATATACATATAAGTTTAGACCTATATATAGCAATTTGAAACTAATTCTGCTATGGACTTCTAAGGAGCTACAGTTTGTTTGTAAAAATGAAAATGTAGGTTTGACTGAAGTTAGTATTTTGACAATCTCTCCTGAGAGTTTTGCAGTAAAATTACTGTGGTGATATGAATTCTATTGGTCTTGTCTTCCTGATGTAGAAAATAGGGTTTAGATCAGAAAAATCCAATATCCAGAAGAAAAAAAAAAAAAAAAGGTAAATGAGGAGTGTTCTTATGAAGTGAATTCTATGGAAATCAAAGTCAGTAAATTTCTTAATCTATTAAGGTGGGGAATAGGATCAATCTCAAAACATAATTCAACCATTCCTACAGTAATTTTTTTCTTCTACCGTTCCCTTCTTGTATTTTTCATCAAGATAATAATGGATCTTCAAATTTAATTACCAACCACTGATTGGATATTTTCCTTTTTACTTACAGACGTTGTCTTCTGAGACAATGAAACTTCCCCTTGTATTTATGTAGTCTCTTTCATAACAATTCAGCAAGAAGAAAACTCTACATATTTTGTGAACTTATTGTGATACCGAATGACATAAGTTTATAACATTTTAAATCAATAGATAAATCAGATGCTTTACAAGATACAGTAGAAAGAAGTGACCAAAATAACACTTTCAGGGAACCAACTGTTATCAGAGGAGTGATAATGAAATGGCTGTTTCAACACAACTTGTTAGAAAGCTGAAGAGACATTACTGAAGTGGGAAGCAGGGGATGACTTCTCTGCATTACTAGAGATGATTTCAAACCATTCAACATAGTTGCATGTAAAGGTTAATGCCAAGAGTATTTAAAGAAACAGAATACAGATCGCTCATGCCTTCAAAGAAAGACTACAGCAACACAGAACATTGTTATGCTGAAAAACAGTGTCTGGAGGGAAAAGCTTAAATCAGATTTAGGCCCTAACGTAGAAAATGACCTTATCTGGGTGTTAAGATAAACAAGAGTTTAAAAACAATCATATGTCAAAAGGAACAATAAATAAGGAGACACAATACAGCTATATGAAGGAGGACTTGGATCATTTAAGTGCCTAGTTTAACAGATGGCAATTACAGTTCGGTTTAGATTAAGGAACATTAAAGTCAAGAACAAAGGATGTAAAAGAATTAACAGTATGGTTGTTTTCATCACAGTGATCAGAATATGGGCAAGGGCTGGAAATTTGTTTTCCAGTTCAGTAACTGAAGAGTTGACAATAGATTTGACCTTCTGGGGAGTGGCCTCATATATAACCTGGTATTATACGACGGGAAAGATCAAATGCGTGAGTCTTCCTTAAAATGTCTTTTAGTTCATTTTAAAGTATCATGGGAGCATGTGCACTTAAAAGAAATCAACTACTGCCTGATTTTTTCTTTAACAAAACTAACACAGGTCTCAACTGTTACCACTAAACAAACTTTCTGTCTCCCATCAGGTCTTGAGTGCTTGAATCTTCGATACACTCTTCACTGATCCAACTGAATTCTCTCAGGAACAATGTCCTCCACTCTCCTCTCTCACATCCTGCTAAGTCCTCTCCTTGGACAGACAGGAAAAGGAATATAGTGCACTGAAGTAGGCTTTCTGATTATTGCATCAATAAATGGAATGTTAGGCAACCCCTTGAAAAGAGCGATGAAAAAGACATATTTACATTAAGTACCCTGTTCCATTATCAAGAATGTAGCTTCCTTTTCATACTGGCTTTTTGGCTTTTTGGTTATTTGCAAGTGAACACTGGGAAAGAGAAATCTGGATAACTGCTTTCTTAACCAATATACTTTTTCCACTTTGCTTTCAAAAGGTGTCTCCAGATTGCAGAGGTTACAGTTCAAACTCTTGATAGTTTGCAATAATTTCATCTTTATTCTGAACCACATCAGCTGCATTTAAATTTAGGAATCCCATTTGAAGATTGTCGCATTTTCTTGAGGATTGCCTAACTAAGTAACAAACACTACTGTCATATGTAGTTTAGTGTAGCATCATGTGTCTTGGGTTTTTGACATTTCAGCACTTGTTCATTAGAAAATTCAAAAAATACTGCCATTAGTTGTCACAGGATAGACAGTAGAACGAAGTTTAGTTACGTTGTAACTGACAGAAGAATTTTGATGTCTCGAATGTCTTTATTTCTAATCTCTCAAATGAAGTGCGACTTAAAACTCCACAGTACATCCCAGTGCTCTAGTGATTTCATTTATCATACACCAGTCATGCATTATTTTAAAACACATTCTATAAAGCTTTTTAGTACTCCTGTGGTTTGAAATGTGGCACAGAGTGACATTAGGAGAAAAAGAATCCAATTACACTTCATATTAAAGTCAGCAACTTCAATAAAGTCTGTTTAAAAGTTTTTCCTTTCCTGAATGTTGTGATCTAGTTCTATCTCAATCTAAACCTAACGCAGAAGAGAGAAATCCTAATTTGCAATGCTGAATTACAGAAAAAGGCATAGATTGGTCCTGAGAAAAGACAAATACTTATCAGCAGTAAAGGTCACAGCATAATTCTTTTAATGAAAAAAATAAAAATACTATAAGGATGAGGAGTAAAGACCATGCTGGACTGACAAAAAACTTTCAACACCCAGAAATGCTTCAATATGAAACTTTTCACTTCCTCATAACCAAAGGATGTGACCTTCTCTTTCCCTCTCCTCTCAGGACCTATATAACCATCATTAAAACACCCTAAATCATTGCAGGGGACACTGCTTCCACCTGAATGGACAGTGAGCTCTTATACAAATGGTTCTGTTAAGGACATGCAAATCAACATTTTCAGAAACTCCAACTATCCTTGCAGTAAGTATCCTGTGAAAATAGTACCCTAAGTGCCATATACCTCAAAGACATTGCTGTGTAGAAATAACACTCTAAGAAACCCTGATGCTGTACCAGCTGCCACATTGGCTTCCTGCTAGTAGACATCCAACAGATTCTTGCTTTCAGAAAATTCTTTCTAGCATCAGCAGCCGTAGGATTCATATGAAGACAAGCAGAAAAATGTTTATTTAAATAAACCCGTCTCTTCTCCGTACTCTTTTTATGCCTCAATACAGAAATCAGACCATGCACAGAAACCACCAAAAAAAATTTGGAGAACACATGAAAATGAAGATGCTTTTTACTAGAACTAATATTGCTCTCCTTTTCATTAAAGGCTTATAATACTGTCCCATCTACTCCAATAATACTCAGAAATATAACACTACCTATTAATAAATTTAATGCACTTTTTATTATGTATGAATTACATATTTTAAATTAATATTTCCAAGATGCCAAAAAATTCATAATTGTCCATAACTGGACTTTCTAGGTTGGGTCCAACAGAATTGAGTGTTTTTGTAATATCCTTATGCGGTAAAAGATGCATTACACCATCTCTGCTCCTACAGAGGTTCCAAATAAATAGAGAATCCATCCATGACAACAGCTAACTTCTTTCCAGAGCAATGGGAAACATCTCCATTCAAGTGGGACAGCTTGATATTTAGGGATTATAGAGAATACTATGCTTGATCAGACAAGGTTCCATGTATAGTCATTTTGATTACTGCAAAAGTTGATTACAGATTACCCACACACTCCAGCATACTTGGCCTAGACATTTATTTTGGCCTGTATCAGTGAATAGAAAAGCATTAAACTATCTATGGATTAAATTAAAAGAGTAACACCCAAGAGGTTAATGAAGTTTTTCTTGCCCATCGGACATATATTTATTTATATATGTATATTCGGTTTTAAAATTTGTTACACCATGGCAGATTATTCTCACTGTTTAACTTCTAATGTTACCTGCTACAGAAGATGACTACATCAACTAAATGCTGAAACCTCTGTTTGGTTTGAGAAGAGTAATGTGAAGACTACAGACTTGATTGCATTCTGGGCAGCTGCAGAAATAATTCTGTTTGCAGATTTCCCAATGCAGGTCTGCAACTTGCACAACTGACAACACATATTTATTTCTTCCATACTATCCAAACGATTCCAAACACACACACACTAAATTTTGGTGCAGAAAGAAACCAAAAGTGAACACAGAACTTGCACAATGAATTCAATGGGCCAAAGGCTTCATTCCACTTCTCCAAAAGAGACTTGTCCACTAATTAAGAGGCCAGAAAAAAAGAGGCGAGGCAAGGCGAGAGGCAACACTTCCAAAAACCTCACACCTCAAAAAGCAGGTACATGGTGCGCTGACTGAAGACGTGGCTGAACAGCAGGGCTCAAAGGCTGCAGTGAATGGGGCAACATCTGGCTGGCGAACAGTCACTATTGCTGTTCCTCAGGGCTCAATTCTAAACATGAGAGAACATTTCTTTACTGAGAGTGTGGTCAAAGGCTGGAACAGGTTTCCTAGAGAGGTGGCTGATGCTCCATACCTGTCAGTGTTTAAAAGGCATTTGGACAATGCCCTCAGTGACTTGCATTAATTTTTGGTCAGCCCTGAAGTGGTCAGACAGTTGGACTAAATGGCCATTGTAGGTCTCTTCCAGCTGAACTCTACTCTTCTATGCACTTACCATGAGTCAAAAAACAAGACCATTTTTTGACTGAAATGCCAGGGTCTTTTCAGCTCCAAAAATACTTTCAAACACACAGACCACAAAGGTACAAGTGGAAACAGGGTTTTGTTTCATTTTTCTGACTGTGTTTCAGAGCTCTGTTATGACACATAAATGCAGTAATTATTCTCAAGAGAATGTACAAGCAGCCAGAGTGCCTCCAGACAGCAGCAGAATAACCATCTTCACTAGGTGATCTGACTGTGGAGTGTCATTACTGACAAAACACAGGAAAACCCCTCTAAAGTTTGTACCATCTGACAGGATGAAAGTGGTGTGCATCATACTGGATGCTATTGAAAGGCATTTAAAGGATAACACAACCTTCATGCTTAGTCAACATGGGTTCACAAAGGGAAAGTCCTATCTAAGTAATTTGATATTCTTCTAAGGTCACCTGTCTAGATGTAGTTTTTCCGGATGTGGTTTTTCTGGCTTTTAGTAAGACTTGTTCCTTAC